>CM075997.1:3588611-3688611 GCA_038087875.1 Malacoraja senta | reverse complement strand
TGTTGGTGTGCGGGGATCGCTGGTCGGCGCGGACCCGGTGGGCCGAAGGGCCTGTTTCCGCCCTTGTATCTCTAAACTAAACTGAACTGGACAGCAAAGGAAGTAGCTTTTACAAACAAGGAGAGGTCGTGAATTTGTACTTTCAGTATGATTTCTCTCTCCTCCATTTGGATGCTCTTCTGCACAATAACATGTATTAATGTCCTTTCTCTGACTGCAGGAAGGTAAAGGTTCAAACAGAAGCAACTCTGCTGTTGAGGACCAGCTGAGATCATTCTGCTCATGTGATCGGCAGCCCACCAAGCATGGCCTCTATTCTTTTCCTTTGTATGAAACATAAAAGAGAACAACAATCACACTTCCTTCCCTTCCCTTCCCAGCTCCAGCTCCCAGAAGAGTCCGAATCCAGACCTCTGCTGCCCTCTTAGATCTGCTGACTCCTTGCAGGGATTTACACCAGAGGCCCTTCAGTTTTCCCCAATTCTAATTCTCCAAGGCTAACGTGGGAGTCTGAATTATGAGGGATAGCATAACAGGGTATACTGACAGCCTAGACACAAATTGCTGGAGTACTATAGCTCAGCGGGACAGGCAGTATCTCCGGAGGGAAGGAATGGGTGACGTTTCGGATCGAGGCCCTTCTTCAGATCTTCTTCAGTCTGAAGAAGGGTCTCAATCGGAAACATCACCCATTCCTTCTCACCAGAGATGTTGCCTGACCTGCTGAGTTACTCCAGCGCTTTGCGTTTATCTTTGGTGTGGGCCAGCATCTGCAGTTCCTTGTATCTCCAAATCATTGACAACTAGTTCACTTTGCATACAAGAGGTTGGATCTTTCACTCAGCTTTGGTCAAATCGAAGGCAGACAAAAGTGCTGGAGAAACTCAGCGGGTGCAGCAGCATCTATGGAGCGAAGGAAAGGTCAAATAAAAGCCTTCTGCGACCAGTGTTGGCTTCACAACAGGGTCCTTCCACAAGAAAGGTTTAGGGTAAGAACTACAAGATACTTCCCATGTCTCTGGAGGCACAGCTCAGCAAAGAGAGAGATGCAAAATGCCGGAGTAACTCAGCGGGACAGGCAGCATCTCTGGAGGAAGAAATGGGTGACGTTTCGGGTCGAGACCCTTCTTCAGCAAAGAGACATTGACGATGAAATTTCACACGGATACAACATCTGAGGAATAAACTGGGAGGTGGGAAAGGAGCCCATTCTGAAATAAACTGTCACACCATTTATTCGTGACAATCTTAATATATTGTTAGTGATTTTGATCTCATCTTTTGGTTAAAAATTAAAAATCAGATAAGTTACATATAAGATACAGCTAAGCTATCCATAGATGCTGCCTCACCCGCTGAGTTACTCCAGCATTTTGTGTCTACCTTCGATTTACCAGCATCTGCAGTCCTTTCTTAAGCTGCAACTCTATCAGGCATAATTTGCAACCTTTTTGATTTTTAAAAATTCTCATTATTGACTTGGCAGTGAAAGCTGGCACTGATGTGACACCAGGTTCGGCGTCATCAATTGAAATATTATTTTGTTCAGGTAGACAAGGGAACTCCGCAGAAAAACTGGATGGGAACAGAATTCTGAAAGATCCTTACCTGAAAGGATAACTCTGTTTCCCTCTCCAGAGAAGCTGCCTGATTGCTGCGTGCTTTGAAGAGAGAGCTAGATAGGGCTCTTAAAGATAGCGGAGTCAGGAGATATGGGGAGAAGGCAGGAAGGGGGTACTGATTGGGGATGATCAGCCATGATCACATTGAATGGCGGTGCTGGCTCGAAGGGCCGAATGGCCTTCTCCTGCACATATTGTCTATTGTATTTTCTGTTTTTGTCTCGGATTTGAAGCGCGTGCAGTTTTTCGCTCCAATAGACTTTGCCCCATTCCCTTTGCAAGGCCAATGTGGTCGGCATTGTCAGAAGACAACTATCGGCAAACTGGTGTCACTAACCTCTCACTCAAGAGAACACACATCCAAACAATTTGGCTTGACACTCCAACGCAGTACTGCAGGATTGCTGCACTATTGAAGACTCAATCTTTCAGAATGAGCCTGAACTCTGCTTGCTAAAAATACCAAAACCAACCGTTTGGAGAAATCAAGGGTGTGGCTTTGAAGTTCAAAGCACTACAAGCTCAACCAACATGACTATGTTTGAACATGGTATAACATTTAGTGCAAGATAAAGTCCGAATGTACCCGGGCAGTGAGAGGCACAGCATTATTAATCCATTTTAATTCCCCCTGTCATAATGCTCATTTTGTTCCACACATCCCGAACCTTACCTCCCACTGAAAACAAACTTATGAGTTTATGAATGAGTTTATGAATAAAGGGCCTGTCCCATTTTCCTGAGTTATTCACGAATTCTCCTAAGTTATTCACGAATTCTCCCGAGTTTTCAAACTCGCAGAATGTTCGTAACAAGTCCGTAGGAGGCCTTAGGAGTCCGTGGATATATCATAGCGGCTCGTTATGCCAGCCGTAGGTACTCGGGGCATCAGGTAAGTCGGGACGTTTTTTCAGCATGTTGAAAAATGTCCACGAGTGAAAAAAATAGCCCCTAGTATAACGAGCCGCTACGATATATCCACGGACTCCTAAGGCCTCCTACGGACTTGTTACGAACATTCTGCGAGTTTGAAAACTCGGGAGAATTCGTGAATAACTCGGGAAAGTGGGACAGGCCCTTAAGTTTATTGGCCAAGTATTCACATACAAGGAATTTGCCTTGGTGCTCCACCCACAAGTAACAACATGACATACAGTGAGAATTACGAATGACTCAGAAAACACTAAACATTAAACATTAATATACATGAATCCCAAATTGTATTCTCCTTGCTTGGGGAAATATCAGCAACCAATTAACCTCCCAACCCACATGTGTTTGGGATGCAGAAGGGAAACTGGAGCATCCAGAGGAGAACATGCGAACTCCACACAGACAGTAGCCGGTCAGGTTCCATCCCGGGCTCAGGTCGGCTGGGAGAGTCGAGTAGCTGTGCCCAAAGATCCTATAGCAATACGATCTCCGCTATAGGATCTTCCAAATTGGCTGTGCCACTCTGCTGTGTTATTTGGATCTGAGGAAAGACATTCTTGCCATAGAGGGAGTACAGAGAAGGTTCACCAGACTGTTTCCTGGGATGCCAGGCCTTTCATATGAAGAAAGACTGGATAGACTCGGCTTGTACTCGCTGGAATTTAGAAGATTGAGGGGGGATCTTATAGAAACGTACAAAATTCTTAAGGGGTTGGACAGGCTAGATGCAGGAAGATTGTTCCCGATGTTGGGGAAGTCCAGAACAAGGGGTCACAGTTTAAGGATAAGGGGGAAGTCTTTTAGGACCGAGATGAGAAAAACATTTTTCACACAGAGAGTGGTGAATCTCTGGAATTCTCTGCCACAGAAGGTAGTTGAGGCCAGTTCATTGGCTATATTTAAGAGGGAGTTAGATGCGGCCCTTGTGGCTAAAGAGATCAGGGGGTATGGAGAGAAGGCAGGTACAGGATACTGAGTTGGATGATCAGCCATGATCATATTGAATGGCGGTGCAGGCTCGAAGGGCCGAATGGCTTACTCCTGCACCTATTTTCTATGTTTCTATGCATTGGTGTGGGATGTTACTCTGCAGATGCGATTCCTCCATTCGGTTGAATCATTTGCTGCAACGTGCTTCGGTACAGACCCAGGCAGTGAATGAGGGGCACTGCAGCAATGCAAATCCCCCCGTCACTTACAATCAGATTAATTGCTCTTCCACTGTGGAAGCTTGCTGTGCGAGCAGCCTCAGCAAGGAGCGGACTTGAACCATCCGCAGCGGCAAGCTACTAGTGTCTGTGGGGAGCAAACAATAACAACAAGGCTCTTGGGCCGCAACTGTAAACATCTAAAGGAGGAAACATTTTTAACAAGCAGAAATCTCCAAACAAAGCTTCAGTGGGGGAAAAAACTCTTAATTCATATTTATTATGACGTTGCCTGTAATACATATCTTGCCTGTTGTGAGCAACATGCTGATTGCAGGCAGGGCGTCCTGACAATTAGAGGAAATAGCTGCCCTTGAACTGTGAGCGGCTGAGGCTTTGATGTTGCACTAACAAACAGGTTGTCGGCCTGAATGAGTGTCTAACACTCCTGCTTGTCACATTCATTAGCCCAGCGACGAGAGGCAGTCAATCGCCGACTGCAGTCGTTATCCAAATCAAAAGCCGCTGGTCTTTCATTCATCTCAAAAGTAACTTGGATCGAGTTCAAATCTCCCTGTGGTTACAACCGCACTTACTCTACCAAACTGGTGAACAAAAGCGGAAGTGCTGGTGGCTGATTAAGTCCTGAGTGGTGGCTCGTGTCCTCTCTTCAACTTCACTCCCAGCTCCAGTTCAGCTCCAGTCTTCTGGAAAAGCCAGACACCCCCCCCCCCTCCTCCCCAACCCCCTCATCTCTCACAACTCACAATGCCTTGTTTCTTTGTCTACGACTTCCATTCCTCCTCCTCCTCTCGACTCGCACAGCCTGAACTCTTGCCCTCCAAGACAGGTTCATGGGTTCGAGCATGCTTCACGTTAAAGCTCAGAGCCTGCTGCTCACATCCGCGATCCAAGCACAAGGCCAGCCAGCCAGCCCTGCATCGGCCCCTCGTCTGGCAAAGCGTGCTTCCAGTATGAGTCGCGGATTAGGTCGCCCAAGTGGGACAGGCCCTTTACTCAGCGGGACGGGCAGCATTCCTGGGGAACATGGACAGGTGACGTTTCAGGTCTCGACCCAAAACATCACCCATCCATGATCTCCAGGGATGCTGCCAAACCTGCTACTTACATTAAATACCATTTTATTCTCCTCATGTTGCCATCAGCCTCTGTAGATTTTACACACTGGGATCAATTTAGTGCGACCAGTTGGTTGATCGCTGGTCGGCACGGATTCGGGTGGGCTGAAGGGCCTGTTTCCGTATTCAAGTCTACTCTGTCATTCAATCATGGCTGATCTATCTCTCCCTCCTAACTCCTCTCCTGCCTTCTCCCCATAATGTATCAGCCATGATAGCATTGAATGGCGGTACTGGCTCGAAGGGCCGAATGGCCTACTCCTGCACCTATTGTCTATTGTAGCTCTAAGCTAAACACAAAGTGGTGGTGTAACTCAGCGGGACAGGCAGCATCTCTGAAAGACATGGATAGGTGAGGTTTCGGGTCAGGACCCTTCTTCAGAAATGTGTAGGAAGGAACTGCAGATGATAGTTTAAACCCGATAGACACAAAGTGCTGGAGTAACTCAGCGGGTCAGGCAGCATCTCTGGAGAGAAGGAATGGGTGACGTTTCGGGCCGAGGTCGGGTCTGAAGAAGGGCCTCGACCTGAAATGCCCCCAGCCATGTTCTCCAGAGATGCTGCCTGTCCCGCTGAGTTACCCCAGCATTTTCTGCCCATCCTTATTCAGAGACGGTGCCTTGACTTGCCCACGGCATAATTAATCATACCTTCGAGTGCTTGCTCTCTGTCACCTCTCCCCAGCGCTGTAAGTAGCCGCTATTGTGTGTGCAAACAAAATAGTTCACTGTGCCTAGTCACATGTGACAGACAATAAAGTATTTCATTCCATTCAAGTTACTTCTGATGAAGGTTCTCGACCAGAAACGTCACCCATTCCTTTTCTCCATAGAATGCTGCCTAACCCTCTGAGTTACTCCAGCACTTTGCATCTATCTTCAGGTTAGGGCAGCTTTGTTTCGAGCGTGAAGAGGGCGGTTAAGGGCCTGTCCCACTTGGGCGTTATTTGCGCCTCATTTACGCGTCTTGTAGAAAATTGGTTGACATGTCATGACACATGGGTGGCGCGCGCACAGCGCTTGGTGAGGCGTGGAATCGCATGTAGTGGCGCGTGTATCGCGCGGCCCTCCAGGATTCAGATCACCCAGGGTGAGTGCATTCAGGAAGATAATGTATCAGGAAGAGTGCATTCAGCAAGACATTCTTGCTATTGAGGGAGTGCAGCGTAGGTTTACAAGGTTAATTCCCAGGATGGCGGGACTGTCATATGCTGAGAGAATGGAGCAGCTGGGCTTGTACACTCTGGAGTTGATATGATAATGATAATATTTTAATGATGGATGTTTAGAAGGATGAGAGGTGTGGAATGATGGAAGTTTAGAAGGATGAGAGGGGTTCTCATGGAAACATATAAGATTGTTAAGGGCTTGGACACGCTAGAGGCAGGAAACATGTTCCCGATGTTGGGGGAGTCCAGAACCAGGGGCCACAGTTTAAGAATAAGGAGTAAGCCATTTAGAACGGAGACGAGGAAACACTTTTTCTCACAGAGAGTTGTGAGTCTGTGGAATTCTCTGCCTCAGAGGGCGGAGGAGGCAGGTTCTCTGGATGCTTTCAAGAAAGAGCTAGATAGGGCTCTTAAAAATAGCGGAGTCAGGGGATATGGGGAGAAGGCAGGAACGGGGTACTGATTGGGGATGATCAGCCATGATCACATTGAATGGCGGTGCTGGCTCGAAGGGCCAAATGGCCTGCTCCTGCACCTATTGTCTATTGTCTATAATCTGATGAGCAAGCCCTTGGTATATATAACATGGTGCAAGCCTTGCCTGAAAGCTGGAGAGGATGCAGTTAGAGGCACAGTTGAGGAGCTGGGACTGTCAGCCCTGGCCAGAGGTGAGGTGCCAGAAGAGCCTGCCTTTCTCTAGCTCCAATGTCTATTTCCTGTTCTATTCGGGAAAGTGTTGACATTTTCACCCAGTCTGTATTTAGCATTGAACTTCCTTGAGGGGGAGCAAATGTAGCCAGATCTCCAGAGACCTAACGTTTGATTCAACATTGGAATGACACAGTCAAAAGATGCTGCATGGCCTCCGAAGGTAACAATTAATTTAACCATGAGTATGAATATTTTAACCCTTAAATTCCCACTTATTATCATACATCATCTCACCAATCTCAGTGCACTGCATATAGGCAGAGGAGATTAGATTAACATGGCATCATGTTCGGCAGGGATACTGAGGGCCTGTTCATAGATACATAGAAAAAAAGTGCAGGAGTAGGCCATTCGGCCCTTCGAGCCTGCACCGCCATTCAATATGATCATGGCTGATCATCCAACTCAGTATCCCGTACCTGCCTTCTCTCCATACCCCCTGATCCCTTTAGCCACAAGGGCCACATCTAACTCCCTCTTAAATTTAGCCAATGAACTGGCCTCAACTACCCTCTGTGGCAGAGAGTTCCAGAGATTCACCACTCTCTGTGTGGTGAATTCCTATCTTGTACTGTGTTGGAAGGAACTGCAGATGCTGGTTTGCACCGAAGATAGACACAAAATGCTGGTGTACCTGCAGGCGGCATCTCTGGAGAGAAGGAATGGGGGACCCTTCCACTGAGTCAGCTGTTCTATGTTCTTGCAGCGATACACAGGAAGCAAGAAAGTGGTCCGGTCCCCTAAGTCTTCAGCCATTTCCATTCATTTTCATCTTCATCTTCCTCCCCCTGTTGTTAAATCTCTGAGTTTGAAATTTTAGGGAGGTTCAGGTTTGGGTTCAGGTTTAGGTTTAGCTATAGGTTTGGGCCGTCTGAAGAACAGTCTCGGCCCGAAACATCACCCATTCCTTCTCTCCAGAGATGCTGCCTGTCCCGCTGAGTTACTCCAACCTTTTGTGTCTATCTTCGGAGTAAGCAGTTCCTTCCTACACTGTACTTTTCTATGTTTTATGCTTTTTGTGTCTATCTTTGATTTTCACATGTTTAAAATATAATGTTTTATTTCTAATTGTCTGCTATAGATCGTGTTTTTATCCTTTTGCGAGCAAAACACCAACTTTCTTGTACGTATACATACTCGGCCAATAACATTTAACTCAATTCAATTCAATTCCCCCATCCTCGACTGCTATCCTCGAGAGAGGTCCACATATGTGAAGGAATCTTCTCAGCATCACCAGTGTACCACATGGCTCCAGTTTAAGGATAATTCTTCCTTGTTCCAGACATCCACATTAAAGAAAATACAGTCAAATTCCCCTTAATCTTAAACTGTGATCCCTGGTTCTGGACTCCCCCAACATCGGGAACATTTTTCCTGCATCTAGCCTGTCCAATCCTTTAAGAATTGTATATGTTTCTATAAGATCCCCTCTCATCCTTCTAAATTCCAGTGAATACAAGCCCAGTCGACCCATTCTTTCATCATATGTCAGTCCCCCCATCCCAGGAATTAACCTGGTGAACCTACGCTGCACTCCCTCAATAGCAATAAGGTCCATCCTCAAATTAGGAGACCAAAATTGCACACAATACTCCAGGTGCGGTCTCACCTGTACAAATTCAGTAGGACCTCCTTCCTCCTAAACTCAAATCCTCTGGCAATGAAGGCCAACATGCCATTAGCTTTCTTCACTGCCTGCTGCACCTGCATGCTTACATTCAGTGACTGATGTACAAGCACACCCAAGTCTCGTTGCACCTCCCTTTCTCCTACTCTGATACCATTCAGATAATAATTTGCCTTCCTGTTCTTGCCACCAAAGTGGATAACCTCACATTTATCCACACTATACTGCATCTGCCCACTCACCCAACCTATCCAAGTCACCCTGCAGCCTCACAGCAACCTCATCGCAGCTCACACTGCCATCCAGCTTCGTGTCATCCGCAAACTTGGAGATGTTGCATTTAATTCCCTCGTCTATCTTGTGTCGACAGTATCTTCGGTGTAAACCAGCATCTGCAGTTCCTTCCTACACCTTTACCTTAGGCATTGGTTCTCTAGTTATAAAGACCTTTGCCAGGGGCCAGGTATCTCACTATCTACTCAATTGAGTCCCTCATAATTCCCAGAACATGCATGTTATGTCGCTGCTATTTGTCCCTGGTGTGTGGGTGAGTGGTTTAATCAGGGCAGTGTTGATGTGAACGAAAGGAGAATAAAGTGGGTTACGGTATAATCAGTGTAAAGAATATGTGATTGATGGTCAGCACAGATTCTGTGGGCCGAAGGGCAGCATATCTCCTTGACAGTACATAAAAGTTTTAACACAAACTGGCATCACAATAGTGAATTTATAGGTTTGCCTCCTTGGAAAGTAGCTGATCGGTGAGAGAATCTACCAACTTGTTGATTATTGAGCTTCTGTTCAAAGATAACACATTGGGATAAATGGGGATAGGATTTAGAAATTGGCGGAGTTGTTGAGGGTGAGGACCAGTGTTAGTCCAGTTGTTGAGGGCGGAGGAGAGTGTTAGTCGAGGGAAATTGGCTGGTTCTGCGGTGAAGGAATAAACGGAGGGCTTGAAGGCCTTCCTGGTGGGGGATGGAGGTGTAGAGTGACTGAACGTCCATCTCAACTTGAAAACATCACCCGTTCCTTCTCTCCAGAGATGCTGCCTGTCCCGCAGAGTTACTCCAGCATTTTGTGTCTAACATCGCGGATAAGCCTATTATATTTTAACCAAGGGATCAAACAGGTGGCTTCCACCTCAAAACAAATCACACTGTTGAGAAACAAAGGCCAGAAAGATTAACTAAAGAATCTGTAATAGGGCATTGTGTGATTTTCCCCTGTCATGCTTTCTTCGGAAAAAAAAAACTTTTCCTTCATGCTGTCAACCGTACAAGCCAATCAATATAATCAAAGAAGTTCTTTGAAGCAAGAATTGATTTTGCGTTTCGGCTGAAAACAAGTTCTATTTAAGAACTTTGCTTTGGGATCGAGGAGCAAACAAAAAGAGAACAATTGTGTCTTGTCTAATGAACACGCTGTATTCCAAATTTCTATTTGAACTCCTAGTTAAACGGAATATACTGAGTAAATCTATAAAAGTGGATTTATCTCCCTATCTGAACATGCTCCAGTAATTGCCTTTGTGTGTCAGATCCTTGCACCTGCTGACCAGCTGTCATGCACAGAGAATATGCACTCGCCCCTTCTAGTGATGGACAATGGGGAAATTATTAGAAAATGGAACTTAATCACGATTTCACTGACACAGGAGAGTGTGGAAAGAGGGAAGGGGGGAAATCCGCCAGGAATTATTTTGTTAACGAGTCTTAACAAAGTTTTGTTTAACTCTGCCGAAAGGTTACTTTCATTTATTCATGCATTTTTGTATGGCGTGCGTGCATGCGTGCGTGTTTGCGTAAGGGTCTGTAGAAACAGGAGAGATGTCTAGAAGAAAAAAAACATTGTACTGATCAGGAGAGGAATAGATTGGGTAAACGCACACAGAGTCGTTTGCCCAGAGTAGGGGAATCGAGAACCAGAGGACATGGGGTTTAAGGTGAGGGAGAAAGATTTAATGGGAACATGAGAGGGGGTAACTTTTTTACACAAAGGGTGGTGGATGTATGGAACGAGCTGCTGGAGGTGGAAGTTGAGGCAGGTATTATCACAACGTTTAAGAAACATTTACACAGGTACACGGATGGGTTTGGTTTAGAGGGATAAGGACCAAACGCAAGCAGGTGGGACTAGTGTAGAACGCGGCATATTGGTCGGTGTGGGCTAGTTGGACTGAAGGCTGTAAAACTCTAGGAACAGTCACAGAGTAGAGGTGAAACGACTTCTTTTTCTAAAGGAAGAAAACATTTTGGCATATGAAAAGTGACACCAAAATCCAACTAAGAAGCGCAAAGTCGCACTCTGTAAATTCACTAAAGGGCCTGTCCCACTTGGGCGACCTAATCCGCGAGTTCTGGCGAGTTTGCCCTCGACTCATACTCACAGCATGGTTGACACGAGGTCGTAGGAGGTCTTTGTAACTCTCCTTCATGCTCGAGAGTGGTCCCCGTGTACTCGAGGCCTCAGCTAGGTAGCGGCGTATTTTTCAACATGCTGAAAAATGCCCGCGAGTAAAAAATGGTCGCCATGGAAAAAACTTTTTTACTCGTAGGTTTAGTCGTTGAAGGCCATAGTAGGTTGTAGTAGGTCAGCATGTTAGTCGTAGGTAATCGAGGGTAGTCAAAGGTAGCCGTAGATATTCTTCAACATAGTCGAAGGAGGTCGTCCTCACTCTCCACTATTCGGTGTCCAATTTTCCCGAAGTTAGTCGTAGCTGGTCTTGAACATAGTTGAAGGAGGTCGAAGGAGGTCTTCAACATGACATTTTTTCAAACTCTCCTAAACTCGCCAATTAGGTCGCCCAAGTGGGACAGCCTCTTAAGTTTCAAGAGGGCGGCACGGTGGCGCAGCGGTAGAGTTACTGCCTTCCAGCGCCAGAGACCCGGGTTCGATCCTGACTGGGGGTGCTGTCTGTACAGGGTTTGTACGTTCACCTTGTGACCGCGTGGGTTTTCTCCGAGATCTTCGGTTTCCTCCCACACTCCAAAGACGTGCAGGTATGTAGGTTAATTGGCTTTTTAAAATTGTAAAATGTCCCTCATGTGTGTAGGGTAGTGTTAATCTCTAAACTATATCTCTAAATTAAACTAAACTAAAACTGCAGATGCTGGTTTAAATCAAAGTTAGACACAAAATGCTGGAGTAACTCAACGGGACAGGCAGCATCTTTGCAGAGAAGGAATGGGTGACGTTTCGGGTCAAGACCCTTCTTCAGACTGATCTAAAAAGTGTTGCTGAGGTACTGGGACATACAAGGATCGCAGGTTTCAGGCCAGCTCTTTGCTGGTCTGGAGTTGTGATAACTCTGAGGGATGAAGGGTGGGTAATCTTGGGCTTCTGTTCCCATTTACTATTTGGTAACCCAGCTAATAGTACAGAAAAACACAAAGTGGTTGTTCCATACACCCGAAGCAGCTTGTTCCATACGCCCATCACCCTTTGCTTCAAATAAAAGTCACCCCTCAGATTCCCATTAAAACACAAACTCAACGGGTCAGGCAGCATCTGTGAAGGGAATGGACAGGTGAGGTTTTGGGTCGGGACCTTTCTTCAGACTCTCCATGCTGGGGTGCTTTGTAAGGGTCTCGACCTGAAACGTCACCCATTCCTTCTCTCCAGAGATGCTGCCTGTCCCGCTGAGTTACTCCAGCATTTTGGGTCCACCCGATCTTTGTAAAGGGTCTGAGTGTGATCTCCTGGCACTCACATCCTGGGGACTCCCCCAACATGTTCCCAATGTTGGGGGAGTTCAGAACCAGGGGCCACAGTTTAAGAATAAGGGGCAGGCCATTTAGAACAGAGACGAGGAAAAACATTTTTACCCAGAGAGTTGTGAATCTGTGGAATTCTCTGCCAATTCTCTGGATGCTTTCAAGAGAGAGTTAGATAGGGCTCTTATAACTTTTTTTCTTTTTCTTCTTTATTACAAAAAAATTTAAAAAATAAGAAGCTGTACATAAAAGGTATTATGAAAATATGATTGTATACAATTGTGCTTACTTCTAATAAAATTAAAATATTTTTTTTAAAAAAGAAAGAAAAAAAAGAAGAAAAAAAAGATAGGGCTCTTAAAGATAGCGGAGTCAGAGGAAATGGGGAGAAGGCAGGAACAGGGTACTGAATGTGGATGATCAGCCATGATCACTGTGGATGGCGGTGCTGGCTCGAAGGCCTACTCCTGCACCTATTGTCTATTGTCTAAATCAATGGCTGGTTCTGATCTCATCCAGAATTCAGGAAATAAATACCTCGTAACATGTGTCCACAATGTTAAATCCTGCCTTTGGAAATGACAGGAATGGCCTTCAGCATATCTAGTCTCATCAACATCTGCCGTTTACAGCACTGCCATAGAATCTGGCCAGGTGCACATTATCTGGCAGCCTCCTCACACCTTCCCTCATTTAGTCCAACTGACAATCCTTTTTCTTTGTAAATATGACTCATTACAGAACCCTTTTATGGACCATTGCGATATCATGGAACACAATCTCAAGCATAGATTCCAGGGTATGCACACCATATAGGCTGCCGGCTCACTCCTCCTGATATGGATATCTTGTACTGTTAGGGCCAGAAGTTCATTAGTGATAGGAGAAGAAATTAGGCCATTCGGCCCATCATGGCTGATCTATCTCTCCCTCCTAACCTAATTCTCCTGCTTTCCCCCCTAACCCCTGACACCCGTACTAATCAAGAATCTATCTATCTCTGCTTTCAAAATATCCTCCACAGCCTCTGTGGCAAAGAATTCCACCTCCAATAATATCCAACATTAACCCAGGAAGAATAATTAGATCTCAGCTGGGGAATTCAACGTGCAAAGACTAGGTGCAAAGCAACTGAAGACTAGGGGTGCAAAGCAACCTACTTTGTTCTCCCCCCCCCCCCCCCTCACGGTGGTTCCCCCGCACCCTCATTGACCGCCGACCGCGAGGCTCCATCGGCCATGAGGCCACACCGCCACTGCAAAGGCTCCACCACCACTGCTGCCGAGGCTCCACCACCGCCACTGAGACTCCACCACTACCACCGAGGCTCCACCACCGTCACCGAGGCTCCACCACCCCCGCCGAGGCTCCACCATCGCGCTGCCGAGGCTCCATTGGCCTAGGCAGCCTTCACTCAATGGTCAGTTATGATCTAATGGAGTCACAGAACAGACTCAATGTGCTGAAGGACCCTGCAAAGTTCCTCTTTGGATATCGGTCGTGAGCTAAGTATTCTACATCTGCAAAATTTACAGTTTTACCAAGCCAATAAACCTGTATGTCTATGGTGTGTGGGAGGAAACTGGAGCTCCTGGAGAAAAACCCACGCAGTCATGTGGAGAACGTACAGACTCCCTACAGACAGCACCTGTAGTCAGGATTGAACCCAGGTCTCTGGCGCTGTAAGGTAGCAACTCGACAGCTGTCTCCCCGTGCTGCCGAATTTCTGTTGCGATGAACTGCAAATGGCTTGCCATTTGTCAGAGCTCCACACAGAACTGTTTCACAACAGAAGGAGGCAGGGGCTGTACACACATGACAACAGTAATGTGATTCCAATGCAAGGGAACCACTACGCCATGTCTATCTAACTTCTCATGTTGAATCTCATGAAGACGATAGGCACAAAGTGCTGGAGTAACTCAGCGGGTCTTCTCTGGAGAAAAAGGATGGGTGACGTTTTGGGTCAGAATGCTTCTTCAGATTGAAAGTAGATGGGAGGGAACTGGAGGTCGGAGAAGGCCAGAACAAATCGGGGCCGGCAACATGACCAAGGAAGGGTGGAGTCGCATAAAGGTCCATTGTTGGTCTGATGAAGGTCATTGTTTCCATATCAGTCACAATTTTTAAAAGGCTTTTGGACAGGTACTTAGGGAAAGCGGAGAGGGTTATACGACAAATGTGAGCAAATGGGATTAGCGCAGATAGACTTGACAATCGACATAAATGAGGTGAGCCCGTTTATGAGCAGTCTGTGTATTTGTGGATCTATGAACCTATCATCCTGCACATCTTGGAAGATCTGGGAGAAAGCTGGAGCATCCAGAGGAAACCTATATGATCACAGGAAGAACATACAGTGTGAAGAAGGGTCTCGCCCCGAAACATCACCCATTCCTTCTCTCCAGAGATGCTGCCTGTCCCGCTTAGGTAAGGGCCTGTCCCACTTTCACGAGTTATTCACAAATTCTCCCGAGTTTTCCCCTGATTCAAATTCGCAGAATGTTCGTAACGAGTCCGTAGGAGGTCGTAGGAGTTCGTGGATATATCGTAGCGGCTATATACTCGTGGCATCAGGTAAATCGGGACGGTTTTTCCAGCCCAATAAAAAATGTCCACGAGTAAAAAAATGGTCGGGATGAAAGAATTAAGTCGTGAAAGTGGGACAGGCCCTTTACTCCAGCTTTTCGTGTCTGTCTTTGGAAGTACATACATATTCCACACAGACGACACTAAAGGTCAGGATTGAACCGAACACACTGGAGTTGTGAGCCAGCCACTCTAATAGTTAGGCTTCCGTGTCTTTCTTTTCTTTTAAAATCTTTTTATTCATTTTTTTCAAAAACAAAAACAAAACAACACAAAACCCCCAATAATGATAAACATAACAGTGATATTGATACATAGGGATCAGGATTACATTATAGACAATAGACAATAGGTGCAGGAGTAGACCATTTGGCCCTTCGAGCCAGCACCGCCATTCAATGTGATCATGGCTGATCATCCCCAATCAGTACCCCGTTCCTGCCTTCTCCCCATATCCCCTGACTCCTCTATCTTTAAGAGCCCTATCTAGTTCTCTCTTGAAAGCATCCAGAGAACCTGCCTCCACCGCCCTCTGAGGCAGAGAATTCCACAGACTCACCACTCTCTGTGAGAAAAAGTGTTTCCTCGTCTACGTTCTAAATGGCCGACCCCTTATTCTTAAAACTGTATTCTTAAAACGGTAATAACAAGTATAACCTAAGTATGAATCCAGTGTCAAAATACACATTGGGTATAGACCTCCTGGTCTCTATGTAAATATAGTTAAGTGTTCAAAAGAGAACTTGTATATATAAAAACAAAAGATAAAAAGAAAAAAATAGAAAAAATAGAAAACAAAACCCCCCCTAAACTAAACTAAAAAAAAATTTTAAAAACAGAATCTGAGCTACAAAGAATTTCAACAATTTAAGTCCCTGTTTGTCATCAAGTCCGTTCCACCGTATAAGGGTAAAATAATTATTATAATGGTTGGAGAGGGGACAATTTATATTGTGTGAAAATGTTGAATAAATCTTCCCCAAGTCCTATCAAATTTAACCAAGGGTTCAACAATGTCCCTCCTGATTTTTTCCTAAATTTAAACATGATATCGTTTCAGTGTCTTGAGAACGATTGCGAGGCATTTCTTTGTAGTCAACTGCAAATAGGTCATGGCACATCCTGTATTTATGGAGCATCCTTCATGTTCTCAGGACATTTCATTATAGAACAACAAAATGACGTGGAAAATAGACAAAGAAGCCCTTAATCATCTTTGAACAGAGGCATTGGATCTATCACTTGCAGCTGTGAAGATTTTATTAGAAAGATTACTTCAACAATGCAAAGACCTACCAATCTTGTATGGCTTAAGGGCCAGTCCCACTGTACGAGGTAATTCAAGAGTTCTCCCGAGTTTCTCCCCTGATTCGAGCTCGTGTAATGTACATAGCGGGTACGTAGGGGTACGTACGAGTAAAAAGTTTTTAAAAATGTCATCACGAGTAATTTTGTACTCGTGGACATTTTCACAGTGTTGAAAAAACGTCACGAGTTTACCGGATTTCCAGAGTACCTACTGTTACTTGTACGAGCCGCTACGTGACATCCACAAGCTCCTACGTACCCGCTACGTACATTACACGAGCTTGAATCATGAGAGAACTCTTGAATTACCTCGTACAGTGGGACAGGCCCTGAAGACTAAGCATATGTTTTGAAGGTTATCTGGCTCAAAGGCAAAGGGAACTGCCAAAGGGCCTGTCCCACTTACGCGACCTTTACAGGCGACTGCCGCCCACCCCGGCGACCAGAAAGACGCTACGACTCTTTGGAGATCTCTCACGACCATAGGAGACCTCTCACGACCACGGTCGTGAGAGGTCTCCTATGGTCGTGACAGGTCTCCAAAGGGTCGTAGCATCTTACTGGTCGCCACTGAATTTTCAACATGTTGAAAATTTCGGGGACCTACCACGGGTGCCGGCAGTCGCCTGTAAAGGTCACGTAAGTGGGACAGGTCCTTAAGCGAACTATCAAAATACCAAAGAGTATTGAATCTAATAATGCTTATTGACTCCTCTTATCCTCATGTGTGTTGAATTATGAAGGATATAACTATACAGGAGACAAATACTTCCAGTCACCAGACATAAGGTATCAGACCAGACAATGGTAGAAGTACTAGGCAGATTGCAGGTACTATCGCAATGTTTAAGAAACAATTTAGACAGGTACATGGATAGGACAGGTTTAGGGGGGATATGGGCCAAATGCAGCAGGTGTGACTAGTGTAGATGGACATGGAGATAGATACAAAATGCTGGGGTATTTCAGTGGGACAGGCAGTATCTATGTAGAGAAGGAATGTGTGAAGTTTCGCGTCTATCTTCTGGGACATGTTGGTCGGTATGGGCAACTTGGGCCGAAGGCCTGTTTCCACGCTGTATGACTTTATAATGGTGCAAGACAATACTCAAACTACAGCGCCCAATCAATGTCTCTATCACACCATTTGAGCAGAGCTTCCAGGATACAAGTGGAGAAGAACAACTTACGCTACTTTACACCTCAGCCTTCACTGTAAATCATAGAAACATAGAAAATAGGTGTGGGAGGAAGCTATTCGGCCCTTCGAGCCAGCCACCGCCATTCATTGTGATCATGGCTGATCGTCCCCAATCAATAACCCGTGCCTGCCTTCTCCCCATATCCCTTGACTCCACTAGCCCCAAGAGCTCTATCTAACTCTCTCTTAAATCCATCCAGTGACTTGGCCTCCACTGCCCTCTGTGGCAGGGAATTCCACAAATTCACAACTCTCTGGGTGAAAATGTTTTTTCTCACCTCAGTCTTAAATGGTCTCCCCTTTATTCTAAGACTGTGGCCCCTGGTTCTGGACTCGCCCAACATTGGGAACATTTTTCCTGCATCTAGCTTGTCCAGTCCTTTTATAATTTTATATGTTTCTATAAGATCCCCCTCATCCTTCTAAACTACAGTGAATACAAGCCTAGTCTTTTTCAATCTTTCCTCATATGACAGTCCCGCCATCCCAGGGATCAATCTCGTGAACCTACGCTGCACTGCCTCAATCACGAGTATGTCCTTCCTCAAATTAGGAGACCAAAACTGTACACAATACTCCAGATGTGGTCTTACCAGAGCTCTATACAACTGCAGAAGAACCTCTTTACTCCGATACTGAAATCCTCTTGTTATGAAAGGTAATTCCATGCAGAAAATCAGGTAATCAGAAATCAGGTAATTCCATGCAGAAAACAAAACTACCAACATTAACATCATTCCCAATCTTCTAGCCGTCCTTCAGAAACACAAGTACTTTAATTTTCCAAGGTGTCATCATCTTACTTTGGTCTCATCTACATGACCACAGCAGTTGAAGGTCGACATCATGAGTCTACTAAGTAGGCACCAAAAGCCATCATAATTAAAAGCAATCATAATTGTTAGATACTGCAAAAGAAAAAGAAATAAATCGATAAATCTGAACCTGCCCGAGGGCTCGTCGGTCGGCGTAACCGGGAGGGAGCTGGAGACCAAAGATCCTATAGCGGAGCAAGATAGACCACTCCTGCTAAATGCAATGGGCTGACGTGTAGTACGCAACGGAGTGGAACGTGGCCCTTTTTTTCATCCATTTCCATGACCCGACCCGACCCGACTCGCAGTGTAATCAACGTTGCGGGGGAACAGTTTGTGTTAATAAATTATAATTCTGAAAATGCGGACAAGATTTTTACCAAAGAACTTTTATTTTTACGAGGATGTTTCCGTAACCGGCTTCCGTCTCCGCACTAGTATCTTTGCTCCGCTATGGGATCTTTGGTGCGGAGACGGAAGCCGGTTACGGAAATGGGGCCGAAAATGACCCATGAATCTGCCCATGACCGTACTACGTCTTTTTCGTCGAGCGGGCTATCTTGCTCGCTGTAGGATCTTTGCTGGAGACGTTGGGCGCGAGGAGCAAGGGCCGGTGGGAGGGTGAACCAGGGGTAATGCCTCCAGCGCCTTCAAGGTTGGCTGCAGGGACACAAAGATGGGCCGGGCGAGGAGAGGGACATGGGGTTCGCGGGAACTGCTCCAGTACATCGAACACGCGGGCCGACCGGATGTTGGACTTTGAATAATGGCACCAATAATGGCCCGCATGTGTGATATATGCAGAAGGGAATTTCACTGTGCGGTTGCATAGGTGACACATAAAGGGCCTGTCCCACTTGGGCCTCATTTGCGCGTCATTTACGCGACATAATTTACGCGTCACGATGCACGTGGATCCGTGGTGACGTAGGCAGGGTCACGCCCGGCGCCCCAGGATTTTGGGATGTACCAAAATCTTCGCGCGCCATCTGCGTGACGCGCAAATGACGCCCGAGTGAGACAGGCCCTTAAAGCACCTTTGATCCATTGAACCATTCAAATTAACTCCAGTGATGTTCGCATATTTACTTCCGGCTCAGCCACTTACATTAGCAGACACAAGGTCTCACACATGAATCTAACAACTACGCAGTGCGAAATAAAAACAAAGCCGGAAAAAAAATTACTGGAAACACTCAGCAGGTAAAGCAGCATTTGTGAAGTGAGAAACAGACCCAGTATTCCAGGTTTAAGAAAGAACTGCAGATGCTGGAAAATCGGTTGGACAAAAATGCTGGAGAAACTCAGCGGGTGAGGCAGCATCTATGGAGCGAAGGAATAGGTGACGTTTCGGGTCTCGACCCGAAACGTCACCTATTCCTTCGCTCCATAGATGCTGCCTCACCCGCCAAGTTTCTCCAGCAGTTTTGTCTAGTATTCCAGGTTGATGTGTTTTCATCAGAATAATGCAACTGTAACTCATCTTGGCCAGCATAGAAACTGCAGTGATAATCACTCCAGCACCATGAATGCTTAAGTGGAGACATCAGCCTGATGATAGACACAAAATACTGGAGTAACTCAGCGGGACAGGCAGCGTCTCTGGAGAGAAGGAATGGATGACATTTTGGGTTGAGACCCTACTTCAGCTTGAAGTATCTGCTTAAACAAATTTAAATGCTGGGAATATGAAACATATCTAGCTCCAACCCATCGCAGATATTTCCTTCACCCTATCCATTCTTCCCCACACATTTTCTGCAACTTTAAGCTCTATTTTTCTCTCACTGTCCTAGATCCACAGAAAAGTATTTGACCTGAAATATTATCTCTACTAACCTATTAAGATAACCCCCTAAACCGCTGAGTTTCTCCAGCATTTTTGTCTACCTTCGATTTTCCAGCATCTGCAGTTCCTTCTTAAACCCCAAACCAATATTCCCTGCTTTGGTTTCTGAACTATTCGATGACTTGCATTCCAGATTACATTCCGTAGACAAAGAGGCCAACGGAATCTTCTGACAGGAACGTCCATGTCAATGGGCCTAATAGCTGACAATCTAGCCTAACCAAAACCCTTGTAACTCAAAGATAGACACAAAACATTTGAGTAACTCAGCATGTCTGGAGAATAGAAATAGGCGATGTTTCAGGTTAAGACCCTCAGTTGCATTTGTGCAACAGAGACATTACAGAAACATTAAAACATTTCTCCAGAGATGCTGCCCGACCCGCTGAGTGACTCCAGCACTCTGTGTCCATTCTTTAAACCAGCATCTGCAGTTGCTTGTATCCACAGTTGAAGAAGAAGTCTGCAGAAGGGTCTCGCTCCGAAACGTCACCCCCCATTCCTTCTCTCCAGAGATGCTGCCTGCCCCTCTGAATTACTCCAACTTTTTGCGTCGATCTTACATTTAAAACCTGTTTTGTTTCCAATACATGTGGCCTTAAAAGTTCCCAAATGATGCTGGAGGTAGACGTGGGCACAAATTACATTAGACGGTACATTCATGTTTTGACACATGCAGAGAGAAAGGCGCCAGAATTATGCGGAGTAAAGACATCATTTAGTGCACAGTGTCAAAGTGAGACCAATGCTGTAATCTGGAATTTAATGATTTAGTTGGACAAGTATTGAGTGGCAGGAAGGATCAACACTGAGGGATCACCAACCAGTTACAAGTTGTTGCTGGCTTTTTTTTTTGCTAGCTTATTGTTAGAATTTTACAAGTGGTTAGCGTTTTTTTCCTACCATGCCACTCCCTGCCGCAGTTTACAAGGAGTGGTGTCACAGGTGCTGAAGAAATGTTTGCTAAATCAAGCGCTCTGTGCAATCCAATTGTTCACAAGCGCGATATCAGGCAACTCCCTTGCCATGCAGCATCAGTGGGGGCATTGAGCAGAGAGCACACTAGGCGGACCAGGAGTTTAAAAGAGAGGCGAAGGAGAGAAAAGTTCTCTACAGGAGGCCACATCCATCCAGGATGTACAGGGATCAATTCAGAGAGGAACAATGTGCAGGACTGCTGTCCAATAAGGAAATCCTAATTGAAATATACCATCTGCTGCAGCTACAATTGACTGCTTTGCAAGTAGCTGCTAAGATTGCTTGTCGTAATGAACTTTTATGCATCTGGCTTCTTCCAGACTGCAGCTGGAGATAATTGTAATCTCTGCCTGTTTGTTGCCCACTGTTGTACAGGGGAGATCGCAGGCAGTGTCTGTCAGAATAGTAGCTGCATTTTAGTCTTTAGTGCGAGGTTATCAGGCAGAGGGAATACTCAGCGTTGCTGGGATTGTACTCACCCTTATGGCACAGGTTACCATTCAATGTAAGCATATCGCTTTGTGGCCTCAAAGATTACCTCTGTCCTTTGCCGGAGTGTTAAAGGAAATGGTTGTAGTGAGAGTAATAGCCATTAGTTGAAGTTTCTCAAATAGCCAATTTTGACCAATTTCCCTCTTGTGTAAATATTCTATCGTATCGCATCTAAACTCACTGAGTCCTGGAAGAGAACTGGTAGTGGATCAGCAAACAGTGAGAATGGGGTCATTCAGGGAGGGAGGGAAAAACCAGGAAACCGTTGCCCTGGTAGCTTAACGTCTATTGTTGGCAAGATGTTGGAGTCTAAATTGGAAGAAACAGCTAATCATTTAGAAAACAATTTAGATTTTGTGTGTGGGAAGTCAAGTTTGACAATGTTGTTAGAATTCTGTGAAAACGATACATCTATAATGCTGGGACGCATCCTCAGTGATGCCACCCTCGCCCAAGCCACCCAGCCGGGGTTGGTCAGGCCCCGACGCGTCCCAGCAGCAATCCCCACGGATCAGCCATCTTAGTAACCACTCTGCAGGGGTTGGGAGACTCTAGTGTGTGGAGGGACTGGGCCAGGGGTGGGGAACCTGCGGCCTTCTAAGCCATTAACTGCGGCCTTTTGAATGAATCCAAATTTTGTAGAACAAATCTTTTTATTATTATTAATGTGTTTTTGTTCATCTTTTATTATTTTTATTTTTATCTTAAAATAAACTAATTAAAATACCAAAGAACAAAAGAAGATTCAACGAAATAACCCTCCCCGACTGACGGCCACAATTAAAACATTAGTAAGTCATGAGGGCTATTTTAACAAAATAATGTACATTTTGAAGTATATCTAATTGATGTTTCTTGGATGCGGCCTTATTAGATTATAGCTAACTTAATGCGGCCTTCCATCATGAAAAGGTTCCCCACCCCTGGACTGGGCTCTGTGGGGTGAGTCCTGGCCGGGCTCCTCCTGCGTCTCACCAGGTTCAAGGCCTGTGCGTGCACTGCACCACTTTCTCCTTCTCCGAGCATTTCATTCTCGCTTGACGGATTTTTAGGCCACGGTGGTTCATTAGGCCTTTCCTTAGCTTTATTGGGTGACTTTCTCATGAAAGACACAGACTGGGGTGCTAACCCAGCCCGCCCCGGGTGCCGTCTTTCCTTGCCGTCAACTGTCCCTCCAGTAGTCACCAAACTATTCTTGGTTGTCACCCAGTCTATTCCTAGGGAGAAAGGCCAGACTTCAGTGTGATCGAGGGGAACCTGTAAATATGATGTTTAGTTTAGTTTAGAGATACAGCGTGGAAACAGTCCCTTCGGCCCACCAAGTCTGCGCAGACCAGTGATCTCCATACACTAGCACTCTCCTACACACACTAGGGACAATTTACAATTTTTACCAAAGCCAATTAACATACAAACCTGTACGTCTTTGGGGTATGGGAGGAGATCGGAGTATCCAGGGAAAACCAATGCAGTCACAGGGAGAATGTACAAATTCCGTACAGGATCGAACCTGGATCTCTGGCACTGTAAGGTAGCAACTCTACCGCTGCTCCACTGTCATGTATTTTGATTCCTGAGAGACAATCATTAAGGTGTCTCACAAAGGTCAGTGTACAAGAACTCTTGATCGCGACTGATTATAACATAGAAGGCAGAGTTGGAGAAGATGAGGCAAAAAATAATCAGCTGGAGGAATTCAGTGGGTCAGGCAGCATCTGTGGAGGCAAAGGAACAGTCGACGTTTCGCATCAAGATCTTGCATTAGGACTGAGAGGGGAGGGGGGAGATAGCCAGCATAAAGGGTGAGGGGGAGAGGTGAAGCAAGGGATGGCAGGAGATGGGGGGGACAAAGAGAGGAGGGAGATAATGGGCTGATGAAACCAAATGCTGGCGTTCTGATAGATGGAGGATAGGTGGAGACATATCAGGAGAGCAAAAAAATGGGGCAGATGGAGTCAGGTTGGGGGAAGTGAGGATGGAGGAAGAAACAGCGGCTCTAATACATGGAGACACAAGAGGCTGCAGTTGCTGTAATCTGTTGAGTAAGGAATGGAACACCAGGAATGGGCTGGAATAAATAGAATAGAATAGAATAGAATAGAATGCCTTTTATTGTCATTCAAACAGACAAGGTTTGAACGAAATTTCATTCCTGCAGTCATGACATTACAAAAAAAACCAAGACACACACTTAACACAATTTACACAGACATCCATCACAGTGAATCTCCAACACCTACTCGCTGTGATGGAAGGCAAAAGTCTTATCTCTTCCCTTTGTTCTTCTCCCGTGGTCCAGCAGTCCAACTGCAGCGTCGAGGCGACTGGGGCTCACGATGTTAAAGCCCCCGGCGGGCGATGGTAAGTCCCGTGGCCGTTTAAGCCGCGCCGGGCGATGTTAGGCCCCCGCTCCAAGTCCTTTAAACCCCGCGATTCCAGCGGGAGGAAGTTGCCGTTGCGGGAGCTCCGAAAAGCGGTCTCCCACCAGGGACCTGGAGCTCCGATGTTCCTGTCCACCGGGCCTGCGGCCGGAGCCTCCGAAGCTCCGAAGTCGGGTCGCAGCCGCGCGCCACCACAGCTCCTCCCGCTCCGAAGTCGGCCAGCTCCACGATGGTGAGTCCGCAGGCTCCGCGACTGGAGCCATCAGGTTGGTCCTGGTTGGAGGCCGCCACCGGCTCAATGATGTTAGGCCCAACGACACCGGAGACCCGACAGGGAAAAAGTCGGGTCCCCGTACAGGGAAGAGATTAAACCATTACCCCCACCCCCCAAATCAATATTAATGACTTGGAGAAGGGGACAGTATAAGTTATCCACGGTTACTGATCGGATGAAAATAGGTGAGAGGGCGTTAAAGCAACATATGGATCGACACAAAAGCTGGAGTAACTCAGAGGGTCAGACAGCATCCCTGGATAAAAGGAATAGGTGACGTTTCGGGTCGAGGCTCTTCTTCAGACTGAAAAATGGATTCAGTAAAAGGGTATACATAGGTTGAGGAAGGAGGAAAAAAATTAGCCAGAGTATAATGCTGGAAAATGTGAGGGCTTGTATTTCATCAGAAGGAATCAAATGGAGTTGACTGTAAATGAGTGGAAGTACAGAGGGCTCTTGGTCCTCTTGCACATAAAAACATCAGCTGCAGGTGCAGTAAGTAATTAAGAAAGTAAATAGCATATTAGACTTTATTACAAGGGCGTTGGAGTTTTAAAAACAGGAACCGTTGTTGTAGTAGAGGGCCACACCTGGAATACTATGTACACCTCTTATTGAAGCATTGGAAGCAGCACAGATGCAAGTTATTAATTCCTGAGATAACTAAATGTGTAAAAACATTAGACATGAATTACATGGACTTAACAAGAACAAGGGGTGATCTTATTACTTTATCAAATTTCACATATTGTACAATTGGCGTGCCTCAATGTCTCAGCACCCCCACCCCTCCTGTTTATGGGGATCTAAGTCGTTGGTGAAGTCACACTAATTGTACAAAGACATTGGTGAGTCTGCACTTGGAGTATTGTGTTCAGTTTTTAGTCACCCTTCTACATGAGCGATGCCATTAAGCTGGAAAGAGTGCAGAGTAGATTTATGGGGATGTTGCCAGGACTCAAAGGCCTGAGCTAGAGGGTGAGGTTGGCCAAGCGTGGATTCT
Organism: Malacoraja senta; assembly: GCA_038087875.1. NCBI lineage: Eukaryota > Metazoa > Chordata > Chondrichthyes > Rajiformes > Rajidae > Malacoraja > Malacoraja senta. The sequence continues at coordinate 3,663,654 of CM075997.1, read as the reverse complement.
ATTCCCTGCAGAGCAGGATAATGAGGGTTGATCTGGTAACAAGCGGCTGTTTCGGAACTCCAAGTCGCTGAGAGCGTTCTTCCGACGTCAGAATTCCATCATCCCGACGAGAGGGCCTGAAACATCGGGCCGCCGTTAGCAGCGACTGCAGAGGCCTCAATAGGCCCCGACCATGGGTGAACATACAGGAAGTGGACTGAACTTTGCTGCCTTCCCTCACAGTGGGAAACGTTGATTCCGCTGTGGGGGGATGTTTTTATGTTTAATGTTAAATTCTACAATGTTGTGTTTATTTTATTGGTGTGCTGCAATGGCAACTCAAATCTCACTGCACCAATTGGTGTATGTAACAATAAATGTCCATTGTCCTTAAAGGTGTATAAAGCCATGAGGGGAATAATAGGGTGAATGCACAGAGTCTCTTTCACAGGATAGGGTTAGTGTTGGCATAGGTTTAAAGTGAGAGGGTAAATATTTAATAGGAACCTGAGGAGCAACTTATTTTACACAGTGGTAGGTAAATGGAAAGAGCTGCCCAATGACGCAGTTGAGGCAGGTACAAGAACATTTAAAAGACATTTGGACAGGTAAATGGATAGGAAAGATTTAAAGGAAAATGGGCCAGGTGTGTGCAAATGGGACTAGCTTGGATGGCATCTGTATTGTGTGATACTAAGGTGTTTCCCTTCATGGGAATATCTCAAATGAAAGGACATACAAGTTTCAAGTCACTCATTCAAAGCTTGGCTGCAGAGGAATTTATTCTCACAGAGGAAGGGTGTACCTTTGGCTTCTGAACACCAGAGAGTGGTGTGAATCTGTGGAACTCTCTGCCACAGAAGGTAGTTGAGGCCAGTTCATTGGCTATATTTAAGAGGGAGTTAGATGTGGCCCCTTGTGGATAAAGGGATCAGGGGGTATGGAGAGGGATGGGATGGGATACTGAGTTGGATGATCAGCCATGATCATATCAAATGGCAGTGCAGGCTCGAAGGGCCGAATGGCCTACTCCTGCACCTATTTTCTATATTTCTATGTTTCTATGAACGTGGTGGAGGCTCGGACATTGGAGGTATGTAAAATGATGGCAAATACATTTTGATGATCAGGGAATTGAGGGGACTGATGCATGAAGAGTTGAGGCCTGGACTAGATCAGCCATGATCAGCTGCAATGGTGGTGCAGGTCCATTTTTCTTGCGGTTTTGTGTTCCTCACATATCAAGTAACCATAACCAGTGCCACTTGCTGGATAATGCCACATAGTGTGGCACAGCAGTAGAGTTGCTGCCTTACAGCGCCGGAGACGCGGGTTCGACCACGGGTGCTGCCTGTACGGAGTTAGTACGTCCTCCCCGTAACCGCATGGGTTTTTCCAAGATCTTCGGATTCCTCCCACACTCCAAAGACGTACAGGTGTGTAGGTTAATTGGCTTAGGATACAGTAAATGTAAATTGTCCCTAGTGTGTATAGGATAGTGTTAATGTGCGGAGATCGCTGATCGGCTCAGAATCGGTGGGCCGAAGAGCCTGTTTCCACGCAGTATCTCTAAACATAACATCATGCTCCTGTTTTGTGACACTCCACTATACAAGCTCCTGCACCTATTTTCCATGTTTCTATGTTTCTAAGCTGCATTTGGCAGCCAAAACAGCACGCACACAATGGCCACAATACAACAAAACTACTCTATTAATGAAATGGCTGAGGACTCTTAATCTTTCCCAGGACCCATGCAAATGAGAGCCATGCTCTGATGTAAAATATGATAAAGCAGTCCATGCACTGAAATAACTGCTCCACAGCCTGGGCCTTTATGGAGGATGTGCAGCAAGGAACTGCAGAAGCTGGTTTAAACTGTAGACACAAAATGCTGGAGTAACTCAGCGGGTCAGGCAACATCTCTGGAGAGAAGGAATGGGTGACATAGAAACATAGAAACATAGAAATTAGGTGCAGGAGTAGGCCATTCGGCCCTTCGAGCCTGCACCGCCATTCAATATGATCATGGCTGATCATCCAACTCAGTATCCCGTACCTGCCTTCTCTCCATACCCTCTGATCCCTTTAGCCACAAGGGCCACATCTAGCTCCCTCTTAAATATAGCTATGTGCGGAGTCGTGACGTTGCGAGTCGTGACCCTTCTTCAGACTAGAGTAAGGGGCAGGGGAACGAGAGATACCGACGGTGGCTCACCATCTATATCTCTCATTTCCCTTTCCCCTTTATGGAGGAGGCTTACAATGAGTGGGGAGCAAGTGATAACCCGCAGCATGTTGTAGAACCTCGTCAGCATGCTGGGCCTGTTCGTGCTATCAATTACTGTATAGAGCAAGCATCAACAGAACCCGAGTATGCAGAGCAGGCAGAGGTGGACGGCAAGGACTTGCCTTCAGCCCAGATGTGTTGATGTGCCATGCACATGTGAGCCATTGCAAACCTGGTGCCTCATCCATCAACAACTCCCACACACTTTCCCTATTACATATCAAGCACATTATCCACTGTAAAAATAAAAAGCAAGCGCTAAATAAACAATTCCAACCACATTTGTCAATATATATTTTTTAAAAGTCATCATTCATCTATTACAAGCCGACTTGCTCCCAGTTTCAACTATTATTCATCTTACCTCCTGTACTTATTTTCATTTTCTTTATCTTCCATCTCCATTATATCTGCTCTTATGATGAACCTGTCGACATAGGTGCCTCAGTCCTCAACTACCATCTACCTCATTGGTGATCCTCGGGCTCTCCTTGCTAGGACTTTGCTGGCTTTACCTTACACTAAACGTTATTCCCTTATCATGTATCTCTACACTGTAAATGGCTCGGTTGTAATCATGTATTGTCTTTCCGCTGATGGCATAGCGCGCAGCAAAAGCTTGTCACTGTACCTTGGTACACGTCACAATAAACTAAACGGAAACTGTAGCTCTGCTCTCTTCCTGTCTTATCCTGCTCAGAGCAAAGGTCGAGTTTCTCCGGTGCTCAGTTCCCACATTCTTTTCCAATTTCCATCAACTTCAATGAGATTCCACCACCCCTTCCATTTCAGCATTTCGAAGGGATCATTCCCTTCATAAGAGCTGAGTGAAGCCATTCGGCCCATCAAGACTACTACGCCATTCAATCATGGCTGATCTATCTTTCCCTCTCAACCCCATTCTCCTGACTTCACCCCATAACCCCTGACACCCGTACTTATCAAGAATCTGGCAATCTCTGCATTAACAATATCCATTGACATGGATATATCTTTGGGCAGTGCATCATTGCAGCAACTTTGGCCACATCCTAAGAGAAATATTCCCCACTAAATAAACAATTCCAACCAACAGGACAGGACGGGATGAAGAAAGGAAGAGGTGGAGCCAGTAGGCTGAGGGAGAGCTAAGAAGGGGAGGAGAAAGTAAGGACGATAGCTAAAATAAAATAATTCCTCCAGTTTGATGACCTCGAAAAGATCATCCACACATTCATCTCCTCCCGCCTAGATGACTGCAACTCCCTTTACACTGGCATCAGCCAATCTTCCCTGTCCCGCCTGCAACTGGTCCAAAACGCCGCAGCGAGACTCCTGACGGGCACCCGAAAAAGGGACCACATCACCCCGATCCTGGCCTCTTTCCACTGGCTCCCTGTGCGGTTCCGTATAAACTTCAAGATCCTCCTCCATGTCTACCAAGCCCTCAATGGGCTTGCCCTCACCTACATAAAAAGTCTTCTCACCCACCACTCCACCTCCAGGCCCCTCAGATCGGCCGACTTGGGGTTGCTGAATATCCCACGGTCTAGGCATAAGCTCAGGGGCGACCGCAGCCCCTAGTCTGTGGAATAGCATCCCCTTTCCCATCAGAACTTCCCCCTCCATCGACTCTTTTAAGTCAAGACTAAAAACTTATCTATACTCCCAAGCCTTTCCCGACGTCCTCTGAGTGAGGGCTACATGTATATATGTATGTAGTTTGTTTTGTTTATGCTATTCTTATAACAAATAATAATAATAATAATAATGCATTTTATTTATATAGCGCTTTTCAGGACTCAAAGTCGCTTTACATTGAGAGTCAAGAATAAACAAAACAAAATAGAGCAGTAAGACAGAGATGCAAAGGGGAGGGGAACATGGGACTAAGGGTATGCAGAGGTGAAGAGATGGGTCTTGAGGCGGGACTGGAAGATGGTGAGGGATTCAGAATTTCGGATCAGTTGTGGGAGGGAATTCCAGAGCCTGGGAGCTGCCCTGGAGAAGGCTCTGCCTCCAAAAGTGCAGAGGTTTGATTTCGGAGTGGAGAGGAGACCAGCTGATGTGGATCTGAGGGACCGTGAGGGTTGGTAGGAGGAGAGGAGGTCAGTGAGATAAGGGGGGGGGCCAAGTGGTTGAGGGCTTTGTAGGTGAGGACCAGGATTTTGTAGATGATCCAGTGGGAAATGGGAAGCCAGTGGAGTTCTTTGAGAACTGGGGTGATGTGGTGCCAGGATTTGGTGTGGGTGATGAGTCGGGCGGCTGCATTCTGGACCAGTTGGAGTCGGTTGATGTTGCGACTTTGTAAAGCACTTTGTTTTTTAAAATGTGCTATATAAATAAATGTGACTTGACTTGACCTGAAATTAGAGAAGTCAATGTTCATACCGCTGGGGTGCAGACGGCTATCTACTCACTGATATCTATCAGTGAGTAGATAGACGATAGACAATACGTGCAGGAGGCCATTCTGCCCTTCGAGCCAGCACCGCCATTCAATGTGATCATCCCCAATCAGTACCCCGTTCCTGCCTTTTCCCCATATCTCCTGACTCCGCTATCTTTAAGAGCCCTATCTAGCTCTCTCTTGAGAGCTGGAGGACATTTCAATGGCATTGACAATGTGGCACTTTAACAACTGTGTATATTGGATGTTTGCTCTTGTCTCTAAAGTGGAATTACAAGAATATTGGAAATAGAAGCCTGATCCAAAGTATCATATCTGAGACGACAATACACAAGTTTTGAATGAATTCTATTGCCTCATTCTTGGATGACCAACTGGCCGGCCACAGAATATTAATCTAGAACTTAATGGCAATAAATTGTCCAACTATTTATGTTCTGTACTGGCCACATTCCAGTAATGGTCAACACTATTTCTTCGAAGGTAGACACAAAATGCTGGAGTAACTCAGCGGGAGAGGCAGCATCTCTAGAGAGAAGGAATGAGTGACGTTTTGACGTTTCTGGTCGAGGCCCTTCTTCAGACTAGATAGTGGTGTTTGCAAACTGGGATTTGTCACCATGAGCCTTGCAGTTGTGCCATTGGTGGGTGGACACATGTTGGTCACAATTCCTGATTGATAGAGTGTATACTGAGCATTTCTGAGGATAGTGATGCAGGTTTGTATATTATTGTCATGTGTTCCAAGGTACAGTGAAAAGCTTTTGCTTGCATGCTATCAAATCAAATCAGATAATACTATACATGAATACAATCAAGCTAAACACAAATAAAAAATGTAGAGCAAATAGAAAGATACCCAAGACCAGGGGTGGGGAACCTTTTCATGGTGGAAGGCCGCATTAAGTTAGCTGTGATCTAATAAGGCCGCATCCAAGAAACTTCAATTAGATATACTTCAAAATGTACATTATTTTGTTAAAATAGCCCTCATGACTTACTAATGTTTTAATTGTGGCCGTCAGGCGGGGAGGATTATTTAGTTGAATCTTCTTTTACTCTTTGGTATTTTAAATACGTTCATTTCAAGATTAATATAAAAATAATAAAAGATGAACAAAAACATATTAATAATAATAAAAAGATTTGTTCTACAAAATTTGGATTCATTCAAAAGGCCGCACTTAATGGCTTAGAAGGCCACATGCGGCCTTAAGGCCACAGGTTCCCCACCCTTGCCCAAGACTATTGTCCTCAAGACTATAACAGTTTCAGAGAAAAGATCTGCAGTGAGGTAGGTTGGAGAATCGGGATTGTACCTTATCTTATGGAAGGATCTTTCTGAAGTCTGATAACAGAGTGGAAGAAACTGCTCCGGATTCTGATGGTATGGACTTTCAACCTTCTAGACTTGAAGGATTGACTAGGGTGGGAAAAGTCCTTGATTATGTTGGCTGCATTCTCAGCGTGAAGTGTAGGTGGAGTCAATGGTGGTCTGGCATGGACAACTCTGCAATTTCTTGCCGTCTTGGGTAGAGCTGTTCCCAAACCAAGCTGTGATGCAACCCGACAGCGTGCTTTCCATGGTGCATCTGTAGCAGTTTGTAAAAGTTGTTGGGAGACATGCCAAATTTCCTCCATCTCCTAAGAAAGTACACACTGGTGTGCTTTCCTGAATGTCGCTTCAACGTGGTTGGTTCACAGTGTGGGTAATACTTACACCAAGGAACTTGATGCTCCCTCTGCAGAGAGAAATGTCTGTGTACCTCAGTTCTGGATAACCACACTTATTTTGTAGCTGTGTTCCCTTGTTACTCTACCTTTTTTGTGGGTAAGGGGACCAAAACTCTATGCACTATTCGGAGACTACACCAAAACAGAATTGTAACAAAACTTCCTATTTTTTAAATTTAACTACTATGCAATGAAGGCACAACTGTTGTTTGCTTTCTGAACTACTTGTTGGACTTTCCTGCTAGCTTTTAGTGAATCATGCATGAGAACACCTAATTCCATCTGTACTACACTCACTTGTAGTCTCTTCATTTAGTTAATAATCAGCCTTTTTGATTTCTCTTACCTCACCCTTCCTTACATTGTGTAGGAAAGAAGTCTGAAGAAGGATCTCGACCTGAAACGTCACCCATTCCTTCTCTCCAGGGATGCAGCCTGTCCCGCTGAGCTACTCCAGCATTTTGTGTCTATCTTCCCTACATTGATTTCCTTTTGCCTGTTTTTGGCCATTCAATTTATCTATAGCCTGTTGCAAAATAAAATATCTTTATCACAACATACTCTTCTTTCTTTCTTTTTTCAGAAGGAACTGCAGATGCTGGAAAAATCGAAGGTAGACAAAAATGCTGGGGAAACTCAGCGGGTGAGGCAGCATCTATGGAGCGAAGGAATAGGTGTCGTATCGGGTCGAGACCCTTCTTCAGACAGAGTACGGATTGTAGTACAGACGGAGTCTGAAGAAGGGTCTTGACCCAAAATGTCACCTATTCCTTCGCTCCATAGGTGCTGCCTCACCTGCTGAGCATTTTTGTCTACCTTCTTTCTTTTTTTAATATTATTGGCAAATTTGTAAATCTACACACTGCTCCTTCCTCTATGTCATTAATGTAGTGAAGAACCAATCCCTGCAGTATCCCAGGCTGAAAAGGACCCTTTTCTTTTCTAACAGTTTTCTATGTGTCAACCACTTTCCAATCCATTCTAACATCTCATCATACTGTCGACCTTTAATTTATGCACCAGCTTCAGCACCTTGCCAAATGTCTTTTGGAAATCAAAATCTCAAAATCAATCACCATTGTCAAACATGATATACCTTTCATAAAACCACATTGACCAGGTTTAGTTATTCAGCTGTCCTACATGATTAGCTATTTCCTTTTTGATTATTAGCACTACATCTTGCGAATATTAGCAGTTAAACAAACTGATCGATAGTTGTATGCCTTCTGACTTTCACCGATTTTGAACAAGTGAGTCACATTGGCCATTTTCCAATCTTATGATGCCCACCTTTTTTTACTATAGCAGTCAAACTCTATTGGGTGGTGAGGTCCAGGACTTAAATCCACGAGGATGATGGTATTGAGATATGTTTTCAAGTCAGAATGGCATGCAATCTGAAACCGAATGCAGAATTGATTATTTTTGGAACAATAGAAGCAAGTTTGGAGCTGACTTCGTTTCAAAGGAGTTTTCTTAATTATGGCTTAATAACGGCAAAAAAACTGATACTGAAATTTTGGAAAAATGCTCCTACGCCAACAATAAAAATGTGGACTTCTAATATGTCGGAATTGTTACACCTAGAAGATATGAGATTCCTCCTAGCAGGTAAACAAGACCAATTCCAAAAGATTTGGTCTCCATATATCGACTCATTACAAACATAGGGTGCAACAAAATGTTGATAATAAATGGTTTTAGGACCTGGCGAGGGGTGAGTAAAGATAAGAAGTAGGCACATCCCTCTCATAATGTCCAATCTTACTTTCTTTTTTCTTTTTTCTTTTTCCGCCTTTTGGTTTTTTTCTTTTCTTTTTAAACTATTTCTTGTGGTTTAGGTTCATATGGGTGTTCCTGGACCACTCTTTCATTCACTCACTGACTATCTTTACTAACTCTTTCTATCCTTTTTTCCTATTAAAGTTTAAAATAAGAAGTGGTATAAGAACTGTATAAACTTACGTTATTGCAGATTACTGTAATGTAAAATACTTCTAATAAAAAAAAATATATATTTTTTTTTTAAAGAATGGCATGCAATCAATTCAAACCAGCAGAGCAAACCAATTAGCCCCATTCCCCTTGTTTCCCTGTAAAGCTACAACTTATTCTCTCTCACACATGCCCACCATTTTTTCTTGCATTCTTTACCCATTAACCTACATCATGGGACAATTTTCCGCAACCCATTAACCATCAGAGCATCCGTAGAAATACAATATCATTAAGAGTGTAGAAACTCCATAGACATTGTCCGTCAGGGAAAATCTAGTCCCTGGAGCCATGAGGCAGCAGTGCACACATTAGTGCATTTGTGTCCTACTGCTATAATGCTCTTTTCCCATTCATGACCATTGCCTTTAGTTTTACAAGGTCCCCTTGATGCGAGTTGGAGAACTGGTGAACAAGTTATTGGACAGCAAGTGTTGCTTCAACCCTCCACCATCAAAATCTCCCATTACTTTGTATCATGGAGTTGTACAGCACACGAACAACCTACCTGTCCATAGCGACCATTACATCCCTCTGCACTAGTTCCATTTACGCACAATTGGAAGTCGAATGATTGAACAGTAATTATCTGGACAGATAGAACTGAACATTGTTCCACAAGAGAGAGTTAGTTAGATTTAGCTCTTAGGGCTAAGGGAATCAAGGGATATGGGGGGGAAAGCCAGAACAGGGTACTAATTTTGGATGATCAGCCGTGATCATATTGAATGGCGGCACTGGCTCAAAGGGCCGAATGGCCTACTCCTGCACCTATTTTCTATGCTTCTATGCCAATGTTGTGACTGTTCTGAAACAGCTTGGCCAAGGTTGTGGTTCCTGTAAACAGGACCAAAGATGTTAACTACCCCAAGACTCTGAGGAACAGATTGTTAAGGCAAAAAATCTTAGATCCTTTGATGTAGGTCAAAATATGAAGATGACTGGCCACATTAAATACAGTGCAGATATAGGCCATTCATCGCAAATCACCTATTTTGATAATTAAGCATAAATGTAACCGGCAAAGAATTAATAAAATAAAATAATGAGGCTCAGTGGGTATACATATAGATAGTTACAGAGCCATGAAGGGCCTGTCCCACTATACGGGGTAATTCAAGAGCTCTCCCGAGTTAAAGAAAAAATCAAACTCGTGGTAAGTACGTAGAATGTACGTAGCGGCTACATCGGAGCTCGGGATGTCTCTTAGCGGCTCGTAACGCTAACGGCAGGTGCTCGGGAAATGCTGTAAGCTCGTGAAGATTTTCCAACATGTTAAAAAATGTCCACGAGAGCCCCGAGTACCTACGAGCGGCTATTACCGTAATTTCCGAGTTCGAATCAGGGGAAACTCGGGAGAACTCTTGAATTACCTCGTAGTGGGACAGGCCCTTGACAATTCGATTTCATGCTCCCAACCTACACCTTGTAGAGCCACATGATACCCAATCTATGACCCACTCTTGTAGGCATGGTTAGTATTGTCTCTGTTTTTTCGATTCCCCATGTTAGTAGGAGGGAGCAGGAGAAAAATTTGGCAACAGTAATGTCAAGGTTAGATGATCAGACGTTCTTTTATTGAGATGGTCATTGCCTGGCACTTTTGTGGTACAAATGTTCCTTAGTCAAACCGCATACACAAACGGACTGCAGCATTAGCATTGCCATCTCACTATTGTAAGAATCAATGTCCAATTATGATCTCTGATGCCATCTGTGTGGAGTTTGCATGTTCTCCCCGTGACCACATGCATTTCTGATGGGCACTCTGGTTTCCTCACACATCCCAAAGACAAGGCAGAAGGTTAATTGACCATTGGAAAGTACTCCTTAGCATAGTCAAGTGGCATAGGAAACAAAGAATGGTTGATGGGTAGGTGAGAGAGAATTAGTGCATGGCTTCAAAGAAATAAGAGGCAAAACTACAAAAAAGCTACAGATTATGGAAATTTGGAATAAAACAGAAAATGCTCTTTCCCAGTTCTGACAAAGGTTCTTAGAGGTAAAACATGAACTGTTTTTATCCACAGATCCTGCTTGCCCTGCTGAGTTTTTCCAGCTTTTTCTGAAATGAGAATTAGTGAGATTTTTCACCATGGATCCAATGTACCGAATATCCTCCTCCTGTGCTGTAATAAGGAAAGTTCATTGGCTGTGCAGTTGTGAATGGAATGGAATATTGTGCATTCTTGTTCATTGGGAACATTTCCTACTGATCTTTTAAAGGAATTTGATGATGAAGTTGAAGTTTGGTTGTTCCTAGGGCTATTGCAGTTGTGCCCTGGGGATGGGGCAATTGAGTTTCAACAACCACAACCATTGGGGTGGGAGATTGCAACCTTCACGTGGTCCGCCCTGTTTTGACGAATGCAACCAACCCGGCGTGCACAATCAAATAAGATCAAATAGAACAAGTTGTCCTACAACTTTAGGCTGTGCACGCCGTATGCAAGAAGAACCACAACCATCTCCATTCTGCCAGACAAGACTCCAACAACTAATTTAGTTTCCCCATGAATGATACACTTTGTCAACTGTTGCCTTGATGACAGGGACTCCCGTCTTACCCGATGGCACATCAAATCATCGAAACCTTTTATCACAAGAGAAGAATTGGGTGATAATTCACTGGATTGGATTTGTCCTGCTTCTTGGAAACACGCCAAATTTGCAGGTTGATACCAATAGTGAGACTGCACTGAATATTTGGATAGGGATGCAGCTTAAAAAGTTCACATCTTTGGCAATGTCGCAGTATGTTGTCTGGTTCCGCAACTTTTGAAGTATTCAATGCTCTAAGTAAACCTCTTTTACTGATCACATGGAGTGAACTGAATTGGCTGAAGACTAGCTTCTGCAATGCTGAAATCGCAGGCCAAAGCTGAAAGGAAGCATTTGCCTGTCACTTTTGCTACAAGCTTCAGTTTGAAATCAAACACAGCAAATTCAAATTGTAAAGATCAGTGGTCTCTCAGATTGAAGCAGGTTTATATCTCAACCCATTTAGCTGCTTTTTGACTGGTATCATTTGATACAGCCTCAATTCACTCCAACTGTTTTAAGTTCCAGATATTATTCCTAAACTTGATGGGTCTAATTTTTAACCCACTACCACCCTTTTCAGTTCTGAACTGTCTCATAGGAAATATTCAAAACACTTAAATAGCAAGGCAAATGTTGCTTCCTTCTCTGTACTTTTTTTTGCTTGTTTCTTCAATCAATCACTTTTTATCCAATGTACGTATCAATAAATGTAGGCTTGATGGTTAGGTGGACTGGAAGGGCTGAATGGCCTTTTTCCCGAGCTGTTATCACTCTTTGACTATTAACAATCCCTTCAGGCATTTAAGTAGCCATGTTCTTGCTTTCCTCACTGACGATCATAGGTATGCGATATTCTGATTCCTGAACAGCGGAAAGAAAGGAATTACATGGCAAATCAAACCAGTTTAGAAGGGATCCATGAAATTTGGAACATTCCTTTAAAGGTATAGACGATAAAAACGTAGAAAGTTCTTCAAGCAAATTTCACTTGCCCTGCTTAGCATATGCTAAATATTATTCAGTACAAACATAGGCAGTGTGTGCAATAAAATTGTTCATCGCAGCAAAATTAGAGCTGTCCGAAGCCACATGAATATGGGACAGGTTCCATACACACGCCATTGTTTTAACTACAATCAAATTTATGTGGAATTTAAATTCCCATTTTTGCCGTCATAATTTTATTAAACATTTCACTGAACACACCCTGTTTCATATGCACATCATTCACAGAATCTCGGGACACATCAACCTGTATTGATTGTACAAAAATCAAAAAGCTAAATTTTGGTGAATGCCATCTTGTAGGCACTGACTAAAAACCTGTGTGTAGGTTTAATACTTGGTAGAATACAGTCACAATGATAAGACAATTGGATTTCCCTCTTCACAATCCCAGAGTAACTTTACCACGATTTAACAGTTGGCATGTAAAAAATATGAAACTGGGAAAGAAAAAGACTAATCCTTCACTTAATTAAAATGCAAAACAAAGTAATTATAGGAGATTCAATCTGACTTTTCTGTTGTATTCAGATTGTGTTGGTACATCCAAAATGGTAGCCAATATCAAGGCATGTAATGGGAGATAATTATCAGTGTTCCATCTCTGTGCTATCTTTCACATCTAACCTTGCCAACTAAAGGCATTGGGTAGTATGAAATTAACCGGACCTCATCTGATGGTAGCTTTCACTCTAGCACAACCCAGGGTGAAGAGGCCATTGCTCACTCCATCTTGGAGCTGTGTGCCAGGCTTCTCTGGGTAACTCCGTAACACAGCAAGAGAGTAGGCCTGGATATTTATTCGGCTGATGTTACTGTGGCTTGGACCGATTCCATAGTTTGCTCGTCAAGGATCCGAGGGAGAGGGTAGAAGATTTCTGCTGCGATAGATCACTTATCCGCTGTTTTTCTTCCTGCATTTTGAGAAACAGAAAGCAAATGTTAGTGCTGACACAAACTCTCACTGGCATGACTTACTCTTCCAGTGTAATCATTATTTAACGTGCAAAATGGGTCAGACAACTTGCATAAACAAAACTGCTGCAAACAATAACGACATCAGGGTCAAATAACCTCCATTTCCTTGAAGTTTGGTTCGCTGAGTTTTGGACAAATATGTGGAATGTTTTATGTTCACAAATGGACAGACATGGTCTTAGTTTAACACTGCATGAAAAAGGTCACAAAGCCAACTATGTGCCATTTCTCAGTTTTGCAGAGGCAATTCTCAGACCCACAGGCAAAGAGCTCCACCACTGAGCTCCAGTTGACAACTGCCCATGATGAAACAGAATTCACTGACAACATTGTTAGTTAAAACAAACCTGACAAGTAATTACACAGGAACTGCAGTTTAAGCGGTTTAAACCGTAGACACAACATGCTGGAGTAACTCAGTGGGACAGGCAGCATCTCTGGAGAGAAGGAATGGGTGACGTTTCGGGTCAAGACTCTTCAGATTGGTCTCGACCCGAAACGTCACCCATTCCTTCTCTCCAGAGATGCTGCCTGTCCCGCTGAGTTACTCCAGCATTTTGTGTCTATAAGCAAGCACGCAGCATCTCTGTAATCAAATATATTTATTTTACACATTGTTTTAATACATTTCTTAAAATATATGACATTGGGTTGCAATACGACGTGAGAAAAGCTGTTTTACATTCCATGACAATTAACAAACCCAATAATTTGCCAAGTCTTTGACAACAAAACAAAAATAATTTTGACATTTAAAACTGTAAATTTTTCACAGTATTTGGGTAAATATGACTGCACAAAAAAACAAATAAATATCTTAGATTAATGACTATGTAACATGTCATAAGTTCCAGTTCTACTTCAACAGAGGGGTTAGAGCAGAATATGCTCTACAGAGTTTTCTCTATTCCTGCTTTGATATACACTATGCACTGAATGAGAGGGGTTGGTACTTTTCGGCACCGCCGTTTCGGCGCCTCCGTTTATAATATCTGTACTCAACACAACCCTAACCCTAACCCTAACCCCCCGAAACCCTAACCCTAACACCCCGAAACCCTAATCCTAACACCCCGAAACCCTAACCCTAACACCCCGAAAAGGCGAAACGACGGTGCCTAAATGGCGGCGCCGAAACGGCAGCGCCGAATGGTACCATTCCGGAATGAGAGAACCTACAAAAGGAATACCTGGTTAAAGAGGATAAAGACTAGATAAAACACTATAACGGAAAAAGATTTATTTGTCTGAAGAAGTCTCGACCCGAACCTATTCCTTTTCTGCAGAGATGCTGCCTGACCCGCTGAGTTACAGCTTTTTGTGTCTGTCTTCAGTTTTAATCAGCATCTGCAGTTCCTTCCTACACACAGGGTTTATTTTAGTTTCCTCCAGTGAAGTTAGTAGAAACTACTTCAATCATTTCCTTTTGATGGATTCATTTAAACACTGTTGAGACAAAGGAATATGAGGGGAAAGGACAGGAAAGGAAGCAAAGGTTTAGGTTTAATCCTGGGAGTTTGTGATGGACGTTCTCTGCCAGGTAATGGAGATAGGACATTATAAAGTAAGTAAGTAAGTTTACTGGCCAAGTATTCACATGCAAGGAATTTGCCTTGGTGCTCCGCCCACAAGTAACAACATGACATACAGTGACAGTTACAAATGACTCAGAAAACACTAAACATTAATAATAATAAAACATTAATGATCAAACATGTGAACCAACAAAATACCAGATCAAAATTGGTATTTAAACCTCCAGATTAAGATTTAGTTACATTTAGTTTGGAGATACAGCAAAGAAATAGGCTCAATGGCTAGCCGAGTCCACACCGACCATCCTTTCACACTAGTTCTTAGTTATCCCACTTTCTCATCCATTCCCTACAAACTACGGGCAACTTTTACAGAGGCCAATTAATCTACAAACCCGCACATCTTCGGGATGTGGGAGGAAACTGGAGCAACCGGAGGACAGCCTGGTGGTCACAGGGAGAAGGTGCAAACTCCACACAGACAGGATTGAATCTGGGTCTATGGTGCTGTAAGGCAGCAGCTCCACCAGCTGTACCACCTCCAAGTGTGGGGGGAAGTATTCAGTAATTATTCAGCGTCTTGTATTTTTATTGGGTCAAATGTACATATCAGAGGTGGTCAGTAGTGAGTTGGACTCACAGAAAACCGGCATTGTTCAATTGTATAAATCACCTTGTGAATGATGACCAACTCCTGCGAATCTTTCCAAAGAGGAACAAAAATCTTCTCAAAGCAACCCTGTGGTTTATCATAATAGCATCAACAGGGATGCCAGCATAATGGTCACAGTGAAGCTAACATGGCAGGTACAAGAGTGGATGGGAACTTTCCTTGTAGAAGAAAAGTACATCAACACTCACATCTGTATGCATGACCCCTCCCAATGTATTGAGAATAGCTGGGACAACTGTATAACCTTTCAACTGACACACGACACAATAGAAACCAGGGGAAAACAAAAACAGTGCCTTATGAGGATTGAGGAGAAATCTGACTGAAGTCTATAAAACAATGAAGGATCTGGACAGAGTGGATAGTGGGAGACTGTACTCGATGGTGGATGAGGACTATAAGTCACAGGCTTAAAGGAGAAGAGAACTAAGAGTGAAGTAAGGAAAATAACATTCCTGAAGCCTGCGGTTGGAATAGGCACGAGGAATACATTGCTGTAAGATGTGGTGAGGTAGGTTCCACTGTGGCCTTCAAGAGGGAAATTAATATATGGTAAGAAAATCTTTACAAGGTTACACAGAAAGAACGGGGGAGAAAGTAGTGAGTTGCTCTGGCCGGGGATCAGACATAATAGTCCAAGGGGCCACTCTCTGCTGTAACCACTGTAGACCAGGGGTCAGCAACCTACGGCCCCCGGGCCGAATGCGGCCCGTAACCCAAAATCATCCGGCCCGCAGGCGGATTTTTCCCCCCGTAATCATCCGGCCTGGCGAACGCCCCGAGCAGCGGCCGGGCGCCCCGAGCAGCAGCGGCCAAGCTCTGGCTGTACCACTTCCTGCGCAAAACCATCGGCACGGCCACGCAGCCTTCTGTGAACACGTTTAAGAAAGAACTGCAGATGCTGGAAAAATCAAAGGTGGACAAAAATGCTGGAGTAACTCAGCGGGTGAGACATGCAAGGATTGCGTGAGGCTGCCTCACCCGCTGTGTTTCTCCAGCATTTTTGTCTACCTTCCGTGAACACATGATTTGATGCCTGCCATCCAGGGCGGGATGGGGGTGGGATCCATGTGTACACATGATATATGTGGCCCGCCATCCGCTCACAGACATGCGTCCTAGCCCCTATGCAGAACAAGGTTGCCGACTCCTGCAATAGACAATAGGTGCAGAAGTAGGCCATTCGGCCCTTTGAGCCGGCACCACCATTCAACATGATCATGGCTGATCATCCACAATCAGTACCCCGTTCCTGTCTTTATGATTCCACCTGGAGTGACACAAGTGATTGATAACAGAAGGGTGATTTAGTTTAGTTTAGAGATACAGCGGGGAAACAGGCCCTTCGGCCCACCGAGTCCGCACTGACCAGCAACCACTCGTACACTAGTTGTATCACGCACACAAGGGACAATTTACAGAAGCCAATTAACCTACAAATCTGCATGTCGTTGGAATGTGGGAGGAAACCGGAGCACCTGGAGGAAACCCACACGGTCACAGGAAGAACATATAAACTCGGTACAGACAGCACCCATAGTCGGGATCGAACCCGGGTCTCTGGCGCCGTGAGGCAGCAACTCTACCGCTGCGACTATATCAGATTGCTAGTCATAAAATTGTGAGAAACATTATTAATATTAAAAACGTTGTTCACTTTTCATTGTAACATTTAAGTAGGATGATTTACTGTCAGGGGCAGCTGATCTCTTACCTGTGCTAGTAGTTCTTGCCTTTTTTTAAACGCTTCAATTGGATCGTCTTCAAGAGCATAGTTCTCCAGCACGGATCTGACATCTTCAACTCCACTCACTGCAATTGCTGCAATGCAAAACCATCAGTGAAGTGAAATCCATTATACAATTAGAACATTTCACTATAACATTTGTAAAACTCATTTTGAGCGCCTTTGATGGATCAGTGGGAAAATACACATGAGCTAGATGTTAGGTCTCATAGACTACGACATTCCTGATCTAACTAGCACAAATTTAACTAATATGGGGTTGAAACAGGGAAACTCCTTGAAGAAGGGTTTCGGCCTGAAACGTAGCCTATTTCCTTCGCTCCATAGATGCTGCTGCACCCGCTGAGTTTCTCCAGCACTTTTGTCTACCTTCGATTTTCCAGCATCTGCAGTTCCTTCTTAAACTCCTTCGGATGCCTGCTCTCAAACTCATCCAAGTGATAGCCAGTTTCAAACAAGCAAGTAAGATGTACTAGGCTGGAACATATTGATGATGACAACGTGCAGGATGAAGAGAAACACAAGAACAAAATATCTTCTATTTATATGGTGCTATTTGTCCCACATATATCCTAAGGTGAAATAAGTGAAAAGTTTCTTGGCTGTAGTCATTCCTGTTATGCAGGTAGACAAACCCACTAATTTGCACACAGCAAGAATACATATATAGCAGGCTGCATTACCAGTTTTGGTGGCATTGTGTGAAGAAGCAATTAAACCCCTTTGGGATGTTCATACATTGTCACGTCAGCTGCGTTCCTTCAGTACCGTTTGTGTTACTGCATTAAAAATCTTTAGCAAGTTCTCAATCTGCGATTAGAGTCTACTTTGGAATCATTGCTCAAGCTGCACAACTTCTTGTCGCATTTAGAGGAACGCGGCCAAATGAGCCTAGCTAACATGGGCCATCTTGGTCGGCATGGACGAATTGGGCCGAGGGGCCTGTTTTCATGCTCCATGACTTTGACAGTTAAGGGGCTGTCCCACTATACAAGTTTACCCAAGAGCTCTCCCGAATTTAAAAAAAAATCAAACTCATGGTAAGTACGTAGAATATTTCCAAATGAGCATGGGGGCTATAAAGTAGAAAAAATATGTAGATGGTGGTGTTTCCAAGTCCTTGGTGGCTGAGCTCATGTGTATTAGCAGTGCTAATTTGAGTAGCAGAGGTGAATAACTGAAGGGTATTTAGTAGACAAAAAATGCTGGAAAAACTCAGCAGGTGAGACAGCATTTATGGACAGAAGGAATAGGCGACGTTTAGGGTCGAGACCCTTCTTCAGACTGATGTCAGGGGACGGGAAAAAGAAAGGAAGAGGAGGAGATACTAAATACAGGGTATTTAGTGTCTGGTACATACTGCAAAGTCAATGTGGCATTCATAGAAGCGATTAATGTACAGTGAACTCCTGCAAAGATAGACACAAAGTGCTGAAGTAACTCAGCGGGTCCGGCAGTATCTCTGGAGGAAAAGGATAGGTGACATTTCGGGTCGGTACCCTTCTTCAGACTGAATTCAAATACGGTCCTGACGTAAACATATATGACATTCCTGGCATATACTCCCACCTCTCCTCGGGATTTTGATTCTTCGACGGTGGAAAGGGTCAAGAGCTTCAAATTCCTGGGCGTGCATATTTCCGAAGATCTCTCCTGGTCCCAGAACACTGATGCAATTATAAAGAAAGCACATCAGCGCCTCTACTTCCTGAGAAGATACGGAGAGTCGGTATGTCGAGGAGGCTCTCTCGAACGTCTACAGGTGCACAGTAGAGAGCATGCTGACCGGTTGCATCGTGGCTTGGTTCGGCAACTTGTGCACCCAGGAGCGGAAAAGACTGCAAAAAGTTGTGACCACTGCCCAGTCCATCATCGACGGGATCTACCACAGTCGCTGCCTCAAAGAGGCTGGCAGCATCATCAAGGACCCACACCATCCTGGCCACACACTCATCTCTCCGCTGCCTTCAGGTAGAAGGTACAGGAGCCTGAAATCTGCAACATCCAGGTTCAGGAACAGCTGCTTCCCCACAGCCATCAGACTATTAAACACAACTCAAACAAAACTCTGAACTTTAATATATACAATGGTATATGGACACACTGATCTGTTCTGTATTTATTTATGCCTACAATATTCTTTTGTGCTGAAGGAAAGCAAGAATTTCATTGTCTTATCTGGGACACATGACAATAAACTCCCTTGAACTTGAAGTTTGATCCTGGAGGAATCCAAAATGACTGTAGGTGACTGTAGATTATTGCTGTTAAACAGCTTACATCTCTCTGCTGGTTATTGAGAGTAGGTCAATTGGGCATTAATTAGCTAAATTGGATTCAACTGGATTTTAGTGAACAATATATTTCTGGGTAAATTCTTCGTCCAAATATTATCAGTACAGAGTTTGTACGTTCTCTCCGTGACTTGCGTGGGTTTTCTCTGAGATTTTTGGACAGCAGTGACAGGATCTGTCAAAGTCAGCATGGATTTATGAAGGGGAAATCATGGTTGACTAATCTTCTGGACTGTTTTGAGGATGTAACAAGTAGAATGGATAAAGGAGAGCCAGTGGATGTGGTGTATCTGGACTTTCAAAAAGCCTTTGACAAGGTCCCACACAAGAGAAATGTTCCCGATGTTAGGGGAGTTCAGAACCAGGGGTCACAGTTTAAGAATAAGGGTAGGCCATTTAGGACCGAGATGAGGAAAAACTTCTTCATCCAGAGAGTTGTGAATCTGTGGAATTATCTGCCAAAGTAGGCTGTGGAGGCCAATTCACTGGATGTTTTCAAGAGAGAGTTAGATTTAGCTCTTAGGGCTAAAGGAATTAAGGGATATGGGGAAAAAGCAGGAACGAGGTACTGATTTTAGATGATCAGCAATGATCATATTAAATGGCGGTGCTGGCTCAAAGGACCGAATGGCCTACTCCAGCACCTATTTTTCTATGTTTCCTCCCACACTCCAGACGTATAGGTTTGTAGGTTAATTGGCTTGGTATAAATGTAAAAAATTGTCCATGGTATGTGTGTGGGGTAGTGTTGATCGTTGGTTGCTGCAGACTTGGTGGGCCGAAGGGCCTGTTTCCATGCTGTATCGCTAAACTAAACTAAACTTGCTGACTATGACTTGACGTCTGAGATGTAGCTGGTGTGTTAAGAGCTGGTTAATGATTCTTACAAAAGCTTGTACCAGACAATCTCTGGAACCTCACATATCCAGATAATGCTACAAGTAAATGCAGGTATAGGAATAGTCAACATGGAGATCTTCCTGTGCTGGGACAACTGGAACAATAACGTGGCCGGAGGCATTGTGCATCACGGGAGTAAATGCATGTCTAGACAGGAAAGGATAGGCCCATAGTGTTTGCAGAGGTTTCTGCAAATTGATGAGGTCAGTGCATGAAGGTTGCCGGACCGCATGAAAGAAATGTCTTTGTCTTTCCTTCACAAAACCTACAGCTGCATAGCACTCCCACATTTCCCCCCATTTTAAGTGTAAACAAGTTTGCTTAGCTTTGCACATGGTTCCAGAGTAGCTCTTATATATTCCACTACAGAAGGTATTTGGGATTGGCAATAGACAATAGGTGCAGGAGTAGGCCATTTGGCCCTTCGACCCATTCAATGTGATCATGGCTGATCATCCCCAATCAGTACCCCGTTCCCGCCTTCTCCCCATATCCCCTGACTCCGCTATTTTTAAGAGCTCTATCTAGCTCTCTCTTGAAAGCATCCAGAGAACCTGCCTCCACCGCCCTCTGAGGCAGAGAATTCCACAGACTCACCACTCTCTGTGAGAAAAAGTGTTTCCTCGTCTCTGTTCTAAATGGCTTACTCCTTATTCTTATGAATGTCCATTTTTATAAACGTTTGCGTTTTAGGAGTGCCATGATTCGGTCTCATCATTTTTATTGAGGGCGAGCTATTGATTATTGTTTCAAACTTTTTGTTTAAAATCCACATCTTTAAATTGGACACCAGACACCAATTTAATCCAACTGAAAGCAATGACACTAAACACAACTGAGACCAGTGTATCTACCATCAATAATGTACATTTCCTGCATGAAAGTTTAAAGAAAAGCATCACCTACCTATCCATTGCAAATTAAAGCTGCAATGTGGCAAAGACATTTAGATTTCTGCCAATACAGAGTATTGGAGGGTAATTATCACGCAGGAGCTAAACAACTTTCACGTGTGGACCGACTAAGACATTAAATTACAGCAGAGTATTTGAGGATGGAGAATATGGGATTAGAGTCCAATCCTGTTTTCTTCCCACAAACACATAGATATTATTTAGCGATCAGAAGTGGCTAATCAGCATTATTTTTCAACTCCCTCGTCTAATTTAAATTGGTCGACTGCAGTTTGTTAATGATGCCGAACGCAGGTAACGTGTGTCCCACTTTCTGACTCACATGTATAATACATGCTAGACAAAAGTGCTGGAGAAACTCAGCGGGTGCAGCAGCATCTACGGAGCGAAGGAAATAGGCAACGTTTCGGGCCGAAACCCTTCTTCAGACCATGGATAATACATGGTAATTCTCAGCTCTAAATAATAAATTGTTAAATTTAAGCATACTCCAGGACTTCAAACAATCTGGGGTGAAACTTCAATGTAGTAGGTGGGGATTGCTGCATTGTCTTCCTGCCTGTTCAGGTGACGGCAAAAAAATCGAGACACTTCTTGAACAAGAGTAAAATTTTATATTATTGTCTAGGCCAACATTTTGTTCTCAACCAAAAAGCAATCAACAAGTAATTTCTCATATTACTTTTTTGGGGGGATATTAATGTGCACAAATTTGTCACAATTATGGAGCCGTACAGCATAGAAAGAGACTTTAACATTACGAGTCTGCATCGACCATGATGCACTCATTTACACAAATCCCATTTTTACACTAAAAATAGACTCAAAATGCTGGAGTAGCTCAGCGGGACAGGGAGCATCTCTGGAGAGAAGAAATGGGTGACGTTTTGGGTCGAGACCTGAAGAAGGGTCTTGACCTGAAACGTCACCCATTCCTTCTCTCCAGAGATGCGGCCTGTCCTGCTGAGTTACTCCAGCATTTTGTGTCTATCTTCGGCAGTGGCGGACTGGGTCTAAAAATATTGGTTGCCAGGAGACAAAGGGGGCCCACTTCATCAGGGGCCCACTTGATAGAGGGGGCTCACTTCATCAGGGGCCCACTTGATAGAGGGGGCTCACTTCATCAGGGGCCCCCTTGCCATCGGGCAAGCTGACACCCTGGCCAGTCCGCCATTGATCTTCGGTTTAAACCAGCATCTGCAGTTCCTTCTCCATTTTTATTCTATTTGCATTCCCATCTATTTCCTCCAGATTCTGCCGCTCACCTACACACGAGGTGCAAAATGCAATGGCCAATCAGTCCACAATTTCTACGTGCTTGGCATGTGCGAGGTGCCTGGAGCACTCACAATGTCACAGGGAGAGCTGGAAACTCCACAGAGATGGCACTGGAAGTCAGACCTGAACCCAGATCACTGGAGTTATGAAGCAACAGCTCGACTAAGTTGCACCACAGTGCCGCCCATCACTAGTTGCACCATTGTGACACCCATTAATTGATCTGTGCTGACATAATAATAGTAGTTAGATCATAAGCGTAATTCTTTGGCTGTGAACCATTTTGAGACATGACATGAATGGTAACACGCACAGTACCCTCCATAATGTTTGGGATAAAGACCCATCATTTATTTATTTGCTTCTGTACGCCACAATTTGAGATTTGTAATCGAGCAAATCACATGTGGTTAAAGTTGTCAGATTTTAATAAAAGCCATTTTTATACATTTTGGTTTCACCATGTAGAAATTACAGCAGTGTTTATACATTATCCCCCCATTTCAGAGCACCATAATGTTTGGGACACAGCAATGTCATGTAAATGAAAGTAGTCATGTTTAGTATTTTGTTGCATATTCTTTGCATGCAGTGGCTGCTTGAAGTCTGCAATTCATGGACATCACCAGTTACTGGGTGTCTTCTCTGGTGATGCTCTGCCAGGCCTGTATTGCAGCCATCTTTAGCTTATGGGGGCTAGTCCCCTTCAGTTTTCTCTTCAGCATATAAAAGGCATGCTCAATTGGGTTCAGATCGAGTGATTGACTTGGCCACTCAAGAATTGACCATGTTTTAGCTTTGAAAAACCCCTTTGTTGCTTTAGCAGTATGTTTGGGATCATTGTCTTGCTGTACAATGAACCACCAGCCAATGAGTTGAGGCATTTGTTTGAACTTGAGCAGATAGGATGTGTCTATACACTTCAGAATTCATTATGCTACTACCATCGGCAGTGGTATCATCAATGAAGATAAGTGAGCCAGTACCTTCAGCAGCCATACATGCCCAGGCCATAACACCCCCACCACCGTGTTTCACAGATGAGGTGGAATGCTTTGGATCTTGGGCAGTTCCTCTCCTCCATACTTTGCTCTTGCCATCACTCTGATATCTTATTCTTATTTTTCAGTCTCATAATGGCTTCTTTGACTTTCATTGGCACAACTTTGGTCCTCATGTTGATAAACAGCAATAAAAGTTTCCAAAGGTGATGGAAAGACTGGAGGAAAGACTAGGTGCTGAGAACTCTCTTATACCTGCATTAAGGCGGCATTTAAACACACCTGAGCAATTACAAACACTTGTGAAGCCATGTGTCCCAAACATTATGGTGCCCTGAAATGGGGGGACTATGTATAAACACAGCTGTAATTTCTACATGGTGAAACCAAAATGTATAAAAATGGCCTTTAATAAAATCTGACAGTGCACTTTAACCACGTGTGATTTTTTCTATTACAAATCTCAAATTGTGGAGTGCAGAGGCAAATAAATAAATGATGGGTCTTTGTCCTAAACATTATGGAAGGCACTGTAATTGTAAATTTTGCCTTTACATGCTAAGCCATCAAGGTGCTAGCTACATAAGTTTAATTTCTTTTCTCCAACATTACTGTGATTGTTAAATAAAGTTCCAAAGTTTGGTGAGTTACCAAGGAACGGTGAGAAGAGCGTTCACAGTCTGATAATTGCACGAAGGTCTTGGATTGTTAACAGACTGGAGCCAGGCCTCATATTAAATTCAAAGTGAAACTTTAGATTCCTCTTGCAGTAATTAATGAAATCCAAGCAGAAATTTACATCTCCACTGGGCATACTACTTTAAAAGAATGTTTCAGTCAGGGGTTGCTCTTCCACATCTAGTAAGCCACATTTCACAAGAACATTCCAATACAAATTCCTGTACCAGACCACAGGCATTTTTGTTTTAAAGCCGCACTCGTAGGTATTCCATAGCAGCTCATTGTTTCCTGGTCCTGGTTTAATAGGTGAGAGCGGCAACCTGTTTGAGGCTGGGAGAACTGCAAAGAATAGTTTGTTGATTCTTGCACTAAACATTATTCACATTATTCCCTTTCTTATGCACCTGTACATCTGTGGATGCCTCGATTGTAATCATGCATTGTCTTTCCGTTGACTGGTTAGCATGCAATAAAAGCTTTTCACAGTCCCACTTACGCGATTTTTTCGGTGACTTGCCGGTACCCGTCGACACGTGACGCCTGTATGGTCGTGAGTAGTCGCCCAAAGAGTCGTACCGTTTTCTGGTCGCCCCTGGGTTTTCAACATTTTTAAAATTTTCAGCGACCTGCTGCGACTATGACGGGGGCCGGCAAGTTGCCAAAAAAATCACGTAAGTGGGACAGGCCCTTTAGAAACAGGCATTCAGCCCACTGCATCTGTGATGATCATCAAACATTCATCGGCATGAATCTCATTTCTCCACTTGTTCTCTGAAGTCCACACTCTCCCTCGCCCACATTCCTATTCTGCTATCAGCCCACCTACACCGGAAGCAAGTTACAATACCAATTGCTCCATCAACCCTCACACCTTTGGCAAGTGGGAGGACACGCAGTGTTCCCCAGGAAACCTATGCAGTAACAGGGAGAATGAGCAAACTTCATACAGACAGCACAGCAAGATCAAATCCAGGTGGCCAGAGTTGTGACAAACTGCCAGCTGCTTTCCCAATGCAAATCCACTTCAGGAGTCGTAAGGTCTTTGTGAGTGCCAAACACCTTGGCAACTGACAGGAAAGTACATTGCCTTGCCAACCAGCTCTGCCACCTTTCTCTAAAGCCTCTTTTCTCTGGAACAAACCCGACTGTACGGATGTTGTTAATTTAATCTCAAAAATGGATTAACCATGCTGGTTGTGGCTGCAAATGACAGGCAGAAGGGTCTTGACCCAAAACGTCACGCATTCCTTCTCTCCAGAGATGCTGCCTGTCCCGCTGAGTTACTCCAGCATTTTGTGTCTATCTTCGGTTTAAACCAGCATCTGCAGTTCCTTCTTACACATTTCACCAGAGATGGGTATTACCTGCATCTATAAAATGGAGATTAATCTGCCCAAGGGCATCATCAACGTGGATAATTGCAGCAAACGACACACATTTAGTTGAAGAGTCTGAAGAAGGGTCTCGACCCGAAACGTTGCCTATTTCCTTCGCTCCATAGATGCTGCCTCACCCGCTGAGTTTCTCCAGAATTTTTGTCTACCCACATTTAGTTCTGATACTTTTTGTGAATGGCTTCTTAGGAGGCTTTTGATGCAAGGCCATCAAGATCGTTCACAACACAGGGTTACGTCCAATGGTACATTTTTCAATAAAGGCAATAGTTTGATAGAAAAGGGCGTAACGGTGCAGTTAAGCTTCCTGATATTAAATTTAACAATATAATGTAGGCCCTCACAATGCAATTTTAAACATGCTCCGAGTCCTTTTCAAACCTAGTGTCACAGCTTCTCTTTAGCCTCTGTGACCTTCTAACCTCAGTTCATTCAAAGGCACAACAAATATTTAACTTGTTCATAACTAAAAGGAACCATTTGGCATTGTTCCCCCATGGACCTTGGTCCTTGGAAGATGCCAGATGGCATCACTGCAGCTGTTCGCAGCAACATGAGCTGTAGTAAGTGGCATCACAATGGCAGTGCATGGTGAATGAGTTAATCTACATCAATAGTGAAAAGAGGAGGAAAAAAATACATTAATAAAACACAAAGGACAAATAACCAGATTGTCATAATTGACCCAAAGGTCTTGGGCACATATGCCTCTTGGAGCTTTCCTATGATTAACTGTTAAGGTACCAGTTGCAGCCTTTATTATGGAAACTTTAAGCTCATATTTGTTCAACCAGAGAGAGGGAGGCCAGCCACGGTTTGGGGAGGGGTTAAGATTTAGAGTTACAAAATAAGGTAACCCACGCAATTTTAATTAGTGTCACAATGCCCTTGACGGAATCTCGCTCTTTGGGATCCAGAGAACAAAACACGTCACGAGACAGCAGGCAGATGGGAACTTACTTTTCAGGAATGCTGCAAGTTCATATAGGGTTCGGTCATCAGAATTTCCATCCCATTTCCTTAGTGCGATGCCGTTGAATGGTTGGAGACTGAAAGCTTCTTTTTTACAATCTACAATAATAACTTTGGAAGGGTCCCTGTTCAGGCAAGACACATCCTATAGGAATGGAAAGAAACAATATTCGTATTATACAGATTAATTAACTGTTACAGATGGCTAGACCATATTAACATTTGATTCACGGTCTATCCTTTCAGACAGTATTGTTGTCAGTAACAAATAGAAATATTGGTGTCAGTAACAAATAGGAATATTGGTGTCAGTAACAAGCAGCAAATCAGGCTACACTAATGTGCTTCTCAAACCCCTCATAAAAATGTTTGCCAGACATGGGTGGTAAGAACGGGGCCGGGTTTTACATGATGAGGTCTACGACAGAACGAACAGCCACATTAGGCAGGGATCGGACCACATTCAGTGCCTCGAGCTGCCAGACTCAGAAACATCACGCAGAGGACGAGAGAAAAATTAATCATGAAGAGACCAGAGAAAATTGATTAAAATTTAAAAGAAAATCCAAAACAGTCAGCATCAATTGCATATTAATAAAAATATTAATATTGAAGAGACTGCTGCCACCATCTGTGGATTTAGAATTGCCATATTGTTTAATCTAATTATTGCAAACCAATCTGCTCTCGAGTAGAGTAAATCAGTATTTGTGTCTGGTTAAATATAATTACAATTCAATATTTAACCAGACACAAATACTAATGAAGCTGTTAAGCGTCACCCCTTCATAGCAGCATAACCTTCTAGTTAATTACAATTAAATCTACATTCACTACATGTACACACCCTCCCATATTAAAGGAACAGTTTGATGACTTGCAAGGAAACCTGTCGGTTTAGCGTTTCAATTTTGCAGGTATCTGATATTAATTCAGATTATTATTGTTTGAATGAGAGGGAAACATTAGAGTGCAAAAATAACACTGGGGGATGTCTTTAATAATATTTGCATAGTACCATAAGAAGGCAACAGGTTACATTTGTTGTCATATTATGAAAACATGGGAGTATTCTCCAGCTATTTGTTGACATTTAGCCTGGAAATGAAAGAT
Source organism: Malacoraja senta (assembly GCA_038087875.1). Classification (NCBI taxonomy): domain Eukaryota; kingdom Metazoa; phylum Chordata; class Chondrichthyes; order Rajiformes; family Rajidae; genus Malacoraja; species Malacoraja senta. Next base: position 3,636,235 of record CM075997.1, on the reverse strand, counting down.
GGGCAGTTCTTGACTTTATATGCCACAGAAAATAGACACAAAATGCTAGAGCAACTCAGCGGGTCAGGCAACATCTCTGGAGAAAAGGACTGAGAGTCTGGGTCTCAACCCAAAACGTCACCTATTCCTTTTCTCCAGAGATGCTGCCTGACCGGCTGAGTTACTAAAGCTTTTTGTGTCTATCTTCGGTGTAAACCAGCATCTGCAGTTCCTTCCAACACACTCTATATATCACTGGTTACATATTTGGCATGTTATGAATTAGCAAACCAAAGGAGGGATAGCTGTAGTAATGATGCTTCATTTTATCCAAATTACCTGTCCAGTTCTCCCTTTTGCATTCTTTGCAAACTGGCTTCTGTCCTACAAACCTGCTGTGGTTAAAATCTCATCACGGGTAGCACCATGACCTGATGCCCTCACTTTTTTTTAATTCTTGGCAACCTTTGAACACATTTGTTCACTTTGTGTACTTATCAATTTTGTTTATTAACCTAACTGTACTCCACTATATATCAATCCAGTCTTTGACTCCCTTCTACTCCTTCATGCCTCAGAGACATTCAAGATTTAAGATTCAAGATTCAATTTAATTGTCACGTACCAATTAAGGTACAGTGAAATTTGAGTTACCATGCAGCCATATTAAGTAAAAAAGCAAAAATACACACAGCACATAAAATAAAGTTTAGCATAAACATCCACCACAGTGGAATCAACATTCCTCACTGTGATGGAAGGCAATAAAGTTCAGTCATCTTCCTCCTTTGTTCACCCGTGGTCGGGGCCTTTGAACGGGGCCGTTGCCGACGGTCTGATGTTTAAGCCCTCTCGTCGGGATGATCAAAACTCCGGCATCGGGACAGATTGGAACACTCCGCGGCATGGAGCTCCCAAGTCGGCCGCTTCTTACCAGAGACCTCGGCTTCACGGTGTTAAAGTCCACAGGCCCCGCGGTCGGAGCTCCAATACTGGCGATCCTCGGCAAAAGATCCCAGGCTCCACGATGGCAAGTCCGCGCCACACCCGCGGCTTGAAGCTCTGGGCCGGTCTCCAGGAAAGGCCGCACCACTCCATGTTGTAGGCGCAGGGGGGGACGAAGATGCGACACGGAGAAAAATCGCATCTCCGTCGAGGTAAGTGACTGGGAAAAGTTTATTTTATCACACTTATTTTGAAACATTTATCACACTGACGCCCATACCTATACTCATCCAAATTCAATGCGGTCATCATTGGCAAGCGATTTAAGGGTGATTTTACAAGATCTTTTGGCAACAGCACCAACTGCTGTGCCATCGTCTGGACTGCCAATGAAGTTTTCCTCTCCTGACATTTATGAATCAATCAAACTGGTAAATATGGATAGGGATGGAAGAAGGACAATGAAAATTAAAAAAAACTGCAGATGCTGGAAATCTGAAATAAATAAAAGATGCTGGAAACAGTCAGCCGGTCAGGCGACATCTGTGGAGAGAGGAAGATAATGTTTCAGAGCAAAGACGTTTCTGTAGAATGTTCCCCTTTCTATCGATGCTGCCTGACCTGCTGACTACATCGTACATTTTCTGATTTTGTGGTTGTTTAGTTCAGAGCTACAGCATGGAAACATGTCCTTCGGCCCATCGAGTTCACTCCAACCATCATCCAAGTTATCCCACATTCGTATTCACTTCCTACAACTGGGGGGTAGTTTTACAGATATCAATTAACTTACAAACCTAAACATTTTTGGGATGTGGGGGGAAACCCAAGCGGTCACAAGGAGAATGTGCAAACTCGAAACTGATGGCGTCCGAGGTCAGGATCGAACCCGGGTCTCTGGCGCTGTGAGGCAATAGCTCTACCAGCTGCGCCACAGTGTTGATACCTGATCAGAGAAATCTCTCTAACGCATTATGCTAAATATGCTCACGACTCCTGAAAATTCTGGCACTGTTAGAGGTAAAGAAACCGAATTTCAGAAGGTGAGCAACTATTACTGCCTGTGCGTTAAAGAGTAAATGACCAAGCTGCAAAATCTACCTTCAATATCAATGCTGTCATTCACAAAGAATGTTTACTCAGATGGCACTGTTAGAAAATGAGAGCATGAGTCATGAAATGAGGAAACATACCTTAAAGCAATAGAAAATAACTTTACGAGGATGTTGCCAGGACCCGAGGGTCTGAGCTATAGGGAGAGGTCGAGTAGGCTGGAACTCTATTCTGGAGCGCAGAAGGATCTTACAGTAGGAGTATAAAATCATGAGAGGAATAGATCGGGTAGATGCACCGAGTCTCTTGCCCAGAGTAGGTGAATCAAGGACCAGAGGACCTTGTTTAAGGTGAAGGGGAAAAGATTTAATAGGAATCTGAGGGGTAACCTTTTCACGCAAAAGGCGGAGGGTGTATGGAACAAGCTGCCAGTGGAGGTAGTTGAGGCTGGGACTATCCCAACGTTTAAGAAACAGTTAGACAGGTACATGGATAGGACAGGTTTGGAAAGATATGGACCAAATGCGGGCCTGTGGGACTGGTGCAGCTGGGACATGCTGGCTAGTGTGGGCAAGTTGGGCCGAAGGGCCTGTTTGCACACTGTATCACTCTGACTCTAAATGACCAAGGTGCAAAATCTGCCTTCAAATCTACGCCGTCATTCATGAAGAATGTTTACTCAGATGAGGAGAGCATGTCATTATGAGAGAAAGGTCGAGGTAGGAAGGAATGAGGAAACGTACCTTAAAGCAACAGAAAATAACTAATATTCTGCGTCATGTATCATAGCTTCATCACAAAACCTCTCACAAATCCAACAATCAGAGCACCTGTTTCGTATGGAGTTGGCTGCTCTATGAAAATCTAGACTTGGAAAGTTGACATCTGCATTCGGTTTATTGGTATTGGTCTATTTTTGTTATGTGTACCGAGATACAATGAAAAGCTTTGTTGGGATGCTATGCAATCAAATCATATTATACATGGGCACAATCAAGTCATACCATACACATGAACACCAGGCAGTGCAAAGAGAAAACTACCAGTGAGTAATATAGTGTTACAGCATTACAGTTACACAGAAGGTCCTGGTAAAATAAACGTCTGCAGTGAAGTCGTTTGGAAGATCGGGACTATCCTCCCATATGGCGTTGAGTGGGGTGTGGTTGGGGTCCATTGCGGGTCTGGGTTGGTGGTGCCCGGGGCTGCGGGTGGGTCGGAGCGGGGGCCTGCTGGTGCCGGCGCATCGCGGCCAGTGTGGATCGCAGGGCATGGAGCGAGGGCTGTTGCGGGGAGCGGCGGATCGGCTGTTGGTGCCTGTGGTCCGGGTTGGGTCCAGGCTGGGATGTCTGAGGCCAGGGCTGGAGTCCACAGGGTGGAGGATGGGGGCGCGGGCAGGCACCAGGGGGGCGCGTGTGGCTGCGGTGGTGAGTCTGGGTTGAGGTGTGGCCGTGGAGTTGGAGAGCGGGGGGAGACACAGAGGGGGAGCTCTCTCCCTCTCTCTCTATCCCTCCCCCACCCGTCGCACTAGTAGCTTCTCATTTTCGCCCTAGAAACAGCTAACAATGGCCTGTTTCCTTTATTATCGTAACTTTTTTGCATGATGGAGTAGCGGGACACCAGACACCTTTGGCAGGGGATACGGACAATAACTAACTACCAGAGCAGCCCCCCCTCAACCGGGAGTGCCGGCACCTCCCTAGCTGATGACCTGAACTCTTTCTACGCATGATTCGAGACGGCAACATCACCCCTAACTTGCCGGCTAACAACACCGCCAGCGCGCTGGCTAGCGAAGCTGGAGGGAGGTTCTCCGCTGGGGATGTGCACACATTCTCGTTGTCCGAGCACGACGTGAGGAGGGCTCCGACACATGTGAACACGAGGAAAGCTGTAGGCCCAGATGGCGAGTACATAAGTCTTGAGCTACTCAGCTAGCTCCAGTGCTCACCACAATATTCAACCTCTCCCTGGCCAAGTCCGCGATCCCTGCCTGCTTCAAAAGATCCATCATTGTACCTGTACCAAAGAATGCCTCTCCAGCTTGTTTGAATGACTACCGACCGGTGGCCCTCACCTCGATAGTCATGAAATGCTTCGAGAGGCTGATCAAGAACCACATCTGCGCCTTCCTCCCTCGCAACATGGACCCGCTACAGTTGCATACCGTCCGAACAGATCCACGGACTATGCGGTCTCCCAGGTTCTGCACACCGCTCTCTCTCACCTTGACAGCCAGAAGGGGGGGCTATGTGAGGATGCTGTTCATAGACTTCAGTTCAGCCTTCAGTACGATAGTCCCCACCAGACTTGCTGAGAAGCTGCTGGAACTGGGGCTTAACACCCCCCTGTGTGCCTGAGTCCTGGACTTTCTCGCCACCAGGCCCCAGGTAGTCAAAATGGGAAGACATACATCGAGCATCCTCACCCTGAACACAGGATCCCCCCAGGGTTGCGTGCTCAGCCCCCTACTGTACTCCCTGTACACACATGACTGTGTGGCCAGGTTCAGCTCTAACTCCATCATCAAGTTTGCTGATGACACTGTGGTGGTGGGCCTGATCTCCGATAACGATGAGGCCTACCGGGAGGAGGTGGCTAATCTGGCACTCTGGTGTCAGGACAACAACCTCCTCTTGAATATCATAAAAACTAAGGAGCTGATTGTGGACTTTAGAAGGGCACAACATCCGAGGACGTTTACGCCACTGGAGATAAATGGGGCTACTGTGGATAGGGTGAGCTGCTTTAAATACCTGGGAGTCCACATCACAGAGGATCTGACATGGACATCACACGCTGCCGCACTGGTGAGTAAGGCAAGGCAGCACCTTTACCACCTCAGGCAGCTGAGGAAATTCAGAGTGTCTCTGAGGATCCTTCAGTGCTTCTACTCATGGGCTGTAGAAAGCATCTTGTCCGGCAACATCACAATCTGGTTTGGGAACTGCTCTGCCCAGGACAAGAAGGCTCTGCAGAGAGTAGTGTGTTCAGCCGAACGCACTATGGGAACTACACTCGCCCCCCTGCAGGAACTATACATCAGAGAATGCAGATCCAGAGCCAGCAACATTATGGGGGACCCCTACCACCCCAGCAACGGACTGTTCCAGCTGCTACGGTCAGGCAAACGCCTCCGCTATCACGCTGTGAAAACAGAGAGGATGAGACGGAGTTTCTTCCCACAGGCCATCAGGACTGTAAACTCTTATCTCACCAGGGACTAATTTACTGTTGTGTTGTGTCTTTTTAAAATTGCTGTTTTTTTTCTATTATGGAAATACTGATTCTATTCTATTCTGTTCTGTAGTTTTTACACAATCCGCAGGCATTGCCACTTTCATTTCACTGCACATCTTGTATGTGTATGTGACAAATAAAGTTGACTTGACGATCTTTCATTCATTGTTCTTTATCTCTCCACATCACCGTCTATATCTCTCATTTCCTACCCAGTCTGAAGCAGGATCTCGACCCGAAACATCACCCATTCCTTCTCTGCAGAGATGCTGCCTGTCCCGCTGAGTTACTCCAGCATTTTGTGTCTATTCTCCCATATAGCTTATGGGAAGACTGCACAGGGGTATCAGTCAGAATGCTTCAGTTGAATGCACCACGTCCCATGGACAAAGTGGCACTGAATTAATGTATACGATGACTTGCTCGGATGATCCATGCAATTGAATAATCTGCTGGGAAGGAGATGAGGAGGAATTTCTTTCGTCAGAGGGTGGTGAATCTATGGAATTCAGTGCCACAGAAAGCTGTGGAGGCCAAGTCAATGGATATTTTAACGGTGGAGATTGACAGATTCGTGATTAGTACGGGTGCTGGGGGTTATAGGGAGAAGGCAGGAGAATAAGGTTGAGAGGGAAAGATAGATCAGCTATGATTGAATGGCGGAGTAAACATGATGGGCCAAATGGCCTAATTCCTATCCTATAATTTAGGGTCTCAACCCTACATCTCTGATGTAACTTGCATTCATCTGGGTCTATTAATTTCACATCATATTGCAAGTTAATGCGGTGACCATAGTTATATATTTTTTTAATTAGTAAACATAATGGAAGATCTGATCAATGCAACTGAAAACAATAAAACACAGAATCCCACCTGGTAGTGGGTTTGCATTTTGTTCTTGATGTCAAGCAAGCTAGAGGGGAAGAGTGGTGGACATTGGTGGACATCTCCCAGCTGACAACTAAAGCCTAGCTTTATTCTTAAGGGCTTGTCCCACTTACGTGTCCTTGGCACGCAAATTACGCGACCTCGTGGTCCCGTTGAGCCGCGATGGTCCCGCGATCGTCGGGCGCGATTACATGCGTACGCACAGCCGCCTGGAGCGCGTGACGTCATTTGAAGATGGACACCAACTGGAGTAACTCAGCAGGACCGGCAGCATCTCTGGAGAGAAGCAATGGGTGACGTTTTGTGTCGAGACTCTTCTTCAGTCTGAAAAGAAGGGTCTTGACCCGAAACGTCATCCATTCCTTCTCTCCAGAGATGCTGCTGGTCCCGCTGAGTTATTCCTGCATTTTGTATCTATCTTCAATTTTCTTGGCCCCGCTCTGGGAGTAGAAGTGGGGGCGGATCCGGACCGCAACAGCCGTGAGCCCCAGGCCGAGTTCGGCGATCGTTTGCCTGCTTCTGCTGCTGTTGAAGGTGAAACGTTGTGTCACGCCAGGGTCTTGGGCCTGTCCCACTTTGGCCGTCAGTTCCGCGACAGGCCGTTGGCGCGCGAAGATTTCGTGCACTACAAAAATTTCGGAGCCCCGCGCGATGTTGCGCACAACTACATAACTAAGTGGGACCGGCCCCACGCGGCCATAGAATGCCCGTGCGCATCAACGCGACCACGAGGTCGCGTAATTTGCGTGCCAAGGACACGTAAGTGGGACAGGCCCTTTAGGCCCCCTTCAGTCGTGGCTGAACATGGGTGTCTCCAGGGTGCTATTCCCTATATGGAGGACGCCTGTGCGTGACTTTATTTAACGTGGGGAGACTGGTGCCCAGACAGCCATCACATGGTCCTTGACAGATCTGGGTCAGGATCCAGTGGCATGGAGTCCAAAACGACCGGAGAGCCTTTTCTGCTGCAATCTTCCCAGCCGTTGTGACGCTCCACTAAGGTTAGCCATCGTCCTCCGCCTGTTCCACCGTTGAGGTCTTGGTTGGAATGCTCTTTGTCAGAGACCTCCCCCTCGACCTTACCGCCATGGGTGGCCCTACCAGGAGCATAGCTCCAGACGGCATCGCTCTCAGGATCTCAGGTCCACACAAGTTTCTCCACCACGACAAGGTGATAATCCACGGAGCTTTAGTAAGGGTGTAAGATTAGTTAGGGTGTCAAGCGTTATGGGGAGAAGGCAGGAGAATGGGGCTGAGAGGGAAAGATAGATTTGAATGACAGGGTAGACTTGATGGGCCAAATGCCCTACTTCTGCTCCTAGAACTTATGAACATCTTTTCATTTTGCAATCAGATCAGGACAGAGGGAGGAACAATTTCAAAGCTGCATGAACATCAATTCAAAGTATAGTTAGTCATTTGTCAATGTTATTTCCAATTAAATTCTTGCCTTGGCTTTATGATACTAAACAAGCAATAAAAGTCAGTTAAATCGGGAGTAGGTGCTATAAAAAGATCATGGACTTTACATTAGATACATTTATACAACATTTGATTAAATTAACCTATTTTCAGCTACCATTAAATATCATTCACAATTCACTGGAGATATTTTTTTCCAGTTAGAAGTGGTCAGAAATGATACAATGTAGTAACATTATGGGTGGCATTTCAAAATTACCATACAAATGTCCAACACACATGAAAAATTAATCTTCAAAAATATGTTTTAAAACCAATATGTACTTAAAAAAAAAAGGTAACTTGAGGCAAATCAAAATATAATCTGTGTGCACATACTCCTGGAAGCCTGTGGCTTTCTGACCAAGTGTACAGTCAGCATACAGTCTGTTCATTTGCGTCTCGACAGTGTGGCTTCTTGTTTGATGATTTTATTGGTGCAGGTTGACTTCTGACAGTGCCAGAAAAAAAGGTGACAGATTGCACAGGGCCAGATGCTGCACAGTGAAGGCAGCAGAGCAGCATTTTGTCAGGCGGCAGATGGGCGATGAGATGTTTGAGAAGACACTGTCGCCTTGTCCCGGATCTAATGAGGGCTTCAGACTATAGCTGTTTCAATGCTAGGATTCATAAATGTCAACAACTTTGTTCACGTTATCTGTAGCTTGCAGATAATGGGTGATTACTATATAAATATATGACCATGTACATGAAGGGACATGTTTTCAACTATCTTGCTTATGTCAACAGCAAGGATCATAAATCCTATCTTATGACCAACACACTTGGTCGTAATTCCAATATAACTTTATACACTTGATCCACACTTCTTACTATCTTACAGTAGAGCACCCAAATGTGTGTACATCTGTAAACAGACCAGAGTTGTAAATGCTTTACAAGCAATCATTGTGAGGAATTAAAGCTAAAATGGATCTTTCCTTCATTCAAAGAGCACAAATGCACCTCCTAATGGAGTCCTCTGAATAATGCACACAGCCAGAACTAACTTGAGTTCATTACACAACTGTACTACCTTTCTGGTATCGAGGGACCAAACCTGGAATCCTTAAGGCCTACATACCCCTGTCAAGCACTGGGCATGTGCTTTTACTAGTCATCCCGATCAAAAACAGTCGAGAAGAAACAAATCTTTGATTAGTGCTGGATTTGTCTGTGGATAGTTTTTTCCAAAGTAAATGGTTCAATCTGTTCGACAATACATTGACTTTTATTTTCTAAAATTTACAGATACCAAAAAAAGATATGACTATATTTTTTTTAATTGTTAAAATGTACTGATTATTAGCAAGGTAATGTATTCAACAACAAAAAAAAGAACGGATTTTAAACAAGAAAATTATGTACACTGCATTTTAATTGGAAAGGAAGTAATGGACAGACCAAAATGGAAGTGGTTCCGTTACTGGACTAACAGCCAGAGTTCTGGACCACTGGTTCAGAGTCATGTTCAAATCCCTCCATGGTAGCTGGAGAACTTAAATTCAAGTAATTCAGTAATTTTAAATAGCCATTAATTATTTTTTTTAAAAGGTTGCCTCAGTAACAGTAAGCATCTGGTTCACTCATATCCTTTAGAGGAGGAAATCTGGCATCCTTATCCAGTCTGACCTCTAAGTAACACCAAACCTTCAAATGTTCGACTCCTGCTCCCTCTTTAGTTCATGGCCAATGATAGATGAATACTAAATGTCAGCATTCCCAACAACAACATCCCATGAATGAATTGTAAAAACAACTTTATCTCACCCTTAACAAGCAGGTTGTGGTTTTAAACATGTGGTGATAAACTCTGAAATTAATTATACTCTTGAACAAATAGGGCGGCATGGTGGCGCAGTGGTAGAGTTGCTTCCTTACTGCGCCAGAGTTCCAGGTTCGATCCTGACTACAGGTGCTGTCTGTACGGAGTTTGTACGTTCTCCCCGAGACCTGCATGAGTTTTCCTCCCACAATTCAAAGACGTACAGGTTGGTAGGCTATTTGGCTCGGTATAATTGTAAATTGTCCCTAGTGTGTGTAGGATAGTGTTAGTGTACGGGGAACACTGGTCGGTGTGGACTCTGGGCCGAAAGGCCTGCTTCCACTCTCTATCTTTAGTTTAGTTTAGAGATACAGCATGGAAACAGGCCCTTTGGCCCACCGGGTCCGTGTTGATCAATGATCCCTGAACATTAACGCCATCCTACACCCCCTAGGGACAATTCTTTTACATTTATACCAAGCCAATTGACCTACAAACCTGTACGTCTTTGGAGTGTGGGAGGAAACCGAAGATCTCTGAGAAAACCCACGCAGGACACGGAGAGAAGGTACAAACTCCTTACAGACAGCACCCGTAGTCGGGATCGAACCAGGGTCTTCGGCGCTGCATTCGCTGTAAGGCAGCAACTCTACCGCTGCGCCATCTTGACCGCCCTAAACTAAGCTAAACTTATTTTACCTAACCTCTCCTAACCTCATTAAGTCTTTCTTCATCCCAATAATCAATCTACTGAACCTTCACTGCACAGTCAGACACCGATGAAGCATATCATTCCTGCACACACTACTCTATGGTCTCACCTGTACTCTGTAATACTTGTGCACACCATGCACTCTTCTCCTCGCGTGCCTGCCGAGAGCTAGTATTTGACTGCAAAAATTGGTTCCATTGTACAAAAAAGCAAAACCTTAAACTTAGCAACACCCAAAACATAGATGTAAAAAATGAAGCAGTCAATTTGTACATAGTAAGGTCTTGCCAAACTGCAATGTAACAATAAGCAGATTTGTTTCATTGTGTTGGGTGAGAAATAAATATTGGGCAAGACTCCAGGGAGAAATTCTATGCTCTCCTTCTTGTCATGCCATGGGACTTTTGTTTTCATCCTTCTGAGAGGAGATTGGGCCTTGATTTAGTATATCGTTGAATACGTGGCACCTTTGAAGGTGCAGCATTCTCTCAGTACTGTCCCAGAGGCTTGTGTATAACCCACTCTAAGACAAAGATATGGGGGGTATTTCTGGCTTCTCAGACCCACAATAAGGACATTTTAAAAGTCTCACGAAAGGTCAAATAACGTTTGACACAAAGCAACAGCGAGATATTACAATATATGACCAAAAATATGATAGGGTTTGAAGAAAAAGGAAATTGGATAAGCACATAAGAAAGAATAACTTACAGGGAGGGCTATGGGAGTGGAATTGACGGGATTGCTCTAATAAGAGCCAGTATAAATTCAGCAGAACAATTATTTTCCACTGTGCCATAATGATTTAATGATTCTAAAAACAGAGACAAGAAGGCTGACAGGTTTAGGAAGAAAATTCCAGACTTTAGAACCCAGGCAGCTAACATTAATGGAGCAATTAAAAAATTGGAACAGGCAAGAAATCAGAATGAGAGGAATGCAGAGTCTATCTCAATAATAAGGTAGCACATAGGAAGAGGGGAGAAAGTGAGTGATGGGGGTGGGGGAATAGTGAGAATTGGGAGGTAGTAAAACTGGTTCTGCATTCCAAATCTGTATTAAATTTCCATTCACCGCTACACTCAGTTCTGTTACACTTCAATGAACAGATAACTTTTTTGCTTCATGCCACAACCTCTACATGCATACATCTGCAAACCACCTCCTCTGCCAGACTAATATATTATACTTTGTTTAAGATGTTGGAAATGTTTGACAAAATGCAAAAATAATCTGCAAAATGAAATTTCAGTGCAGGCAGATCATTAGCCCACCTTACTGTTAAACCATTCTGACAGGAATTGTGTATTTATTACAGAGAATGTGAAAAAAATACATGAGGTAGGACAAAATAAATAGCAAGAGTGCAGTCAAGATCAAGGTAAAGGCACAGAGGGTGCGATATGTACAACAGAATTTGCCTCTACATAATTTTCTTAAATGCCACAAACAGTTGTACTGAAGAGACATTGATATGTAATTAAGCACTTGTGGCTATAACTACCCATGTCTTTCATCTGGAAATGAAAAGGTCCTTTGGGGAATCAGTCCCTAACACTGTGGTTATAGTACCAGCAGTCTTTAAACTATCGTAATCTTAAATGCACAGCAGGTCTGTCACTGCTGTTGCTCTCGGCAAGCCCCAGTCTTTTTCAGGAGGGGATGTTGTGTCCTCAGAAAGGCTCCCTGGGTGCCACAGGCCAACAGATGGGAGGTGGGAAGCGAAGGCAGAAGGCTCGCAATAATGCAGGCCACACATACTATTGTAGACATGGTCATTTCAGGGGAGCTCAGATTACAGAACATGGGGCAACCCACAGGCTCCCCTGCCCCCAACACACCCCCTGCCCCCATTCCACTGACAAACTTTTGCTTTGTAAATATTGTGGAACTGAAGCTAGTGGCAACAGACAGATGGGATGCAGAGGATTACTGAGGCCTTTAACCCTTTAAAGACTACTGTAGGTTACAAGAATAAGCAAGATTCCACTTTTCTATTTTCTCATCTCTCCTAATGGTGCTGTCTGTTGCTGCATGCAACACTCCTATTCCTTTCTGAAGTGGCTGCTCTTCATGTCTGAATGAGAAAGTCCTTCATCCACATAAATAGCTAGCTTAGAATCAGAAACACAAGTCTATGGGTTTTCTTTAAATCTTCTGATTCGGAATAAGTTCCCTGTGTTTTTACAGTGCATGGGCACTGTAAGCTTTTACAAAGTGCACAGGATCACCAAAGTAAAATGAAAAAGAGAATTAGCTGTCCCTGTAGGGAAGATAAACACAAACCAAAAGCACATTTAATCTTTAGTTTAGTTTAGAGATACAGCGCGGAAACAGGCCCTTCGGTCCACCGGGTCTGCGCCAACCAGCGATCCCCGCACATTAACACTGTCCTATACCCACTAGGGACAATTTTTACATTTACCAAGCCAATTAACCTACAAAGCTGTACGTCTTTGGAGTGTGGGAGGAAACCGAAGATCTCGGAATGAAATGATATGTCTCTTTAAAAATAATCTCAAATTAGTTTTTTAATATCTGCAAGGTTTCTCTGACATCACTGATAGTAAAGTCTAATTCCCTCAGGAATGTAGTAGTGCTGGACCAGCAGTTTTTCTGGACTACGGAATATTATTCTGATTAATAATACACCACACTTTTAATTCACTTTTAAAAAGTTACATAGGAGTATAACAAGTGTCCCAGACACTGTCCCATCAGTCTGAAGAAGGGTCTCAACCCGAAACATCGCCTACTCCTTTTCTCCATAAATGCTGTCTCACCCGCTGAGTTTCTCCAGCATTTTTTGTCTCCTCCCAAATAATCTGGTTTGTGTAAAGAATGTGCGGGAAATGGGCAGTTTACAGGGAGTGGGATAAGAATGGCCCAGTGACTTCCAATGGAGCTTGGAAAATGGGGCTCTGTTTTTTAAAATTGTACAGGGGATCAGACTACCAGTGAGTGAGTTTAATGGGAGTACTGTGTTTAAAATGAACTGGGGAAACAGAGCTCTGGAAAGTATAAAAGAAGTGCAGGAAACAAGATACCAAAGCATGGGAAACAACACACATTGAGTCAGATGCCAAACCATTTGAAGTTCTGAATATTGGGTTAGCAGATTATTATAATTTATTTGAAGGTAGACAAAAATGCTGGAGAAACTCAGCGGGTGCAGCAGCATCTATGGAGCGAAGGAAATAGGCAACGTTTCAGGCCAAAACCCTTCTTCAGAGTGCTTCTCTAAATGACTAGCTAGTTCTTCCTTAACTAAAGGCTCCAGCTTCTTTCCAATTGCAGGTTTTAAGCTTACGGGCCTAAAGTTACCACCTTTTTGTCTTGCTCCCTTCTTCAACAATGGAGGCAGGCACATCTGTGGTTTTCTAATCCACTGATACCTTCTTGCAAATCAGTGAGTTTTGAAACAACCATTGATTCTGCAGCTGCTTCTTCTAAAATCCTTGGGTACTGGCCATCGGGATCTGGTAACGAGGGCCTTTGGTCCCATTTCTTACACCTTGCTTCACCACAATTCTCTTCATCCACCTCTATTAGCAATACATGTAATCATGCATTGTCTTTCCGCTGACTGGTTAGCACGCAACAAAAGCTTTTCATTGTACCTCGGCACGCGTGGCTATAAACTAAACTCAACTCCTGTATTCCTTTCTCAAATGCATATCTATTTTCCTCTTAAGTGTATCTACATAGTCAGTTTCCAGCACACCTTCCGGTAGAGTGTTTCACACTAACATTTACAAGATGAGTGTCTTTTAAATTCCCTAATTTGAACAGAACATGCTGGAGGCACGCAGCAGATCAGGAAGCATTGATGGAAAGAGAAACAGATTTAAAATTGCAGATAAAAGAGGCTTTATCCCATGTTGATGGGGATTTGAAGGGGAAGGGACTGCAGGGAGATAAGTGGGAGAACGGGATTGATGGGTGTGGTCTGAGTGCTGGCACAAAACCTGACAGGCCGAATGGCCTCTTCTTGCGTCATAAGAAAATATTATAAATAAGCAGCTGCCTGATGTGCGGAATGCTCTGGCGTTCTCTATTTTGTTGTCAGATTTCCAGCTTCTACTATGTTTTGATGTTCAATTTCTTTTGAATTTGAGTACTACCGCATTAGTGTATATCACATAACACTGGACTGTGATTGATACATATCCCTCTGCCTCACTCTCAACACAGTAGAGCTTCCTCAATGTAAGAAATGGGAATATTCCTTTATTCAAATAGAGAGGTAATGGAGAACATGTTCTTTCACCAGCTGTAAGAAATGGGAATATTCCTTCAAATAGAGAGGTAATGGAGAACTTGTTCTTTCACCAGCCAAAGCGCTTTAAGGGCCTGTCCCACTTGGGCGTCATTTGCGCGTAATTTACGCTACATCATTTGCGCGTCACGCCGCGCACGTGATGCGCATTATGCACGCATGGTGCGTGGTGACGTAGGCAGTGACGCGCAGTCACGCACGGTGCCCCAGGATTTTGGGATGTACAAAATCTTTGCGCACCATCTGCATGACGCGCAAATGACGCCCAAGTGGGACAGGCCCTTTACTCTGTCTCAGCTCTCATGCCAAAATGGCCAGGAGATTCTTGCTTATTGACAAATTAAATGTTTCAAAGAAGCTATCAACACCTGATAATGACAGAAGACTAGATGCTGGTTTACGAAAATGACACAAAGTGCTTGAGTAGCTCAGCGGATTAGGCAGCATCTCTGGAGAATGTAGATGATGTTTTGGGTCGGGACCCTTCTTCAATCCGATTGTTGGTGGGAGATACCTCACTCTCTTTCCACTTTCAGATTTTTCTACTCCCCCTACGCACCCCGCTCCCTCCACAATCAGTCTGACGAAGGAGCCCGACATGAAACGTCACCTATCCATGTTCTCCAGAGATTCTGCCTGACTTGCTGAGTTACTTCAGCAGTTGGTTTCTTTTCCTGGAAATGACACCTGCTGTACCGGCACTATTAATATTCTACTTATACACATTATAAAAGCAGGAAAGGGACAAATACCTTTACATGGTGACCTTCCATATATCGCGTTGCGTCCCTGAACAAACGGTACATGATGAACCCATGTGGATCCACACTGTCAATAAGTGGATATGCAGTCTGTAAAAGATCAATTTGAAGAGATGTCAACAATTATCCTAAACATAGATTTAAGTTCAAGTCACATATAAGTTAGAAGTGTGTCAACACGACAATGAAACCTACTACCTACCATCTAGTCATTGCTCTGAAATTACCTTTTTCCCTCCTTTGGTAATTAAATTTTGGAAGTAACCATTGAATCTGCTCATAACACCCTTTCTGAAGAAGGGTCTTGACCCGAAAAGTCACCCATTCTTTCTCTCCAGAGATGCTGCTGGTCCCACTGAGTTACTCCAGCATTTTGTGTCCATCTTCGGTTTAAACCAGCATCTGCAGTTACTTCCCACACATTTTGTCTACCACATTTTCAGAACATT
The DNA here is from genome assembly GCA_038087875.1 of Malacoraja senta. Lineage (NCBI taxonomy): Eukaryota > Metazoa > Chordata > Chondrichthyes > Rajiformes > Rajidae > Malacoraja > Malacoraja senta. The sequence goes on along the minus strand of CM075997.1, from coordinate 3,620,700 downwards.
ACCCAAAGCTTTCCAAAATATTCTCACCTCACAATCATTATTTGCCAATCATTTTATTTCTTACTTTTGGGCTTCCCCTTTAGTCAGGTGAAACTCCAGGTCCAGCACCGATTTTCGGGCACCCTTGGTTCCAGAGCCTTCTGGATTATCCGCTTTGCTGGACCAACGGAGGTCACGGAACCCGCGAGGAGTCCAACGGTACTGGAATGGTCCACATGTGCCGCCAAGGGGCCGAGATACTGGGCCACAAAGTCGACCTCGGATGTCGCCAATGGGAACGGATTTGCCGGGAGTTCCGGGAGTTCCAGAGGCCCGGCCACAGACCCATCAATTGGCTATGGACGTCCCGATGAGGTCAATTGGCTGCCTCACCTGGCCTAGGCGCCACATTTTCGGGGAGACTTCCGGGAGGGATTTCAAGTGCACTCTTGTAATTTTGCACAGATTACAGGAGGTGCCAGACCATCAGTTGCCAGAAAATCAGTGGCGGACCAGTATTTACTTCTGAGAACTATACCCTGCACTCTGTATCTTTTCCTTCGCTCTTTCTATTGTATTTGAGTTTGATTTGATTGTATTTAAGTATTTATCTGATCAGATTGGATAGCATGCAAAGCAAAGTTTTTCACTGTGCCTCAGTACACATGACAATAACAAACATAAACCTTTTTCATTGATAAATAATTACAAAATAAGACATTGTTTGTTTTGAAAAGGGTGCTTTATAGGAAAAGCTATAGAGCCCTTAAGCATTTTCCCTTGCTGATTGGAAGGATCCATATGGCCTGCAGCAGCTGCATTCATCACAATGCAGGGAAGAACATTTCATGATAGCGAGGCAGCACTGTCAATATTTTAGGGTTTAATGTTTAGAGATATAGTGCGGAAACAGGCCCTTCGGCCCAATGAGTCCGCGCCGACCAGCGATCCCCGCATACTAACACCATCCTACACACACCAGGGACAATTTACATTTATACCAAACCATTAGCCTACAAACCAGTACATTTTTGGAGTGTGGGAGGAAACCGAAGATCTCGGAAAAAACCCACGCAGGTCACGGGGAGAACGTACAAACTCTGCACAGACAGCACCCATCGTGAGGATTGAACATGGGTCCCTGGCGCTGTAAGGCAGTAGCTCTGCCGCTACGCCACTGTGTCGACCAAACTAATATTGGAAAACACTTCCTATAACTATCAACACATGGTAGAATTTTGAAGAGCAACAGGAGAGCTTTCTGTCAACCTGCATCATTTAAAAAAATATCCGTCATTACCACATTTGTATTTATGGTAAGGGACCAACTTGTTTCTATAAATCCTTTGAATTAATTGAATTCAATTAATTCAATTAACTCATAAATTAGTTTAGTGTAGATATACAGCACAGAAACAGGCCCTTCGGCCCCCTTTGACCAGCGATCACCTCGTCCACTAGTTCTATCCTACACGCTAGGGACAATTTACAATCTTTCTACCGAAGCCAATTAACCTACAAACCCGTGGGTCTTTTGAGGGTGGGAGGAAACCAGAGCACCCGTAGTCAGGATCAAACCCGTGTCTCTGGCGCTGTAAGGCAGCAACTCTACTGCCGCGCCACTGTAAGGGATTTGGGGGCACACTCAAGACATGAAAGGTGGCAGACAAAATATGCATGTCTGTAACGCAACTCTGAATAACAGTGCTTCCAGACTATGATTCACTGGAATTATTCATCAGGCATAAAACATGAGGTTAATAAGTTACTGTGCTACTGCTGGTACGTATACTACACAGCAGCAAGCCATCAGCCCACCGTGTCTGTGCTGGCCTGCAGGTAACTATGCCCACTTTCCTGTCTTCAGCCTGTAGTCTCCTATGCTATGGTGTTCGAAGTGCCCATCCAAATATTACGTAAATATTGTGGAGAGCAATCGCCTCTACCATCCTCTCATATTGTGCGTTTCAGATTTCAACCATCCTCTGGGTGAAAAACCCCTCAAAATTCCTCATACATTTTTATGCCTTACTGTAAACGTGCCCTCTGGTCATGGACATCTCGCTAAAATCCCTGTCCCACGGTACAAGTTCATTCCAAGAACTCTCCCGAGTTTAAAAAAAATCTAACTCGTGGTAAGCACGGAGAATGAACGTAGCGGGTACATCGGAGCTCGGGGACGTCTCTTAGCGGCTCGTAACGCTAACGGTAGATACTCGGGAAGACACGCTAACGGCAGGTAAGCATGGGAAGACTCGTGAAGATTTTTCAACATGATGAAAAATGTCCACGAGATCCCCGAGTACCGACGAGTGGGCATTACCGTAAATCTCCGAGTTCAAATCAGGGCAAACTCGGGAGAGCTCTTGGAATGAACTCGTACCGTGGGACAGGGCTTTTAGGGTGAATTAATTCTTACTATCCTCACTATCTAATATCATGTATCTCCAAGAGGTCCTTCCTCTGCCTGTCTTTTTTCAGGCCCCCCACCCGACATCAATCTGAAGAAGGGTCTCGACCCGAAAAGTCGCCTATTCCTTCTCTCCATAGATGCTGCCTCACCCGCTGAATTTCTCCAGCATTTTTTGTCTACCTTCCTCTGCCTTACCTGTTTGAAGGAAAGGTTTTGTTTGAAACCTAGCCTTTCCAATCTCTCATCATAGTTGAAATTCTACTCTCTGGTGAATTTCCATTGCACTCTTTTCCATTGAAACACATCCTTCCTATAAGTGTGGTAACCAAACCTGCACATGGTATTCCAGACGTGAACTAACTAATATTGTGTGTATTTGTATCATAACCTTACTGTTCTTATATTCAACGCCCCAGCTAATAAATGTGAATGTCCCTTTTGCTTTAGATGATCAGGAAATCATCCTTAGGTCCTCCGGTAAGCAGGTAGAAACTTGCCATTCAACATTCATTTTTATCTATTCCAGAGTAAGTACATCAGTTTTGCATCATTTCATTTGCATTCTTGCCTGGAAGAACACCTTTGAAAGTTTAGCAGTGAGCATAGCGAGATTGAATCTGCTGCGAAAAGCAGTTTTGTTATTTTTACTTATCAGTTACATCTTCAAAATAATGGCTACATGCCAAGCTATGCCAGTCCACAGATCAGTGAACACAACAAAAGACTTACATCTCCCCTTCCATGACATTACATGGAACAGTTCAACACAGGAACAGGCCCTTGGCCCATGTCAGTGCCAAACATGATGCCAAGTTCAACTAATCTCCTCTGCCTGCATGTAATCTATATCAATCCATTCCCTGTTAGATCCATGTGCCTATCTAGAATCCTCTTAAATGCTACTTGTGTATCTGCCTCTACCACCACCTAGTTAAAAAAAAAAATCCCCACATAAGAGTCTCGACCTGAAACGTCACCTATTCCTTTTTTCCACAGATGCTGTCTGACCGAGCCCAATTCTTATCTACCTGCACATAATCCATATCCTTCCATTCCCTGTATATGTATACGCCTATCCAAAAGCCTCTTAAATATCAGCACCATATCTGTCTCCACCACCATCCCCAGCTCCATATTCTAGGCACTGTAAAAAAAATCCTATCCCTGCATTTAAAAAAAAAACTTTGCTCCAGTCACCATAAAGCTAGGCCCTCTAGTATTTGATTTTTCCATCCTTGGAAAAAGGTTCTAACTGTCTACCCTATCTATGCTTGTCATAATTGTATATACTTTTAATCAGGTGTCCCTGAAAAACAATCCAAGTCTCTCCAACCTCTCCCTGTAGCTAATATGGCCTAACCCAGGTATCATTCTGGTAAACCTCCTCTGCACCCTTGAAAAAATCTCAACATCCTTCCTGTAATGGGGAAAAAGGTGAACACCAGAATAAAATAGTATGGAGGATTATTAACTATGTGCAGTGAATTGAAAAATACATGATAAACTCACCATTCCCGTCTCTGTGGTGAAGATAACAATTTCATACAATGGTGCCAATTGCTGGAAAAGGTAGTCTATTCCTGGCCTCTTCTTAAACCGCCAACCTGTGACTAACTTGATAAAAAGATAAAAAGAGTGAGTCAATTAAAACACCGCAGCTGAGAAATGTTGAGGCCAAGACCCCATATTCAGTGAACTAAGAAACCTAATGGTACAATATTGAGAGAGTTATGAGAGCTCTCCTGGTAACCAGGACTATATCTCTCAACCCAAAATAAACATTCTTGATTAGTAAGGGTGTCAAGGGTTATGGGGAGAAGGCAGGTGAAAGGGGTTGAGAGGGAAAGATCGATCAGCCATGGTTGAATGCTGGAGTTGACTCAAATGGCCGAATGGCCAACTTCTGCTCCTATGACTTATTGTCATAGGAGCAGAATGGTCCTATCACTAAGGTTGGTTACCTTGCAATGTTTTAAATACGTTTTTTTTCTCTTTTAATATTGGCATATAGCCATATGATACAGGAACAATTAATTATACACTTTTCAGTTTACAGTACAATTATCTATTATCTCCTATAAACTAAGATCCAGGGTTATAACTACCATTACACAGAGTCTCAAAGATCTTGGTCGGTGCATTGTCTTGACAATGGATCAGGAAAGGACAGAATGTGCTGGAGTAACTCAGCAGGTCAGGTAGCAACTCTGGAGAACATGGATAGCTAACCTTTTCCAACTCGACTTGAAACATCCCCTATTCATTTTCTCCAGAGATGCTGCCTAACCTGGAGTTACTCCGGCACTTTGTGTCCTTTTGTGTAAATCAGCATCTGCAATTCCTTGTTTCTAGAAATGGATCAAGGCCTGGTGCCATGTTTGATTTATTTTTCTCAGCATGCCATCAGATAATGATTAGGACCAGAAACTTTCTTTTTTTTACATATTCCACAGTAGTGAGCCACCACCCAAGCAAAGATCAAGTAGAGCTGGACATTTATTGTAACGTTTCTAATATGGAACATAATTAATGGAATAGAATGGAATTGTCTTCATTGGAATACTACAGCAACACTCAGATCTTATTCCATTACTAAAACCTCACAGGCATACGATATTGGATGTATAATGTCTGATGCTCATCTGTTAAAAAGTTGCACTGAAAACATGCTGAGATTTTTATCCTTCATTTATACTTAATGTTTAATATGCAGGATCAACTCAGCTGTTTTGATAGTATGAAGCTACGACGTGAAGAGATTTAATCTGAACTCTTATGGCACCACCTACTCAAAACTGTTTGTGTTTCTAGAAAGTAATGAAGGGAACCCACAACAACTTTTACAATCTGCAAACTCCGAGACAATAAAGCAGCACTTCCAAGAATATTGAATAAGTTCTCATCAACTTGCCTAAGGACAAGTGCTTTCATTATACCTCTACATTGTTAAAACGTACTGTAATAAATCTCACTGCAGTCCCTCAGCACTGAAAAGAAGCATATGGGGAATCCACACCTCCCTGCAACCACCTGCTTCATGCTCAGGTGCTCATGTTACATCGGACTGCCCACTCAACAGGTGTGGGTTTCAGCAGATACAATGAAACACTTAGGCACACTGACACAAGTAGCCGCTACACAGTCTGTGAAGTCAGCTGATCCCTGGTTCAACATGGGTTGGTATCAGGGATACGGCAACTTTGCTCAGTACCTTTGTAATCAGGGTTGGAGGAACAAAATCCTGATTGAAGCCTGTTTCACTGTGTGAATGTATACATGCAGTTGAAAAGGAGGGAAGCATCCTCAACACTGATGCCCTCGGTAGCCAACAGACTGTATATAGAGCGAATAGCTGAGCATACAAAGAATCATTCTTGGGGTATTCAGGGATGGTCGAGGATGATAAATATAAATGAATGAAATAATACTTCAGGCTGGAGGCCCAAGAAACTGCAGTGGAATTTTGTGTAGAACAATGTGTTGGAGCAACTCAGCGGGTCAGGCAGCATTTCTAGAGGACATGGATGTACGACTTTGCCTGACTCGCTGAGTTACTCCAGCACTGTGTGTTCGACACAATACCAGGCTGGCAAGGAAAAGAACTGGAAAAGATTATGCCTATTTTTATTTACTCGTTCATGACTGTGGATGCTGTTAATGCCAGCATTTATCACTCACCTCTAAATGCATGTGGCTTACACAGTGAAGAGTCAACCTATGTCCTATGGGTCTGGGTTCATATCAGGGTGGGATGCAGGATTCCTTCCCATAAGTCTTGCAACAACTGTACAGGGCATCTGATCATATCTGAAATACTTGCACTTATTTATGATGAGATGCAATTGAATCAACTGCAGATCACAGTAGGTTCACTTGATTGATTCTTGGGATGAATTGGTTTCTTATGAGGAAATAATAGATGGTGGGTTGAAAACTCACTGGAGTTTAGATGTGATCTTATTGAAACACATAACATTCTAAGAGGCTCAACGAGGTACACATTGAGAGGATATAAGGGATCTGGAAGCAAGGGAATAGTTTCAGAATAAGGGTTGCCCAATTCAGACACAAGAAGGAATTTCTCCTCTCAGATTGTTGGTTCTCTACGTCAAGAGACATGTAGGCTGAATTATTGAATTTAAGGTCAAGAGAGACCGTTTTTTGGTCTATTCAGGAGACGAGGGGTGAAGAAAAGAAGCAGGAAAGTGGAGGCCAAGCTCAGAGAACTATCATCTCACTGAATGATAATGCAACCTCGAGAGTCCAAGTGGGGTGGGAGATTGCAACCTTCACGTGGTCCGCCCTGTTTCGACAAATGCAATCAACCTGGCGTGCACAATCAAATAAGATCAAATAGAACAAGTTGTCCTACAACTTTAGGCTGTGCACGCCATACGCAAGAAGAAGAGAGCCCAAGTGGTCTATTCTGGTTCCCATTTATTACATTCATATATGTTTTCAAATATATAGTTATAGAAATCATAGAATTGAAATAGGAAGCCATTTGGTTTGATGTGCTTGTACCAGTCAAGGAAGAGCTACCCAAAAAGAACCCGCCTTGCGCGTTAGGTCAACAGTCCTGCAAGCCTTTCCAGAACATCCAGATACTTTTTAAAAGCAGTGAAGAATTGCCCTTACCATTCTCTCAGATAGCGACCCTGGTTTGTCAATTAAGACAAATCTTATTTTTTCCAAATGCAAGGTCTCAGTCATTTCCGTAATCCACATTTTAATTGTGGGGGCTGCTGTTTTCCCCCCAAAATTTTAGTATATTTTTTCGCAGTTATTAGACTGTAATCAAGAAATTGTCTCTGACGCTACAATACACTTTGTGGATATTCCTAGCATCTCCCCTTCAACGCTAAATAAATACTCAAGGTAAGAACTGACATTGGCACGATGTTTTAATCTGAAAAATAAAAGTAAATGAAAATGGTTCCAAATGTAACTAGATAACCAACAATAAAGTATTGCAGCGATGGCGGAAAAAAGTGGTTTAATATAAAGGATTTTTAAAATTGATATAAAGAAACTAGTTTAAACAATTTAAACAAAATATTCCTCTTGATTTTCCTTCCTCTTTCTTCACCTCGCCAACCATTCATTGCCTGGAGGTGTTGTACAATCAGGTGCTGAGGGACTTACCGACCATTCTGGGTGCAGTAACACATCTGTTAGTTCCAACACAACAGTATACGGTGGCTGGTAATATGGTTCTTTAAGGGGGTCTGGCAGCAGCTTCTGACTGGTGGGCTCAATTATCATCTGGGAAAAAAAGAAATGAAAGAAAAAGGGCAGGATCAAAGAAACGTGCAAAAGCTTATGTTACAAGGGCAAATTTGTAAAAAAAAAAAAACAATACTTTGATCAGTCTGAAGAGGCAGGGAAAGGAAAGTTTCTTTTCAGAGCATCCCTCCCATCTATTGATGACAACCTCAATGCTGCTCATTTTCTATTGTTGCATTCACAGATCTGCTGTGTGAGTCAGCTCCCAGCTGTCAGGGGATTACTACACACCTGAACATTGACGCGTACCACAGGACAATCCACCACAGCAGAACCTTAACATCCACTGTCGGTAACACAAGTACTCTTAAAAACCCATTTATTGCAGTTGTGTGTCAGGAACACCACTCAGTCAGCTGGCTTTGCCCGCTGCCTCCAGAGACAGCTGTTCACATTCAGTCGCGGGGGCTGCTCTTTCGCTGGTCCGAGAGGCCAGCTTTCAGCACAGCTGCAGTGAACAATCTGATTTCACACAATCTGATTTCATATACCTTTGCCAGCCCAACATCAGGGAAGCAACATTATTAGCAGTAGTTTGTTTCAATGCTGTAATCAGTTGGATAATTTATGCTGCAATCATGACGTTTTAATACCCTTTCAAAGGGCTCCACTGTAGATTGCAAATATTGTTGCTGAATAATGAATTAAAAGGTTATGGCCAACACATTTCCTTATTTTTAAACAGGAGAGCATAACTTCACAAATATTCACCCTATTATTCAGTTTTCTCCCTAATCTAAAAGGACGTATTGTACAAGGAGAAATAAGAGATTTGTTTAAGAAGGAACTGCAGATGCTGGAAAATCGAAGGTAGACAAAAGTGCTGGAGAAACTCAGCGGGTGCGGCAGCATCTATGGAGCGAAGGAAATAGGCAACGTTATTTAAATAGGAAATAAGAGATTTCCAGGTTTCAGCGAAAGGGCTTATTGAAGATGACAATGGATAGAGGAATATGAAGAGACTCCACAAATGTTAAGGTTGCAGGATGCAATGATAAACAACAGCAGAATGTGAAAGTCTGAGTGTTGTCTGATGTTCCTTTACTTCAGAGAAGTGCAAAGCCCAATGGTTCACTACCTGTGGGTGTTCAGTCACAGCATCTATTCAAATGGAGACCACATTATTTTTTGGGTACTAAAGCATATATCAAAAAGGAAAAACTAGAGGTGGGGATTTTGTTGAGTTTCAGAGCAGGTCAAACCGAACATATGGCCTAATCCTCCTATTTCTTTTGATCCGACAAGCCCATTTTCCATGTGGCAAATAGATAAAGCAAAGCCTGAAAGTATATAAGTCAATGGCACACATCATTTACCAGCATCTGTAGTTCCTTGTCTCGACATTTTATCACCATTATTTGGATTGTGATCTACAGTTTTTGATTTGCTGTTGACTTGCAAGGAACATGGATATACCATCAATTGCACCTAAGTTTACTGAATATATGCTGTACGTTGTTCAGCTTGATGGAACAAGGATCTCTTGTATGTTGTTAATACACCCACCTGTCTGTAATCTTTGAAGTAGCGATATGTTCTTCGTAACTGCTGTACGACTGGGGGATCTGCAAGACACAAGGGCACTCTTTAAACCAATAATTTCTTATTCATCACCACCATTAAATGGATGTAATGGGCCTGTCCCACTGTATGAGCTAATTCAAGAGTTCTCCCGAGTTTCCCCTGATTCGAACTAGGAGAATTACGGTAATAGCCGCTCGTAGGTACTCGGGGCTCTCGTGGACATTTTTCAACATGTTGAAAAATCTTCATGAGTCTTGATGAGCTTACCGCGTTTCCCGAGTACCTGCCGTTAGTGTTACGAGCCGCTAAGAGACGTCCCGAGCTCCGACGTACCCGCAACGTATTCTCCATGCTTACCACGAGTTTGATTTTTTTTAAAACTCGAGAGAACTCTTCAATTAGCTCGTCCAGTGGGACAGCCCCTTAACGCTCCCATCAAGTGACTTGTAAATGATTTCCCAATAAAGATCGAGAAAAGAATTACCAAGCTGTACCTTGAGAAAATGGTACATCCATATCATGATCTAAACGTGCACATAATTTAAAATTATCGACTTTATTTACTCCACTTGGTCCTATGTGTTAAGCTATTTAAACTATTTTACATGAAGAGCAGTTGAGGCAAACAAACATAGATGGGAATAATGGAACCCAATAAACACACACGGGAGAAAATGACAGAAGGGTATACTGCAAAAAGTTTAGTTTAGTTTAGAGATACTGTGCAAAACAGGCCCTTCGTCCCACTGAGTCAATACCAACCAGCGATCACCTGTTTACTAGCACTATCCTACACATTAGGGACAAGAGTCAAGAGTGTTTTATTGTCATATGTCCCGGACAGGACAATGAAATTCTTACTTGCTGCAGCACAACAGAATATGTGAATATGTAAACATTGTATATAATGGGGGAATAAAGAAAAAGTTCAATAAATAACAAATATAGTACAAATAACAAATAATAATATAGCCTTTTGCAGTTCAGAGCTTATAGCTTAATTGTTGTGTTTAATACCTGGACGCTACAGTCTTTAGGCTCCTGTACCTTCTTCCTGATGGCAGTGGTGAGATGAGTGTGTGGCCAGGATGGTGTGGGTCCTTGATGATTTTGGCTGCCTTTTTGAGGCAGCGACTACGATAGATCCCTTCAACGGTGGGGAGGTCAAAGCCGGTGATGGACTGGACAGTGGTCACAACTTTTTGTAGTCTTACTAAATGCTTACAATTCTTACTAAAGCCAATTGACCTCCAAACCTGCACTTCTTTGGAATGTGAGGAAACCGGAGCTTCCCGAGAAAACCCACGTGTTCACAGGGAGAATGTACTAACTCCATACAGACAGCACCCAGAGTCAGGATCTAACCCAGATCTCTGGCGTTATAAGATAGCAACTTTACCGAAAAATTCCTCTAGACCTAAAAAAAACACAGTTCGTCCTTCAACAGTGAACGGCTATTTACCTCCACTAAGTGTCAGATATGACTGAATGGATAGCAACTAAATTTAAGGTAGTTCTTTCTTCCCAAAAACCCTTTCTGGCTTAAGTCCTCCCTCCACCTCCAGTTTAAATTCCATTTGGAATATTTTGGAGGACCAAGAAACCAAGAACCAAGGATAGCAGTCAGTAAACAGTAGGTTCAAGTCTCACTTTGTAAAAGACTACACTGACTCTTCAATTCTGCACTTTCAGATGCCAGTTTCTAGTTGATACATTAAACTTGGATGTATACCAGTGGATGCAAAAGATTGCATGGCACTATTTCATAGAAAAGGGAGGAATTGTTCCTCTGGGTCCCAGCTAATAATTATTTCATAAGTGAGAGGAGCAGAATTAGGCCATTCGGCCCATTAAGTCTACTCTGCCATTCAATCATGGCTGATCTATCTCTCCCTCCTAACCCCATTCTACTGCCTTCTCCCCATAAGCCCTGACACCAGTACTAATCAAGAATCTATCTATTTGTCAACCAACATTGAGAAACTGATGTGATGATTTATTTCCTTGATGTTTGTGGGAGCTTGCTGTGAATGATTTGATTACCTTGTTCTCAAATTACAATAATTAGATATTTATTTTATCCTTTCATGAATTATGGATACCAGAGGCGAAGTTACCTTTATTGCCTTTCAATTGAACTGATACTGAGTGGCTTGCCACGTATTTCAGATAAGAGCTAAGAGTCAACCACATTGATAGTCCATGTAGAATCCACACTAAGTAAAGACAACAATTTCCTTTGAGAAAGGACATTTGTGAATAAGATTTTTTTTACAATAATGTAATAGTTTCATTCTGTTACTGATTTATTGTTTTAATTCCAGAGTTAAGTAATGAAAGAATTTAAAACGGTCATAAAAGGATTCAAAGGGAGACACAAAATGCTGGGGCAACTCAGCGGTACAGGCAGCATCTCTGGAGAGAAGGAATGGGCAAAGTTTTGGGTCGAGACCCCTCTTCAGACTGAGGGGTCTCGACCTGCAATGTCGGGCACTCTTTCTCTCCGGAGATGCTGCCTGTTGCTCCAGTATTGCTCCAGTATTTTGTGCCTACCTTCGCTTTAAACCAGCATCTGCAGTTCATTCCTACACATAAAAGGATTCAAACTAGTTTAACTAGATCATGAGTCAGTCTATGAATTCTAGTATGTTAAATATCAATTATATTACCACAACCTTGTTTGGAATGTCCCAAGGCTCTGACAGGTGTTATGTGATGTGATTCTTTTATGACAATGAACCACAGACCAATTGAGCTTAAATTATATTTCTGTTTGTTATGTATGTGAAGGTGTTGGTGAACACAGAAATATCTAGTGAATATTCTTCACAGCTGACTTAATGGACCGGGTAACCTTATTTCTGGGTTTCTGATGGCTGTATAGTTTCAGATTAGAGACACTTAGCACTAGGTATTCACCATTGGCAATCGCCATTTCAGTAAAACACGGGACAGTGCTGCAGTCAAACTTGACAAGATGAAAATGAAAATTAAGTGACTGTTATGCACTGGAATGTACAACAATTTGGCAGGAAGGGGAAAGATATATGATCAATGTGTAATAATTGGTGTCTTGCATTTCTTACACATATGACCATGAAGTAAAGACTGAGTAATGATGTTACTCCTGGAGCCTCTTACTATGATATTGTTCACAAAACACCACCATTGGAAATAAACAGTAAACGGTTGCCCAAGGCTGTTTTAAGAGTTTAAAACAATTATGCAGTACTTATACTAATGAGACCATAACTAATCAGTGCCCAACTTGAATGCAGGTGAGAGAGGCAGCTGATCCCAAACATGACCAATGTGTCACATCACTGGAACTGTAGCCTCAGACAACAGTTCAATAAAACGTTATACCTTTTAACAAGCACCTGAACATTCTGTTTACTCTAACAGCTCATTCTCATTAAAAAAAATAGGTATAATTTCCAGTTTCAAGCTTTGTACAGCTTTTACTCATCTACTCCAAATGTGCAATAATTATCCACTTCTGTGCATTAATCTCCATAATAGTGCATTTAGGAAATGAAATCCAGTACAAAGTAGTAATACACTAAATCTCAGATACCATTTCTGAATCATCTACTTACCTGACATGTTGTGACATGAACTACTACCCTTGTTTAGAAAGAGCTTCCAATAGCGATCATAGGCCTGTCTTTAGGTTAATGAAGACATCTTGAACATAATATTTAAATGCTTTCCAACCTTCTACAATCTTTTAAAATTGGAAGTATTTCTCAGTTTCACTCATGAAAGGCCCAGTTTACATTTTTGGCTACCGGTAATGCTCACGGTGCTAAACTAGTCCAGCATATAGCGGCACGGTGAACCGCGATAGAGTTGCTGCTTTACAGCGCCAGAGACCTAGGTTCAATCCTGACTACGGGTGCTGTCTGTACAGAGTTTGTACGTTCTCCCTGTGACCGTGTGGGTTTTCCCCGGGTGCTCCGGTTTCTTCCCACACACCAAATATGTACAGGTTTATAGGTTAATTGGCTTCGGTAAAGATTATAAATCGCCATAAGTGTGTAGGATAGTGGTAGTGTACGGTGATCGCTGGTCGGCGCAGACTCGGTGGACCGGAGGGCCTGTTTCCGCGCTGTATCTCTAAACTAAACGAAAGAACAAGTTTCCCCTCATCAGCTCATGCATTCCATACAGGACTGAAAAACTTTTTAAAAGAAGAGGCTCCTTAGACTAAATTTCAGAAGTTATAATATTCATTTTTATTTTACTTTCAAAATTAGAGGAAAACAAAGCAGGTTTTTGTGAGCGTATCAAGAGTGAATGATTAGCCTCCCGCAAAGTAGCAAATTTGATGCCCTAGGGAGAGGCTGGCCAGAATGGCAGAACAATTGTAAGTGAATTCAGTCAGTGGATGAAGTTAGAATAGATTATTTGGCGAGTGGACCTTGTTGAATACTGGATGAGAGAAAGACCAAGTTTTGAATTACAGATGCCTAAAGGGCCTGTCCCACGATGTGAGTTCACCCAAGAGCTCTCCCGAGTTTAAAAAAAAATCAAACTCGTGGTACCTCATCACGTGTATTTTTTTACTCTTGGAAATTTTTCACACTGTTGAAAAAACTTCACGAGTTTCCGCGTTTCCCGAGTACCTGCCGTTAGCATTACGAGCCGCTACAAGACATCCACGAGCTCCGACGTACCCGCTACGTACATTCTACATACTTACCACGAGTTTGATTTTTTTTTTAAACTCGGGATAGCTCTTGGGTGAACCCGCATCGTGGGACAGGCCCTTTAGTTAGTACCAGTTGTGCTAGCAAAGTTTATAGAAGTGATTGGTCAGCTATGTTCTTCAGATGAATATTGGGAAAGCAGTGATAAACAGGACACAAGATTTAATTTGAGTTCTGGTTTGAGTTAAACGAGAATGCTAACAGATATCGGCAAATAAGTAAAAGGACACAACGTGCTGGAATAACTAGTGGGTTAGGCAGCATCTCTAGAGAACATGGATACGTGATATTTTGGGTTGGGACCCTTCTTCAAACACACATGTGGCAAATGTACAGGTGGGTAACTATTTTCAACTGTGAAGCATTCTTGGTTAAACAGTCAGCTAGCTATCAATCGCATATCAGAATACAATGGATAGTCAGATTTAAAAAAAAAATCTACCAAGAATGCCAGCATCCCTAGAAAATTAGCTCAATCCTGGTTACCATCTTCGATAGATAAGGATGGAAGATAGTTTTCAGACAAAGACGTACAGGTATGTAGGTAAATTGGCTTGGTAAATGTAAAAATGGTCCCTAGTGTGTGTAGGCTGGTGTTATTATGCGGGGATCACTGGTCGGCGCAGACCCGGTGGGCCGAAGGGCCTGTTTCCACGCTGTATCTCTAAACTAAACTATAAAAACTAAGCAAGGAAATACAGAGCGAGTTCAAGGCACAAGTTAAGGGTTAAACTGTCTGGGCAAATGGGACTGAATTTTATTTGATTGTTTACGTCAGACAATAGAGAGCAGTATACTGCTAATCTAGGTACAGCTGGCGACTCATGTGCCATTCTCTTCCTCCATGTGCGGCTGGGAGGAGGAGCCAGTTTGGCAGTACTGACTGCGCAGTGATTACTAAACGCTCCTCTGAGAGAGAGTATTAGCATTTTGGTGCCTGATATTCAAACAAAAAAGGAGTGTTAATCAATCGTTCGGAGTCCTGCTGAATGATCCCCGATTTGTTTTTTATTCTGATGTTAATGCAGAGGAACAGCTGAAACAGATGACTGCTTAATGATTTCAAATGTGCTTTCAGGTGTTAACCTGGGTGAAGGAGTGAGGGGAAGCATGTGAAAGTACCAGATTGGGAGGGGAAAAAATCCACATCGGATGCACATGATGGCATGTATTGGAACAGAGATCATAATGATGTACAGCACAGAAACCGACCCTTCGGCCCACGTCTGTGCTGAATATGATGCCAAATTGAACTAATCCCTTTTGCCTGCACAGGAACCTTATCCCGCCATTCCCCATATTCATGTGCCTATCTAAAAGCCTCTTAAACCCTTTATCTTAACTCCTTCCACCATCACACCAGGATTCCAGGGACCATCCCTCTATAGAAAAAAAACTTACCCCGCACTTCTCCTTTAAACCTTCCCCATCTCACCTTATACCCATGCCTCAAGTATTTAACATTTACACCCCGGGTAAAATATTCTAACTGTCTACTGTATCAATGCTCCTCAGTTTTATAAACTTCTATCAGGTCTCTCCTCGGTCTCTGATGCTCCACAGAAATCAATCTCATTTTGTCCTGATGGTTAATATCCTCAAATCCAGGCAGCATCTTGGTGAACTACTTTGCGCTCTCTCCAAAGCTTCCAACATCTTTTCTGTAATGGAGCGACCAGAACTGCACATAATATTTCAAATACTGCCGAACTAAAGGGCCTGTCCCACTTTCCCGAGTTATTCACGAATTCTCATGAGTTATTCAAGAATTCTCCTGAGTTTTCAAACTCACAGAATGTTCGTAACGAGTCCGTAGGAGTCCGTGGATATATCGTAGCGTCTCGTCATGCCAGTCGTAGGTACTCGGGGCTATTTTTATCACTCGTGGACATTTTTCATCATGCCGAAAAAACGTCCCGACTTACCTGATGCCCCGAGTACCTACGGCTGGCATAACGAGCCGCTACGATATATCCACGGACTCCTACGGACTAGTTACGAACATTCAGCAAGTTTGAAAACTCGGGAGAATTCATGAAAAACTCGGGAGAATTTGTGAATAACTCGGGAAAGTGGGACAGGCCCTTAAAGTTTTATAAATCTGCAACGTGACTTCCTGGCTCCTACACCTAATGCTCTGACCAATGATGGCAAGTATACCAAAGATCTTCTTTAACACTCTACTCGACTTTCCACTTTCAGGGAACTATGAAAAGACATAGTCATAGTTCGCTGAAATCCTTCTGTACATCAATGCTGTTCAAGGTCTTCCATTAATTCTATACTCTCCCCTTACATTAGACCTTCCAAAATGCAACACCTCACACTTGCCCGGATTAAACTCCAGCAGCCATTTCTCCACCCATATCCGTAACTGATCCGTATCTTTCTGCATCCTTTGACAGTCTTCGCCATTGTCCACAACTCCGCCAATTTTTGTGTCGTCTACAAACTTACTAACCAACCCATCTACCTTTTTTCACCCTGTTATTTATTAATATCACAAACAACAGAGGTTCCAAGCACTGATTTCTGCGGAACAGTGCTGCTCAGACCAAAAAGGGATGGGCCGATGGCACAAATCGAAGCAAAGGGAATGACAATCCGAGGGACAAGGGAAATGCAGAGTAGAAAATACGACGTAAATTGGACAGTGAAATAAAATAGGAAAGAAAAAGATGAACAAAGAGAAAGGCAAATGTGATCGAGAGCAAATTAGAGACTGAGTGTAAAATTCTAGTTCTGGACACAGGCTTTCTGAGCTTTTAACCAAACTTTGTTTAACCTGAAGAAAATATTCAGACGGAATGATACTGCAGTTATGATACTGCTATTACCAATGAGTGAGGAAATATACCAAGTTTTGAAGTTAAAATTGGGAGGTAGCTTTTTGTAAACACATACCCAGCAGAATATGACTATGAAAAGGTGATATTTAGGCGCAGGCCAGAATATTGGCAATGGGATTGATCAGGTTTTGGGGTGGAGGAGAGAAAATACAAAATACAAGATCTTGGGGAAAAAATGTAAATGTAAATGTAAATACACTACCCAACTTTAAATGAAGTTTCTAAACTTGACCTCAGAATACAACTAATATTAACAAGGATGCTAAAACCAGAAAATACAGGTAACATTTTGCAGCATTTATTCAAGAAATAAAGGGCTAATGCCTGAACGGACAACGCACAATGATTCATTAATGCCTCACGGTCAGTGTTCAGTGCAACATATGCTGACCTTGTCATACTTAGCAGGTAAAGCAACTCCCTTTCATACTTCAAACATTCACAAAACAGTCTTAGATCACTCCACTCTGCAAAACCAGTTGCTTTTACATCTCTAATGCCTTTAGTGCAGCCTCAGAGCCCAGTTCTATACAGCATTTGGACTCCTGTGGGAGAATGTTTCAAAATTTGCGTTTCTGCTGTGCAATATGTTGCAGCAAAGCAGCTGGGAGGCCTGAGCTCCGAGTCCTTGGGGACCGCCATTTTATCTCAGCCCCCAAAGGTCCTCATTATGCTTCATTACACCATTTGCCACCATGCTCCCTGTAGCCATGCCTAAAGGGCAATGTGGAGCCACGGTAGGCCTATCCTCTCACCCTGACCTGCTGTCCTTACACAGGGTCAAGCGCTGTTAATGCAGAACTACAGCTGTTCCCTCAGCCCAGTGCAAACACCTCCTTTATCCAATGTTTCGCAAATCTTATTAGAATTGTAAAGCGCATTTCTCTGCTCTGGCTCTCTTGTGCTGGTTATTTACCATGAGAAAGCCTTTGAACACATACACCAGAAGGCTCATTTAAGCATGGAAGGTATTTTGCATTTACAGTGCATGCTCAAACTAGACAGTGAATTATCTTCAGAATGAATTCTAATGTTCCTCGAATAAAATTTTAGTTTTCTTGAAACATTTAAAACCCATAAGAAAAACCTCCTGCACACCTCCTGTTACACATCAGATGTCCAAGGGTCACAGGTTCACATCATAGTTAACAGGTATTGAAACCCAGTGTGTTTGTTACCAGAGCTTTGTTTATATACTCATACCTGTTTGGACATCAACACTAGTTACCTGAAGTTTTATTACTTGAGTCCTGAGCTTCTCCCGTTTACTGAGACTGGTGAATTAAGCTTTCTGCTGTTCTGCTGGAAATGGGATTAAAGACTGCCTTCACCCCCTGTGTAAATACCATAAATCGAACCCAGGACCCCTGCAGTGAGTTTTTGTCCATTTCACAAAAGAATATAATGGGATGGTTATATCGAGACCAGGAGGTGTAATGCAGACCCAGTATCTTAAATTTGCATAGACAGATTGAGCAGAACTGACCCTGTTAATTTGCACAAACTCAGTGGGGCAGCTCGGCTGTAGAAATATTTTTGGCCATACACAATGCAAATATTCAGATGGGCTGATTTTTTCCCATCCAAAATTTTACCCTCTTCCTGTTCTGAAGCCAATAACTCAACCTTGCCGCAAATATACGGACACCTGGCCAAGTACCCAATTTTTTCAGGCATGTCTAGACAGCGAGTATCAGCAGGTCACCCTACTGCAAGACACGGCTCAAACACAATCTCACTCACCCGACTCGCAAGCATCAGTTCCACAGCAGATTCAGTAACAAGGAATCCTAGCTGATTTATACAGCATCAAGAAGCAGCAGTGGCTAATTCAATACAAAGAAACAAAAAGTGAAGCCTCCATAATATCACAAAGTGCTTTCCCATCAAATACTGTAAATATTTTAAAAGTACGGTCCATTTTCCATATTTTGGTATAACGTCGGAGGCTGTTTCAACCTATCAGGTCTATGCTGGCTCGCAGAGTAATTCCGTTTCATTCCCCTAATCATTTTCTCTGTAATAGCCCTGTCCCACTGCACGAGTTCATTCAAGTGCTCTCACGAGTAAAAAAAATTAATCAAACTCGTGGTAAGCACGTAGAATGAACGTAGCAGGTACGTCGGAGCTCGGGGACGTCTCTTAGCGGCTCGTAACGCTAACGGCAGGTACTCGGGAAGACTCGCTACCGGCAGGTAAGCTCGGGAATACTCATGAAGATTTATCAACATGTTGAAAAATGTCCACGAGAGCCCCGAGTACCGACGAGTAGCCATTACCGTAAATCTCCGAGTTCGAATCAGGGCAAACTCGGGGAGAACTCTTGAATGAGCTCGTACAGTGGGACAGGGCTTTAACCTATTCTCCCCACCTTCCCATCAACTGCCCAAGACTTTACCATCCACTGACATTAGGGGGAATTTAGAGTAGCCATTTAAGACACCAGCCAGTGCGTCTTTGGGATGTGGGTGAAACCAGAGCATGCAGGCGAAACCTAAGCAGTCATGGTGAGGACAGGCAAACTCCACACAGACAGCAACATAGAAAATGCAGCAGCCAATTTGAAAGTAATGAGGTCGAAGAAGCAACAACGTGAAAATGGCCCGATAATCTGCTCTTTAACGATGTTGGTTGGTGTAAGAATATTAGCCAAGACAATAGTGAGATCCCTCCTGCTCTGTCCCACTGGAATCTTCTTTTACCGCCATCTGAGAAAATAGATGGGGTGGGAGATTGCAACCTTCACGTGGTCCGTCCGCACTGTTTCGACGAATGCAATCAACCTGGCTTGCACAATCAAATAGAACAAGTTGTCCTACAACTTTAGGCTATGCACGCCATACGCAAGAAGAAGAAGAAAATAGGTGATAATATCTCACCTCTGAAAACTAGTACTCTTCTGAATTATACACTTAAACCACTGGAATCCAAATGAGCCAAAGCCATAGGGCCCAAGGATTGGATCCCAGATACATAATCTAAACTGAGTAAATCATATGTGTTCTTCAGAAAACATTAATAAAAACAACAGGTATCTGCAGTTGAGGTGAATGAACTAAACAAGGTTGGACAAATAGGGCACAACCACAGTGGCATGGAGATGAGTCTCAGCCCAAAACGTTGCCTATCCATGTCCTTCAGAAATGCTGCCTGACCCACTGAGATACTCCAGCACTTTGTGTTCTACACAAGATTCCAACATCGACAATTCCTTGTGTCTTTGTGGTCTGGTTCCGTCAATGTCTTGTAGAATTTGAATGCATTAAACATCTTCTTGATACATCACATTTTTGAGAACCGATTTTGAGAACCGAGAACAGAGAGAAACCTCAAATTGAGGAACAGAAGTTCAAGATAACTTTGGTGAAATCTTGAAATAATATTTTCTCTACAACAGAAGTTTAAGTTTTTTTTGTTAGGTCTCTAGTGAACTACTGCAGTAGTATACAGGTGCTTCCTGCCTTATGCATGTTCGACCTATGGTCACCCCGTGTATGAGACCATTGGGATAGATGAGGATGGATCTACTGGCCATGGTGGAACTGCTGGCAATGGGTAGGAAATGGGTATTTTCATGTGTCTTGCCTCCTCAATTCCTGCCCGCACATCACATCCAACAAGCCACACAATTCCTGACCACGTTGAGGTGAGCCGACTCACTCACCAAGTCCTTGTGAACGGCTGGCGATCACACTTCCCATACCCTTGCTCTCCCATCACAACTGCTCCAGTGATCCTTTCCCACACATTAATTTTGTTCATTTCCAGCTGATGAACGAGTTATGAAGTTCTCAGAAACGGGCCCCTGGCATAACATGGGGAATTCCTGTACCCCCTAATAAAGGAGAAGAACAATCCAAGAGTGCTGCAGCAATGATAGGCATTAACCTGACGTGTTGGTTCCCATAATGAGACATATATATTTCTAATGTGGCTGGTTTCATAATGGCTGGTTGATGGTCGGAGCAAATTCAGAGGTACAGTTTCAGTGTTGTAACTCTCTACGACTTTATTGCCTCCATTTTAAAACATACTTTTTTTTTAAACTGCTGGAACAACAAATTCTATCTTTTTTCAACCAGCTTGGCAGTGATCAGCTTGTACAACATTTAAGATACAGGGACATTTCAATCAGTAGTTCTGAAACTGCTGAATCTGACCTGCTAGTGGTAATGGCAGGTACAACAATGGTGGAACATTGGATGCCCAAAACGAGCCAGAGTGCAGGATGAAAGTTATTTTGGTCAAGGATTTCTAGATTTGGCTGATACAAGTAGTGCCAGCATTTACCTTTCTGCTTGCTGCACTTAACCGAGACAGCCACTCATACCGAAGAATGTTTGCTTCTTACAACTTTCTTATCTCAGAGGCATCCTTGTAAAGCAAATATATTCCCTTTAGTCTATATTGGTTTCTGAATTTAAGATCTTGGAGTCTATGCCGTTCTGTACTACATCAGGTAATAGCTTAGTGTGTAAATGCATCAGTGAACTTACTCCCTACATAAAAACACTTGAAAGTCTGCTGATCATTTCTGTAAAGCTATTCTGTTGGCGGCAGAGTAGAGTTGCTGCTTGAAAGCTCCGGAGACCCGGCTTCGATCCTGACTACAGGTGCTGTCTGTACGGAGTTTGTACGTTCTCCCTGTGGCCTGCATGGGTTTTCTCCGGGTCTCCAGTTTCCTCCCACACTCCAAAGACAGTACAGGTTTGTAGGTTATCTGGCTTGGTACAATTGTAAATTGTCCCTAGTGTGCGTATGATAGTGTTAGTGTGCGGGGATTGTGGTCGGCGCAGACTTGGTGGGCCTGTTTCTGTGCTGTATCTCTTTAACATTTCCCTTGCAACATTGAATTATTTAATTCAGGGTTCCTGTGATTATCAGCATTACCAAGCAAGCATCTTAAGCCAAGGAACCTCTTTGTATTCCTGCAGCCAGCTCTAACTGATTAACCTAGTTTCTCTAACTCAGACTCCACCTGTAGCATACACAGTGCCCTCCATGTTTGGGACAAAGACCCATCATTTATTTATTTGCCTCTGTACTCCACAATTTGTGATTTGTAATAGAAAAAAAATCACATGTGGTTAAAGTGCACATTGTCAGATTTTAAGGCCATTTTTATACATTTTGGTTTCACCATGTAGAAATTACAGCTGTGTTTATACATAGTCCCTCCCATTTCAGGGCACCATAATGTTTGGGACACATGGCTTCACAGGTGTTTGTAATTGCTCAGGTGTGTTTAAATGGCTCCTTAATGCAGGTATAAGAGAGCTCTCAGCACCTAGTCTTTCCTCCAGTCTTTCCATCACCTTTGGAAACTTTTATTGATGTTTATCAACATGAGGACCCAAGTTGTGCCAATGAAAGTCAAAGAAGCCATTATGAGACTGAGAAACAAGAATAAAACTGTTGGAGACATCAGACAAACCTTATGCTTATCAAAATCAACTGTTTGGCACATCATTAAGAAGAAAGAGAGCACTGGTGAGCTTACTAATCGCAAAGGGACTAGCAGGCCAAGGAAGACCTCCACAGCTGATGACAGAAGAATTATCTCTATAATAAAGAAAAATCCCCAAACACCTGTCCGACAGATCAGAAACACTCTTCAGCAATGAGTGGATTTGTTAATGACCACATTTCGCAGAATACTTTTGAATGGAAATACAGAGGCTACACTGCAAGATGCAAACCACTGGTTAACCGCACAAATAGGATGGCCAGGTTACAGTTTGCCAAGAAGCACTTAAAAGAGCTACCACAGTTCTGGAAAATGGTCTTGTGGACAGATGAGACGAAGATTAACATATTAGAGTGATGGCAAGAGCAAAATATGGAAGAGAGAAGGAACTGCCCAAGATCCAAAGCATACCACCTCATCTGTGAAACACACGATGGTGGGGTGTTATGGCCTGGGCATGTATGGCTGCTGAAGGTACTGGCTCACTTATCTTCATTGATGATATAACTGCTGATGGTAGTAGCATAATAAATTCTGAAGTGTATAGACACATCCTATCTGCTCAAGTTCAAATAAATGTCTCAAAACTCATTGGCCGGTGGTTCATTCTACAGCAAGACAATGATCCCAAACATACTGCTAAAGCAACAACGGAGTTTTTCAAAGCTAAAAAATGGTCAATGCTTGAGTGGCCAAGTCAATCACTCGATCTGAACCCAATTGAGCATGCCTTTTATATGCTGAAGAGAAAACTGAAGGGGACTAGCCCCCAAAACAAGCATAAGCTACGATGGCTGCAATACAGGCCTGGCAGGGCATCACCAGAGAAGACACCCAGCAACTGGTGATATCCATGAATCACAGACTTCAACCAGTCATTGCATGCAAAGGATCTGCAACAAAATACTAAACATGACTCCTTTCATTTACATTACATTGCTGTGTCCCAAACATTATGGTGCCCTGAAATGGGGACTATGTATAAACACAGCTGTAATTTCAACATGGTGAAACCAAAATGTATAAAAAATGGCCTTTATTAAAATCTGACAATGTGCACTTTAACCGCATGTGATTTTTTTTCTATTACAAATCTCAAATTGTGGAGTACAGAGGCAAATAAATAAATGATGGGTCTTTGTCCCAAACATTATGGAGGGCACTGTATGTCACAGCTTGAATGCCTATTCTGAACAACAAATCGAAAAGATTTGTCTGCTATGTTTAGGCCCTCCAGTCACACATGACAATATTTATCATACAATGATTAAGCACCATGCAGACAGACACACATCTGAGTTTGATCATTCCATGTTAATCTATTAAACCCAATTCATCTCGTTTTAATCATAGTATTAATCTGCAGCTAATTAATATGCAAATTGAAAGGATTTTGGTAACAATGAGGGAGTGATTAATTAGTTAGGTGGTTTTGTTCTGCGGCCAGTTAAGTTTTATTTATGAGCATTTTTTCTTGTCTGGTTGTTAACAGTAAGGAAATTGAGTCTCCAAATAGTAGCCAGAATGCTTCAGCCCCTGTGTGCCAATAATTATTACCGGCAGAAGAGAAACAAAAATAACACATGGCAATTCTGCCCTTTTCTGAAGTCAAGCTGCTGGAAACTCTTTGTTATTACTTGTGGTGATCGCAGAGCAGCTTTTTTCTCAACATCAGAGCAACCATTTCTCTGCAAACAGAAGTCTAACAAAAAAGGTGTCAGGTACAGATGCTGCCTCTGCATCAACAGACCGAGACTGCTCGGCTCAAGTCATCATTGTGGCTTTGGTCCAGACATTGATAAAAGCCATGAATTAGCGAAGCGAGGTGAGAGTGACTGACTTTGGCATAAGACACAAGAAATAAAACAGCAGTCGCATCCATTCGTGCCCTCATGCCTGCTCTGGCATTCAATACAATCATGCCGATCCTTTTCCTTCGTCTCACTTTCTTTCACTAAACTCATATTGCTTCATTCCGTTAATATCCAAAATCCTGACTACGGGTGTTTGTCTGTACGGAGTTTGTACGTTCTCCCCGTGACCTGTGTGGGTTTTCTCCGAGATCTTCGGTTTTCTCTCACACTCCAAAGACGTACAGGTTTGCAGGTTCATTGGCTTGGTGTAAATGTAAAATTGTCCCTCGTGTGTGTAGGGTAGTGTTGGGGGTGGGAGATTGCAACCTTCCCTGTTTCGACGAATGCAATCAACCAAATAAGATCAAATAGAACAAGTTGTCCTACAACTTTAGGCTGTGCATGCCATACGCAAGAAGAAGAAGAAGTAGGGTAGTGTTAATGCATAGGGATCACTGGTCGGTGCGGACACAGTGGGCTGAAGGGCCTATTTCCACGCCATATCTATAAACTAAACTAATCCACCAGTTGTTGTCTTAAAAATATTCAGTGAATAATGGTCCAAATCCTCCTGATGGATAAAGAAATTTCTCCTCACCTCTGATTGGTAAACCCCTATTCTGATGTTGTGGCCCAGGTTCTATTTACCACCATTAGGGGAAATATTATTCATGGACATACTTTGTGAAGTCCCTTAAAAATCTTGTTATGTTTGAATGAAATCATTTCTCATGTTTCTAAATTCAAGACTTCCTCATAGAACAAACTCACCATCCCAGGAATTACTCAAGTGAGCCCTCAATGTTCTCCCTCCCATTCCAAGTACATTCTTCCATAGGTGGAAGATCTGAACCTAAACACAAATGTTGCCATAGAGCCTCACCAGACGCCTATATAATTGCGGTCAGATGTTTTCACCGAAGTACTCAAATCCTCGGTTAAAGGTCAACATACCATTCCCCTTTCTAACTGATTTGCTATTTTTGCAAGTTAACTTTTAGAAATTTGAGCAGCTGGTAGAGCTGCTGCCTCACGGCGCCAGAGATGCTGCCTGACGTGCTGAGTTACTCCCGTACTTTGTGTCTATCTTCAGTTTGTAGCAGCATCTGCAGTTCCTTTCTACACAAATGCCTTTAGAGTTATAGAGTCATACAGCAAGGAAACAGTCCCCTCAGCCCATCTTGCCATGCCAACCAACATGCCCATGCCAACCAACGAGTCCCACCTGCCTACCTATGGCCCATATCATCTCTAAACCTTTCCTAATCATGTACCTGTCTATTTGTTTCTTAAACATTGCAATAGTCCCTGCCTCAACTGGCAGTTCGTTCCATACACCCACCACCTTTTGTGTGAAAAGATTACCCTTCAGATTCCTATTAAATCATTGACCCTTCAACTTAAACCTATGTTCTCTGGTTCTAGATACCCATATACTCTGGGCAGGAGACTGTGTGTCTACCCGATCTATGCCTCTCATAATTTTATACACCTCTATAAGATTACCCCTCATCCTCCTGTGCTCCAAGGAATAGAGTCCCCCAGCCTGCTCAACCTCTCCCTATAGCTCAAACCCTCGAGTCCTGGCAACATCCTCATAATTTTTCTCTGTACCCTTTCCAGCTTGACATCTTTCCTATAACACGGTGCCCAGAACTGAACACAATACTCTAAATACAACCTCACCACTATCTTGTATAACTGCAACATGACCTCCCAACTTCTATACACAATACTCTGACTGATGAAAGCCAATGTGCCAAAAGCCTTTTTGACCACCCTATCTACTACCTGTGATGCCACCTTTAAGGAAGTATAGAAAAAGGAATAATGGCCATTGGTAAACTAATAATTGATTAATAACTAAAATATGTTTTTCAGAAATAAAATATTTGGATAGTTTATTAATTTAAAGACCTTCATTTATTTAAAGTCTTTACCAACTTCTGTATCCAAATCCCCTTCTAGCTAATGAAATGGGTTTCTAAAGATAGACACAAAGTGCTGGAGTAACTCAGCAGGTTAAGTAGCATCTCTGGAGAAAAAGGATGGGTGAAGTTTCGGACTGAAGAAGGGTCCCGACCTGAAACGTCACCCACCCTTGTTCTCCAAAGTTGCTGCCTGGCCTGTTGAGTTACTCCAGCACTTTGTGAATATCTTTCGTATATACCAGCATCTACAGTTCCTTTCCATACAAATGCTTTTCTAAACCATTGCATACGAGATGTGTGCCAGAAGCTCCTACAAAGTGCTGAAACCTGACACGATATATCCAAGCACTGCAAGAGAATTGATAGTAGAGGCACTTTAAATTATATTTAAATATTTGATTGAGAATTTTCTCAGAGGACACTGGAGCACTTAATATAAAATACTCATATTCATGAAGAGAAAACACAATTTACAAACTGGTTGGTTTGATATTAATTTATATCAAATTCTGGAATTTGTAATTGAACAGAAAATTGCTGTAAGTTTAAAAAAAGTAAAAGGGAACCACCGATTTCAGACTGCAAGATCGTGCTTAACAAGCTAAGTTCTTTCAGGTGGCGATAAACGTGGTGAGTAAATGCAGCAGATGCGGCATACGCAAACTCTTAGAAGACCCATGACAAATTATCACAGAGGAGACTGTTGAGGAATAAGAGATGTGAAATTTTTAAGGGAAAGGATTGCAAATTGGATTAAAGCTTGGTGTGAAGGCAGGAAACAGAGGAGAGTTAGTGCAGGTTCTCAGAGTGCGAGGAAATGCTAAACTATCCCACAAGACTTTGCTATATCTCTTCCATGAACGACTTTGACATGTAGATATAAAGATGTGTCAACATTGGCAGACAATTTTTAAATAAGGAAAATTGAAAAGTTGATAAGATGGTGGAACATAGTGAAAATTGACTAAAACTTAATCAATCAGAGTGTTAGATTGGTTACATCTTTGTTTAATAACTATATTTTGATTTGGGGAAAGGCTAGTAATGTTAAAGAGCAAAGGCACTCTAAATTCAGAGTCACAAATCAGTAACCCAGTTGCTCAACTTGATGTATTTGAGGGCCAGTTAGATCAACACATACAAGATAAAGGAAAAGGTGAATTTAAAAAAATATATATATATATATATATATATATATATATATATACACACACACACACACATATATATATATATATATAAATTATCTAGATACATAGTAAACATAACCAGGGCTCGACTTTCTCTACATTCGTTCTACTATCATTTTATGGTGTACGGACTTCGGTGCAACCCTTGGCAGCGCTTCCACCACCTTGGAATGTACCAGTCAGCAGCATTTACTTGCGTGCAAATTATATTGAAAGATGAACAAGTTTCATGCACTCCAAAGCAGCAATTGATATTTGTCTCAATATGCATCCTTGGGAGCAGCCCACAGACCACAGAATCCTGTGTTTTGCAGCTGCATGGGGTGAACCGCAACAAGGACCTCTGCATCCTTTCCTGGTTCTTTTTGGCAAACAGAGTCCAGATTGGGGTAGACGATCATTTCATGTGTGGTGGGAATGAGGCCTGACTGCAGGAATAATATGGGAAGGTCTCTCCCACTGTCAGCCAAGATCTTTGTGTTTATTCCTGAGTTCTGGCGATGAGGTGTTATGCTATAAGACTTTGACAAAGTGCTTGGGGTGCCATTCCACGGGATCCACCGTCTCCATTTCCCTTTAGGGTTGCAGAATATTCTGCGCTGACCACAGCCTGATGGACTTGTGGTCAAACGCGTTTATTTACAGAAACATTCTATCAAGGGCAGGTAGTGCCCCAAGGTGCGATTGAATGGAACAGTGCACGGCAACGAGACCAGTCCCACCCTTTGAGTCAGTCATACAGCATGGAAACAGGGCTTTTGGCTCAACTTGTCTATGCTGATCAAGATGCCCCATCTAGACTAGTCCCATTTGTTCAATCAATGGCAGGTGGAACCTCAGCATAACTTGACGTTTGCTAGTTACATGCTGAGGGCCCTATGCACAGCTTTGTGCAGTCACAATCAAACTTGGCCATCAAAGATGATGTTGGGTAGGTTTTTCCCCTTTCTCTGAAGACTTGTACATCACAATCCGACAGATACGATCCATTCTGGATCTCCAGATGAAGATGATTGCTGAGCATAAGAATGGGTTTGGACCACACCTGCACCGCACCCAGCAACATAAAGACCACCTTGCACTCGATGGCCAGTCTTGCAATCGAGAAGGAGCCGCACTCCAAAATTTCCAATTTTTATTTCACCTTGGCTGTTCACCAGACCATTTTTGCTCCAAGCTCTAGCTCCTCAGAACAAGATTCCCAGCACCTTCAGGATGTTGGATCTGACAATAAAGGGAACAGAAGGTTTGTTGGGCCAAAGAATATGACCTCGCTCTTGTTGTGGTTGACTTGGCCAGAGGCCCATCTTGTTGCAGATGCTAGTCTGAACTATCTGCAGTCCGAACATGGGTGCAAGTAAAACTAATTAACATCAAAGTAAAGGGAAGCTTTGACCTGAGTTCCCGTGGCCTGGCATTGTTACCCACTGAAGTCCATCCTTTTGGATCAGCACTGGACATAAACTAGATAGAGAAGTGAGCAGCCTTGCCAGATTCCTAAATTAATAGGTAGCTTTTCATTTCCCAGTCTTTAAATTGGACCGCTTTACTATAGTACCTGTGCAGAGCACACATGTAGAGCAATCCTTCTCTGAGGGCAATGAAGGGACTGCCCTCATGGGCAAAGCAAAAGAGCCAAGTAACCACAACAGTCCATCCATAATAATTGTGAGTGGCTCCCTCGTGTCCAGCACCCCATGCACCTACTCTCCTTGCACCAAGTAACTTCAGCTGCCTCACCTTGCTACATGATCCATTAGAAGACCATACATTTGGACAGGTTTGGACAAGTAACTGCCTAAAACTCAAAGGCATAGGGTTAGTCTAAAGAGCAAAATGTTCAGACGAAATCCGAAGAAGAATTTTTCATCTTGAGGATGTTTGGAATCTGAAAGGCAGTGGGTGATGGGAGACAGATACTCTAACAAAATGTAAGACCTTTTTCTATAAACATTTGAATTGTCACGGCATAAAAGGCTACAGACCAAATGCTGCTAAATGAGATTAGTATAGAAGGGCCTGTTTCTGTGCTATATGACTATGATTCTAAGGGTACAGGCACTCCCCGACTTACACAAGGGTAACATACCCTTTCATTACATTCTATCCTCTCCTGTTCTTTATTTACTCTCTGAAGATTGGCATATTTTATAATACTAGTACAAAATCTTTCAGTTTCACTTTTAGGCAGGTGAAACTAAAAGCAATTAATCTGACAGATCACTCAATTCTATCAGCCAATTTTATTACATTGTTGAAATAAAATGTGGAAAAAAAGTCATGTTCAATCGGTATTTAAAAAATGACGGGACATATATTCTCTGAATTTTGAGCATAACTAATAACCACAATTAAACGGTTACAAATTGCTACACAACGTGCTGAGATGGTGAAAAAGCAAAGTGCTGGAAGCAGGTCAGGCAGCATCAGAGGAGGGTTGGGACTTCTTCAGACTGCTGGAGTGGGGGGAGAAAGCTGGAATAGAGACACGGGAGTGGGGCGAAGTCTGGGGGTGAGGTTGGCAGCGGGAGTAGTGTTTGGAGAAATTGCTAGTGAACCAATCAATCCTTTCCACACTTAACAGCAATTAAGTATTTCCCACGACAGCCCTGAGGCTCAGTCAGTGGAAGAGCAGGGAAATGAAGCAGTTCAAATCAGCTAAAAAATAATTGAATTGCAATAACACACCCGGCATGTATTGGGGAATTGAGGGCAGCGGACTATTGGAAGGTTTCAACCAGCTCGGTGCCAACCTCAATTCCCTATTTAAGTCCAGATAAGGAGTCCACCTGAATTTGTTTCTTGCAAAACAAAACCTCAAGTAAATCAACTAATAAATCCAACAACAATTTTGGTAGCAATTATGCTGAATGATATATTTCATCTTAAATGGTGAAACCATATCAATAAGCAATGCTGGAAGAACAGTGGGTCAGGCAGCATCTGCGGGGAGAAATGGATAGATGACATTTCAGGTCTGGAACCCTTCACAGCCCATTTCCCTCCACAGATGCTGCCGACTCACGGAGTTCCTTCAGCATTTTGATTTTGTTCAAGATTCCAGTATCTGCAGCATCTTGTGTTTACATCAGTAGCTAAATCTACAATCACTTACAAGAACTAGCTGATCAAGTGTTAAAAGCAAAATTTACAAAAAAATACTTCAGTGCTAACTGGCAATACTCGTCAGTCAGAAATGACAGTCGTGCACACAGACAATAAAAATATAAATCATCTTACTTCATAAAATAATATTACAAGCAGCATTCTGCATATCATGTGCTTTCCTGCCAGTTTTTTTCCTTGCCACGACTTCCTTCAAATGCAACATACACGGAGGTATGTGGAAACAAAGATCTGCAGATGCTGGTTAGTACACAAAGGGACACAAAGTGCTGGAGTAAAGGGCCTGTCCCACTTGGGCGTCATTTGCGCGTCACGCAGGTGGCGCGCAAAGATTTTGTGAATCCCAAAATCCTGGTGCGCCGCGCCCGACCGTGCGTCACTGCCTACGTCACCACGCACCATGCGCGCGTAATGCACGTCATGAGCACGTAATGCACGGCATGCGCGCGCCGTGCGTTGTGACGTGTAAATGATGTCGCGTAAATGACACGCAAATGACGCCCAAGTGGGACAGGCCCTTAACTCAGCAGGTCAGGCAGTATCTCTGGAGAACATGGACAGGTGATGTTACAGGTCGAGACCCTTCATCAGACTGATTGTAGGGGCTGGGGGAGATGAAAGCTAGAAACGGGGAGTGGCAGGACAAAGTGTGGCAAGCTATAGGTGGACAGAGGTGAGGGGGGGGGTTGATAAGGGGATGGTTGGAACAAAGGCCAGAGATAAGAACAGAAAATGTGAGACAGGATTGAAGAGTTGTGGATTGTGAAGGTAAATGGAGGAAAGCAGCTGGAGGTGGGGGTGAGGGTGGGAGATGTGGCTGATGGGTGGTGGGGACTGGCAAATAGATGGGAGTTCAGGGTTTGGGGGAAAATCTAGTTCAGTTACCACAGGGTGCGGTTCCCCCAGTTTGCGTGTGGCCTCACTTTCGCTCTCGCAATGAAGGTGGCCCATGACCGAAAGGTCAGTGTGGGAATAGGAACGAGAATTAAAATGGTCAGCAACCAGGAGATCCAGTAGGCGACGGCAGACTGAGCGCAATTGTTCAGCGAAACTGTTGCCGGGTCTCGCCAATGTACAGGACGCCACATCAGTACACCCGAATCAGTAGATACGTTGCAGGAGAAAGCAACTGGGGAGTGGTTGGGTTGGGTGGGAAGGGAAGAGTGAACCAAGGAGTTGTGCAGTCTCTGCAGAAGGCGGAAAGGGGTATAGATGGGAAGGTGTGACTCGTGGTTGTATTCCGTTGGAAGTGTCAGCAACGTCGGAGTATGATATTTTGGTTGTGGCAGCTGGAACTCCATCCCTGTTCCATCTAAGGGGGAGAGGGACCAAGAGCAGAACTCATTGACACCGAGGACACACGGGTAAGGGGACAGAAGGGGGAAACCTATGTTTAATAAAGAAAGTGGACATCTAAGATATACTAAAGGAAGAGGACATCACAGATGCCCAATGAATATGATCTAGTGTTCTGGCAAAATAACTTTTTTGGCAAGCATGCTTTGAAAATAAATATTGCATTGTATTTGATGTAGATAGACCTACACAGCCAAGCTAATTTAGTCTTCATTAGAATTATCCAATGTCCAACTACACAAGATTTGCACCATGTAAATACCAGCCAAAGAGCATCTCCCAACAAGAAAAAATCTAAATGCTCTCCTTGACATTTTACAATATTTCTATTGCTTAGTTTCTTATTGTACTGGGATGATCTCTACTAAAAGAAAATTTAACTGAGCTTCTGTGGCTGCAAGAG
>CM075997.1:3356835-3588411 GCA_038087875.1 Malacoraja senta | reverse complement strand
CCTATCAGGTCTATGCTGGCTCGCAGAGTAATTCCGTTTCATTCCCCTAATCATTTTCTCTGTAATAGCCCTGTCCCACTGCACGAGTTCATTCAAGTGCTCTCACGAGTAAAAAAAATTAATCAAACTCGTGGTAAGCACGTAGAATGAACGTAGCAGGTACGTCGGAGCTCGGGGACGTCTCTTAGCGGCTCGTAACGCTAACGGCAGGTACTCGGGAAGACTCGCTACCGGCAGGTAAGCTCGGGAATACTCATGAAGATTTATCAACATGTTGAAAAATGTCCACGAGAGCCCCGAGTACCGACGAGTAGCCATTACCGTAAATCTCCGAGTTCGAATCAGGGCAAACTCGGGGAGAACTCTTGAATGAGCTCGTACAGTGGGACAGGGCTTTAACCTATTCTCCCCACCTTCCCATCAACTGCCCAAGACTTTACCATCCACTGACATTAGGGGGAATTTAGAGTAGCCATTTAAGACACCAGCCAGTGCGTCTTTGGGATGTGGGTGAAACCAGAGCATGCAGGCGAAACCTAAGCAGTCATGGTGAGGACAGGCAAACTCCACACAGACAGCAACATAGAAAATGCAGCAGCCAATTTGAAAGTAATGAGGTCGAAGAAGCAACAACGTGAAAATGGCCCGATAATCTGCTCTTTAACGATGTTGGTTGGTGTAAGAATATTAGCCAAGACAATAGTGAGATCCCTCCTGCTCTGTCCCACTGGAATCTTCTTTTACCGCCATCTGAGAAAATAGATGGGGTGGGAGATTGCAACCTTCACGTGGTCCGTCCGCACTGTTTCGACGAATGCAATCAACCTGGCTTGCACAATCAAATAGAACAAGTTGTCCTACAACTTTAGGCTATGCACGCCATACGCAAGAAGAAGAAGAAAATAGGTGATAATATCTCACCTCTGAAAACTAGTACTCTTCTGAATTATACACTTAAACCACTGGAATCCAAATGAGCCAAAGCCATAGGGCCCAAGGATTGGATCCCAGATACATAATCTAAACTGAGTAAATCATATGTGTTCTTCAGAAAACATTAATAAAAACAACAGGTATCTGCAGTTGAGGTGAATGAACTAAACAAGGTTGGACAAATAGGGCACAACCACAGTGGCATGGAGATGAGTCTCAGCCCAAAACGTTGCCTATCCATGTCCTTCAGAAATGCTGCCTGACCCACTGAGATACTCCAGCACTTTGTGTTCTACACAAGATTCCAACATCGACAATTCCTTGTGTCTTTGTGGTCTGGTTCCGTCAATGTCTTGTAGAATTTGAATGCATTAAACATCTTCTTGATACATCACATTTTTGAGAACCGATTTTGAGAACCGAGAACAGAGAGAAACCTCAAATTGAGGAACAGAAGTTCAAGATAACTTTGGTGAAATCTTGAAATAATATTTTCTCTACAACAGAAGTTTAAGTTTTTTTTGTTAGGTCTCTAGTGAACTACTGCAGTAGTATACAGGTGCTTCCTGCCTTATGCATGTTCGACCTATGGTCACCCCGTGTATGAGACCATTGGGATAGATGAGGATGGATCTACTGGCCATGGTGGAACTGCTGGCAATGGGTAGGAAATGGGTATTTTCATGTGTCTTGCCTCCTCAATTCCTGCCCGCACATCACATCCAACAAGCCACACAATTCCTGACCACGTTGAGGTGAGCCGACTCACTCACCAAGTCCTTGTGAACGGCTGGCGATCACACTTCCCATACCCTTGCTCTCCCATCACAACTGCTCCAGTGATCCTTTCCCACACATTAATTTTGTTCATTTCCAGCTGATGAACGAGTTATGAAGTTCTCAGAAACGGGCCCCTGGCATAACATGGGGAATTCCTGTACCCCCTAATAAAGGAGAAGAACAATCCAAGAGTGCTGCAGCAATGATAGGCATTAACCTGACGTGTTGGTTCCCATAATGAGACATATATATTTCTAATGTGGCTGGTTTCATAATGGCTGGTTGATGGTCGGAGCAAATTCAGAGGTACAGTTTCAGTGTTGTAACTCTCTACGACTTTATTGCCTCCATTTTAAAACATACTTTTTTTTTAAACTGCTGGAACAACAAATTCTATCTTTTTTCAACCAGCTTGGCAGTGATCAGCTTGTACAACATTTAAGATACAGGGACATTTCAATCAGTAGTTCTGAAACTGCTGAATCTGACCTGCTAGTGGTAATGGCAGGTACAACAATGGTGGAACATTGGATGCCCAAAACGAGCCAGAGTGCAGGATGAAAGTTATTTTGGTCAAGGATTTCTAGATTTGGCTGATACAAGTAGTGCCAGCATTTACCTTTCTGCTTGCTGCACTTAACCGAGACAGCCACTCATACCGAAGAATGTTTGCTTCTTACAACTTTCTTATCTCAGAGGCATCCTTGTAAAGCAAATATATTCCCTTTAGTCTATATTGGTTTCTGAATTTAAGATCTTGGAGTCTATGCCGTTCTGTACTACATCAGGTAATAGCTTAGTGTGTAAATGCATCAGTGAACTTACTCCCTACATAAAAACACTTGAAAGTCTGCTGATCATTTCTGTAAAGCTATTCTGTTGGCGGCAGAGTAGAGTTGCTGCTTGAAAGCTCCGGAGACCCGGCTTCGATCCTGACTACAGGTGCTGTCTGTACGGAGTTTGTACGTTCTCCCTGTGGCCTGCATGGGTTTTCTCCGGGTCTCCAGTTTCCTCCCACACTCCAAAGACAGTACAGGTTTGTAGGTTATCTGGCTTGGTACAATTGTAAATTGTCCCTAGTGTGCGTATGATAGTGTTAGTGTGCGGGGATTGTGGTCGGCGCAGACTTGGTGGGCCTGTTTCTGTGCTGTATCTCTTTAACATTTCCCTTGCAACATTGAATTATTTAATTCAGGGTTCCTGTGATTATCAGCATTACCAAGCAAGCATCTTAAGCCAAGGAACCTCTTTGTATTCCTGCAGCCAGCTCTAACTGATTAACCTAGTTTCTCTAACTCAGACTCCACCTGTAGCATACACAGTGCCCTCCATGTTTGGGACAAAGACCCATCATTTATTTATTTGCCTCTGTACTCCACAATTTGTGATTTGTAATAGAAAAAAAATCACATGTGGTTAAAGTGCACATTGTCAGATTTTAAGGCCATTTTTATACATTTTGGTTTCACCATGTAGAAATTACAGCTGTGTTTATACATAGTCCCTCCCATTTCAGGGCACCATAATGTTTGGGACACATGGCTTCACAGGTGTTTGTAATTGCTCAGGTGTGTTTAAATGGCTCCTTAATGCAGGTATAAGAGAGCTCTCAGCACCTAGTCTTTCCTCCAGTCTTTCCATCACCTTTGGAAACTTTTATTGATGTTTATCAACATGAGGACCCAAGTTGTGCCAATGAAAGTCAAAGAAGCCATTATGAGACTGAGAAACAAGAATAAAACTGTTGGAGACATCAGACAAACCTTATGCTTATCAAAATCAACTGTTTGGCACATCATTAAGAAGAAAGAGAGCACTGGTGAGCTTACTAATCGCAAAGGGACTAGCAGGCCAAGGAAGACCTCCACAGCTGATGACAGAAGAATTATCTCTATAATAAAGAAAAATCCCCAAACACCTGTCCGACAGATCAGAAACACTCTTCAGCAATGAGTGGATTTGTTAATGACCACATTTCGCAGAATACTTTTGAATGGAAATACAGAGGCTACACTGCAAGATGCAAACCACTGGTTAACCGCACAAATAGGATGGCCAGGTTACAGTTTGCCAAGAAGCACTTAAAAGAGCTACCACAGTTCTGGAAAATGGTCTTGTGGACAGATGAGACGAAGATTAACATATTAGAGTGATGGCAAGAGCAAAATATGGAAGAGAGAAGGAACTGCCCAAGATCCAAAGCATACCACCTCATCTGTGAAACACACGATGGTGGGGTGTTATGGCCTGGGCATGTATGGCTGCTGAAGGTACTGGCTCACTTATCTTCATTGATGATATAACTGCTGATGGTAGTAGCATAATAAATTCTGAAGTGTATAGACACATCCTATCTGCTCAAGTTCAAATAAATGTCTCAAAACTCATTGGCCGGTGGTTCATTCTACAGCAAGACAATGATCCCAAACATACTGCTAAAGCAACAACGGAGTTTTTCAAAGCTAAAAAATGGTCAATGCTTGAGTGGCCAAGTCAATCACTCGATCTGAACCCAATTGAGCATGCCTTTTATATGCTGAAGAGAAAACTGAAGGGGACTAGCCCCCAAAACAAGCATAAGCTACGATGGCTGCAATACAGGCCTGGCAGGGCATCACCAGAGAAGACACCCAGCAACTGGTGATATCCATGAATCACAGACTTCAACCAGTCATTGCATGCAAAGGATCTGCAACAAAATACTAAACATGACTCCTTTCATTTACATTACATTGCTGTGTCCCAAACATTATGGTGCCCTGAAATGGGGACTATGTATAAACACAGCTGTAATTTCAACATGGTGAAACCAAAATGTATAAAAAATGGCCTTTATTAAAATCTGACAATGTGCACTTTAACCGCATGTGATTTTTTTTCTATTACAAATCTCAAATTGTGGAGTACAGAGGCAAATAAATAAATGATGGGTCTTTGTCCCAAACATTATGGAGGGCACTGTATGTCACAGCTTGAATGCCTATTCTGAACAACAAATCGAAAAGATTTGTCTGCTATGTTTAGGCCCTCCAGTCACACATGACAATATTTATCATACAATGATTAAGCACCATGCAGACAGACACACATCTGAGTTTGATCATTCCATGTTAATCTATTAAACCCAATTCATCTCGTTTTAATCATAGTATTAATCTGCAGCTAATTAATATGCAAATTGAAAGGATTTTGGTAACAATGAGGGAGTGATTAATTAGTTAGGTGGTTTTGTTCTGCGGCCAGTTAAGTTTTATTTATGAGCATTTTTTCTTGTCTGGTTGTTAACAGTAAGGAAATTGAGTCTCCAAATAGTAGCCAGAATGCTTCAGCCCCTGTGTGCCAATAATTATTACCGGCAGAAGAGAAACAAAAATAACACATGGCAATTCTGCCCTTTTCTGAAGTCAAGCTGCTGGAAACTCTTTGTTATTACTTGTGGTGATCGCAGAGCAGCTTTTTTCTCAACATCAGAGCAACCATTTCTCTGCAAACAGAAGTCTAACAAAAAAGGTGTCAGGTACAGATGCTGCCTCTGCATCAACAGACCGAGACTGCTCGGCTCAAGTCATCATTGTGGCTTTGGTCCAGACATTGATAAAAGCCATGAATTAGCGAAGCGAGGTGAGAGTGACTGACTTTGGCATAAGACACAAGAAATAAAACAGCAGTCGCATCCATTCGTGCCCTCATGCCTGCTCTGGCATTCAATACAATCATGCCGATCCTTTTCCTTCGTCTCACTTTCTTTCACTAAACTCATATTGCTTCATTCCGTTAATATCCAAAATCCTGACTACGGGTGTTTGTCTGTACGGAGTTTGTACGTTCTCCCCGTGACCTGTGTGGGTTTTCTCCGAGATCTTCGGTTTTCTCTCACACTCCAAAGACGTACAGGTTTGCAGGTTCATTGGCTTGGTGTAAATGTAAAATTGTCCCTCGTGTGTGTAGGGTAGTGTTGGGGGTGGGAGATTGCAACCTTCCCTGTTTCGACGAATGCAATCAACCAAATAAGATCAAATAGAACAAGTTGTCCTACAACTTTAGGCTGTGCATGCCATACGCAAGAAGAAGAAGAAGTAGGGTAGTGTTAATGCATAGGGATCACTGGTCGGTGCGGACACAGTGGGCTGAAGGGCCTATTTCCACGCCATATCTATAAACTAAACTAATCCACCAGTTGTTGTCTTAAAAATATTCAGTGAATAATGGTCCAAATCCTCCTGATGGATAAAGAAATTTCTCCTCACCTCTGATTGGTAAACCCCTATTCTGATGTTGTGGCCCAGGTTCTATTTACCACCATTAGGGGAAATATTATTCATGGACATACTTTGTGAAGTCCCTTAAAAATCTTGTTATGTTTGAATGAAATCATTTCTCATGTTTCTAAATTCAAGACTTCCTCATAGAACAAACTCACCATCCCAGGAATTACTCAAGTGAGCCCTCAATGTTCTCCCTCCCATTCCAAGTACATTCTTCCATAGGTGGAAGATCTGAACCTAAACACAAATGTTGCCATAGAGCCTCACCAGACGCCTATATAATTGCGGTCAGATGTTTTCACCGAAGTACTCAAATCCTCGGTTAAAGGTCAACATACCATTCCCCTTTCTAACTGATTTGCTATTTTTGCAAGTTAACTTTTAGAAATTTGAGCAGCTGGTAGAGCTGCTGCCTCACGGCGCCAGAGATGCTGCCTGACGTGCTGAGTTACTCCCGTACTTTGTGTCTATCTTCAGTTTGTAGCAGCATCTGCAGTTCCTTTCTACACAAATGCCTTTAGAGTTATAGAGTCATACAGCAAGGAAACAGTCCCCTCAGCCCATCTTGCCATGCCAACCAACATGCCCATGCCAACCAACGAGTCCCACCTGCCTACCTATGGCCCATATCATCTCTAAACCTTTCCTAATCATGTACCTGTCTATTTGTTTCTTAAACATTGCAATAGTCCCTGCCTCAACTGGCAGTTCGTTCCATACACCCACCACCTTTTGTGTGAAAAGATTACCCTTCAGATTCCTATTAAATCATTGACCCTTCAACTTAAACCTATGTTCTCTGGTTCTAGATACCCATATACTCTGGGCAGGAGACTGTGTGTCTACCCGATCTATGCCTCTCATAATTTTATACACCTCTATAAGATTACCCCTCATCCTCCTGTGCTCCAAGGAATAGAGTCCCCCAGCCTGCTCAACCTCTCCCTATAGCTCAAACCCTCGAGTCCTGGCAACATCCTCATAATTTTTCTCTGTACCCTTTCCAGCTTGACATCTTTCCTATAACACGGTGCCCAGAACTGAACACAATACTCTAAATACAACCTCACCACTATCTTGTATAACTGCAACATGACCTCCCAACTTCTATACACAATACTCTGACTGATGAAAGCCAATGTGCCAAAAGCCTTTTTGACCACCCTATCTACTACCTGTGATGCCACCTTTAAGGAAGTATAGAAAAAGGAATAATGGCCATTGGTAAACTAATAATTGATTAATAACTAAAATATGTTTTTCAGAAATAAAATATTTGGATAGTTTATTAATTTAAAGACCTTCATTTATTTAAAGTCTTTACCAACTTCTGTATCCAAATCCCCTTCTAGCTAATGAAATGGGTTTCTAAAGATAGACACAAAGTGCTGGAGTAACTCAGCAGGTTAAGTAGCATCTCTGGAGAAAAAGGATGGGTGAAGTTTCGGACTGAAGAAGGGTCCCGACCTGAAACGTCACCCACCCTTGTTCTCCAAAGTTGCTGCCTGGCCTGTTGAGTTACTCCAGCACTTTGTGAATATCTTTCGTATATACCAGCATCTACAGTTCCTTTCCATACAAATGCTTTTCTAAACCATTGCATACGAGATGTGTGCCAGAAGCTCCTACAAAGTGCTGAAACCTGACACGATATATCCAAGCACTGCAAGAGAATTGATAGTAGAGGCACTTTAAATTATATTTAAATATTTGATTGAGAATTTTCTCAGAGGACACTGGAGCACTTAATATAAAATACTCATATTCATGAAGAGAAAACACAATTTACAAACTGGTTGGTTTGATATTAATTTATATCAAATTCTGGAATTTGTAATTGAACAGAAAATTGCTGTAAGTTTAAAAAAAGTAAAAGGGAACCACCGATTTCAGACTGCAAGATCGTGCTTAACAAGCTAAGTTCTTTCAGGTGGCGATAAACGTGGTGAGTAAATGCAGCAGATGCGGCATACGCAAACTCTTAGAAGACCCATGACAAATTATCACAGAGGAGACTGTTGAGGAATAAGAGATGTGAAATTTTTAAGGGAAAGGATTGCAAATTGGATTAAAGCTTGGTGTGAAGGCAGGAAACAGAGG
The DNA here is from genome assembly GCA_038087875.1 of Malacoraja senta. NCBI lineage: Eukaryota > Metazoa > Chordata > Chondrichthyes > Rajiformes > Rajidae > Malacoraja > Malacoraja senta. Next base: position 3,580,333 of record CM075997.1, on the reverse strand, counting down.
AGAGTTAGTGCAGGTTCTCAGAGTGCGAGGAAATGCTAAACTATCCCACAAGACTTTGCTATATCTCTTCCATGAACGACTTTGACATGTAGATATAAAGATGTGTCAACATTGGCAGACAATTTTTAAATAAGGAAAATTGAAAAGTTGATAAGATGGTGGAACATAGTGAAAATTGACTAAAACTTAATCAATCAGAGTGTTAGATTGGTTACATCTTTGTTTAATAACTATATTTTGATTTGGGGAAAGGCTAGTAATGTTAAAGAGCAAAGGCACTCTAAATTCAGAGTCACAAATCAGTAACCCAGTTGCTCAACTTGATGTATTTGAGGGCCAGTTAGATCAACACATACAAGATAAAGGAAAAGGTGAATTTAAAAAAATATATATATATATATATATATATATATATATATATACACACACACACACACATATATATATATATATATAAATTATCTAGATACATAGTAAACATAACCAGGGCTCGACTTTCTCTACATTCGTTCTACTATCATTTTATGGTGTACGGACTTCGGTGCAACCCTTGGCAGCGCTTCCACCACCTTGGAATGTACCAGTCAGCAGCATTTACTTGCGTGCAAATTATATTGAAAGATGAACAAGTTTCATGCACTCCAAAGCAGCAATTGATATTTGTCTCAATATGCATCCTTGGGAGCAGCCCACAGACCACAGAATCCTGTGTTTTGCAGCTGCATGGGGTGAACCGCAACAAGGACCTCTGCATCCTTTCCTGGTTCTTTTTGGCAAACAGAGTCCAGATTGGGGTAGACGATCATTTCATGTGTGGTGGGAATGAGGCCTGACTGCAGGAATAATATGGGAAGGTCTCTCCCACTGTCAGCCAAGATCTTTGTGTTTATTCCTGAGTTCTGGCGATGAGGTGTTATGCTATAAGACTTTGACAAAGTGCTTGGGGTGCCATTCCACGGGATCCACCGTCTCCATTTCCCTTTAGGGTTGCAGAATATTCTGCGCTGACCACAGCCTGATGGACTTGTGGTCAAACGCGTTTATTTACAGAAACATTCTATCAAGGGCAGGTAGTGCCCCAAGGTGCGATTGAATGGAACAGTGCACGGCAACGAGACCAGTCCCACCCTTTGAGTCAGTCATACAGCATGGAAACAGGGCTTTTGGCTCAACTTGTCTATGCTGATCAAGATGCCCCATCTAGACTAGTCCCATTTGTTCAATCAATGGCAGGTGGAACCTCAGCATAACTTGACGTTTGCTAGTTACATGCTGAGGGCCCTATGCACAGCTTTGTGCAGTCACAATCAAACTTGGCCATCAAAGATGATGTTGGGTAGGTTTTTCCCCTTTCTCTGAAGACTTGTACATCACAATCCGACAGATACGATCCATTCTGGATCTCCAGATGAAGATGATTGCTGAGCATAAGAATGGGTTTGGACCACACCTGCACCGCACCCAGCAACATAAAGACCACCTTGCACTCGATGGCCAGTCTTGCAATCGAGAAGGAGCCGCACTCCAAAATTTCCAATTTTTATTTCACCTTGGCTGTTCACCAGACCATTTTTGCTCCAAGCTCTAGCTCCTCAGAACAAGATTCCCAGCACCTTCAGGATGTTGGATCTGACAATAAAGGGAACAGAAGGTTTGTTGGGCCAAAGAATATGACCTCGCTCTTGTTGTGGTTGACTTGGCCAGAGGCCCATCTTGTTGCAGATGCTAGTCTGAACTATCTGCAGTCCGAACATGGGTGCAAGTAAAACTAATTAACATCAAAGTAAAGGGAAGCTTTGACCTGAGTTCCCGTGGCCTGGCATTGTTACCCACTGAAGTCCATCCTTTTGGATCAGCACTGGACATAAACTAGATAGAGAAGTGAGCAGCCTTGCCAGATTCCTAAATTAATAGGTAGCTTTTCATTTCCCAGTCTTTAAATTGGACCGCTTTACTATAGTACCTGTGCAGAGCACACATGTAGAGCAATCCTTCTCTGAGGGCAATGAAGGGACTGCCCTCATGGGCAAAGCAAAAGAGCCAAGTAACCACAACAGTCCATCCATAATAATTGTGAGTGGCTCCCTCGTGTCCAGCACCCCATGCACCTACTCTCCTTGCACCAAGTAACTTCAGCTGCCTCACCTTGCTACATGATCCATTAGAAGACCATACATTTGGACAGGTTTGGACAAGTAACTGCCTAAAACTCAAAGGCATAGGGTTAGTCTAAAGAGCAAAATGTTCAGACGAAATCCGAAGAAGAATTTTTCATCTTGAGGATGTTTGGAATCTGAAAGGCAGTGGGTGATGGGAGACAGATACTCTAACAAAATGTAAGACCTTTTTCTATAAACATTTGAATTGTCACGGCATAAAAGGCTACAGACCAAATGCTGCTAAATGAGATTAGTATAGAAGGGCCTGTTTCTGTGCTATATGACTATGATTCTAAGGGTACAGGCACTCCCCGACTTACACAAGGGTAACATACCCTTTCATTACATTCTATCCTCTCCTGTTCTTTATTTACTCTCTGAAGATTGGCATATTTTATAATACTAGTACAAAATCTTTCAGTTTCACTTTTAGGCAGGTGAAACTAAAAGCAATTAATCTGACAGATCACTCAATTCTATCAGCCAATTTTATTACATTGTTGAAATAAAATGTGGAAAAAAAGTCATGTTCAATCGGTATTTAAAAAATGACGGGACATATATTCTCTGAATTTTGAGCATAACTAATAACCACAATTAAACGGTTACAAATTGCTACACAACGTGCTGAGATGGTGAAAAAGCAAAGTGCTGGAAGCAGGTCAGGCAGCATCAGAGGAGGGTTGGGACTTCTTCAGACTGCTGGAGTGGGGGGAGAAAGCTGGAATAGAGACACGGGAGTGGGGCGAAGTCTGGGGGTGAGGTTGGCAGCGGGAGTAGTGTTTGGAGAAATTGCTAGTGAACCAATCAATCCTTTCCACACTTAACAGCAATTAAGTATTTCCCACGACAGCCCTGAGGCTCAGTCAGTGGAAGAGCAGGGAAATGAAGCAGTTCAAATCAGCTAAAAAATAATTGAATTGCAATAACACACCCGGCATGTATTGGGGAATTGAGGGCAGCGGACTATTGGAAGGTTTCAACCAGCTCGGTGCCAACCTCAATTCCCTATTTAAGTCCAGATAAGGAGTCCACCTGAATTTGTTTCTTGCAAAACAAAACCTCAAGTAAATCAACTAATAAATCCAACAACAATTTTGGTAGCAATTATGCTGAATGATATATTTCATCTTAAATGGTGAAACCATATCAATAAGCAATGCTGGAAGAACAGTGGGTCAGGCAGCATCTGCGGGGAGAAATGGATAGATGACATTTCAGGTCTGGAACCCTTCACAGCCCATTTCCCTCCACAGATGCTGCCGACTCACGGAGTTCCTTCAGCATTTTGATTTTGTTCAAGATTCCAGTATCTGCAGCATCTTGTGTTTACATCAGTAGCTAAATCTACAATCACTTACAAGAACTAGCTGATCAAGTGTTAAAAGCAAAATTTACAAAAAAATACTTCAGTGCTAACTGGCAATACTCGTCAGTCAGAAATGACAGTCGTGCACACAGACAATAAAAATATAAATCATCTTACTTCATAAAATAATATTACAAGCAGCATTCTGCATATCATGTGCTTTCCTGCCAGTTTTTTTCCTTGCCACGACTTCCTTCAAATGCAACATACACGGAGGTATGTGGAAACAAAGATCTGCAGATGCTGGTTAGTACACAAAGGGACACAAAGTGCTGGAGTAAAGGGCCTGTCCCACTTGGGCGTCATTTGCGCGTCACGCAGGTGGCGCGCAAAGATTTTGTGAATCCCAAAATCCTGGTGCGCCGCGCCCGACCGTGCGTCACTGCCTACGTCACCACGCACCATGCGCGCGTAATGCACGTCATGAGCACGTAATGCACGGCATGCGCGCGCCGTGCGTTGTGACGTGTAAATGATGTCGCGTAAATGACACGCAAATGACGCCCAAGTGGGACAGGCCCTTAACTCAGCAGGTCAGGCAGTATCTCTGGAGAACATGGACAGGTGATGTTACAGGTCGAGACCCTTCATCAGACTGATTGTAGGGGCTGGGGGAGATGAAAGCTAGAAACGGGGAGTGGCAGGACAAAGTGTGGCAAGCTATAGGTGGACAGAGGTGAGGGGGGGGGTTGATAAGGGGATGGTTGGAACAAAGGCCAGAGATAAGAACAGAAAATGTGAGACAGGATTGAAGAGTTGTGGATTGTGAAGGTAAATGGAGGAAAGCAGCTGGAGGTGGGGGTGAGGGTGGGAGATGTGGCTGATGGGTGGTGGGGACTGGCAAATAGATGGGAGTTCAGGGTTTGGGGGAAAATCTAGTTCAGTTACCACAGGGTGCGGTTCCCCCAGTTTGCGTGTGGCCTCACTTTCGCTCTCGCAATGAAGGTGGCCCATGACCGAAAGGTCAGTGTGGGAATAGGAACGAGAATTAAAATGGTCAGCAACCAGGAGATCCAGTAGGCGACGGCAGACTGAGCGCAATTGTTCAGCGAAACTGTTGCCGGGTCTCGCCAATGTACAGGACGCCACATCAGTACACCCGAATCAGTAGATACGTTGCAGGAGAAAGCAACTGGGGAGTGGTTGGGTTGGGTGGGAAGGGAAGAGTGAACCAAGGAGTTGTGCAGTCTCTGCAGAAGGCGGAAAGGGGTATAGATGGGAAGGTGTGACTCGTGGTTGTATTCCGTTGGAAGTGTCAGCAACGTCGGAGTATGATATTTTGGTTGTGGCAGCTGGAACTCCATCCCTGTTCCATCTAAGGGGGAGAGGGACCAAGAGCAGAACTCATTGACACCGAGGACACACGGGTAAGGGGACAGAAGGGGGAAACCTATGTTTAATAAAGAAAGTGGACATCTAAGATATACTAAAGGAAGAGGACATCACAGATGCCCAATGAATATGATCTAGTGTTCTGGCAAAATAACTTTTTTGGCAAGCATGCTTTGAAAATAAATATTGCATTGTATTTGATGTAGATAGACCTACACAGCCAAGCTAATTTAGTCTTCATTAGAATTATCCAATGTCCAACTACACAAGATTTGCACCATGTAAATACCAGCCAAAGAGCATCTCCCAACAAGAAAAAATCTAAATGCTCTCCTTGACATTTTACAATATTTCTATTGCTTAGTTTCTTATTGTACTGGGATGATCTCTACTAAAAGAAAATTTAACTGAGCTTCTGTGGCTGCAAGAGCAGATGAATAATATACGAACTTTTCACAAAGCCTTCACAATATTCATGTCACAAGTGTAATGGAATATTATCCACTTGCCTGGAGGAGTGCAACTCCAATAAGATTCAAGAAGCTCAACAACTGTCAATCTTGGACAGACTGCCTAGTTGGTATCCCATCCATCACATTCACTCCATCACTGATACACTGCAGTAACTCATTAAGGCTACTCTAATCACATCAATTGCGGAAGTAACCACTACAACCAAGAAGGACAAACACAGTAGGCATTTGGATTGCTACTGTTTGCAGGCTCCCATGCAATTTGCCAACCACTCTGGCTTCGAAATATATCACCATATATTTCAGCTGGGTTGCATCCTAGAATTTCAAAACATTGTGGTAATATCTTCACTACCTTCTTAAGATCAATTAGGAATGCATTGCCTGTAAACTCCACATCCCACAAATTAATAAACAAACACACAGAATTTGTGCATAGTGATAAAGAATGTGAACCCTCATCATATTTCCCTTCAGCGTATGGGAGCTAAAGCTAATGTTACCGGTCAGTTAAAATCAGGGATAACATGCTTCAGTATTAAATTTGACCACTCCATCGCATAACTAAGCTAGCTTTCTCAGAGGGAACTACAACTTCAAAAGTTCAATTGCAGATCGGTAAGCTCCGTTATGTACAATGTTGTCCTCCGAAGCCATGCCTACCAACAACTTTGAAAGTTTAGTTCTCAATCCAAATGCGACACATGGAAAGTTTGGTTGGTCCCCATGGCGCGGAAGGAAGGCCGGCCACACTGTGACTAAGAACAGCAGTGGAGTAGTCTGCCACATTGGGAATAATATCTATCAAGTTACAGGGAACAGAAACTTCACCGGGCAGTCACGGTGGCACAGCGGTAGAGCTGCTGCCTTACAGCAAAATGCAGCGCCAGAGACCCGGGTTCGATCCCGACTACGGGTGCTGTCTGTATGGGGTTTGTACGTTCTCTCCGAGATCTTCGGTTTCCTCCCACACTCCAAAGACCTACAGGTTTGTAGGTTAATTGGCTTGATTAATTGGCTAGATAAAATGTTAAATTGTCCAAGTTGGCGATAAGCAGAGTACTGCCCTGCCGACTACAAACTTCAGAAGGTTCAAACATATGGCCACATTCTCTCCCAAGCTCACAAAGCACTTTTTACTTGATATTCCTCGGATGTAGCTATGTCCTGCAAACTGTTCATTTTGAAAAGTTTAGAATTTTAAATGTACGACAGAAGGAGAGGCAATTTCTATCGTACATAAATCCCACTTCAGTATAGAGGACCATCTGTGATCAGAAATAACATTTTGAGTATTTATTAAATAATAGAGGCCATTTTGTCCAGATTGTGCCACTTAGAAAACTTGCTTCCACACGCCAATACCGAGTAGTGCAAACAATTCCAAATTGATTTTACTCACCATTATCAAATTCATCTGGAATCTGCGGAGAAAGAAAGAGGAAAAAAAGTGATCAGTTTATGCAGGCTGTTTATCAGCAGGTTGAGAGCACGCTACACCACAATCCCATTCTCCCAATTAAGATAGAAATTAATCTCCAAACATATGAATATTCAAATACATCTGTCAATGGTTGGCGAAGCAGCTGGTCCCCAAATCACAGTCAACACCCACACTGTAGCTGGAGTCAGGTCTGCTGCTAGGCCGAGATTTTATTAGCAGCAGGCAGTAGAAGTCAATCCACATATTTATTCCCTAAACCCATTCTATCCTAAAGGCTTTGGCTCTCGCTGGGTTTACAAGCTACTCATACAAGTGGATGTTCTTTGTTTTAAACATTGACTGCCCACGGGCTATTTGTGGGCATGATTGCCAAGCCCAATCCTGCCTTTGCCCACCGGTGAAACAGGAGCAAACACCGAATAACAATTAGGGGGCGAGAGCATGAGCTGATTTTATCAGTACCTCCCTCAAGCCACGGACCAATTGTAATGGTCTGTCTATAGCAGTGGATAAAATGAGCGATTATAGCAGCACGGACAAGAATTAAACAGCTCCTTCTGGTTTGCATGCTTCATGTGTTAGGCAGTCATCAAACCATCAGCAGCTGACTCCTGTATGTTAAAAGCCAAACACTAAAAGTAGTCATGATCAAGAAAAGTTAGTACCTCAGAGGCAGAGATAAGAAATGATATAGGCAGTTAGATAACAGTAAAATTATTAGAAAAAAACTTCACGTCCTCATCCCAGAAAAGAGAAATATATCAGAAATATGGGAAATCATGGCTCTCCCAGAGTGAGTAACTGACTTGACATACGAAGTGTTGCAAAAATAGTGAAATATTAGTTTTCATTCCCTGCAACCCATTGGATTTTTAAACCTGTGAATTAAAAGACAACAAATGGAACTCTTATAATAGACAATGGGGGGCCATAGGTAGCAGGAAAATGCTCAAATCTATTGGTGTGGCAACTGAAAAAAAATCATATGATCAGTCATAGTCAGTGTAGGCTTACGCAAGGGAATGGTGTTTGGTAAATCTACTAATATTTATAAAGGTTTGGTCAGCGGGGTAGATAAAGGGCCATGGGTGTAATATCTTTAGCGTTTTTTGAAAGCATTTATTCAGTAAAGATAAAGATTAGAGATGTGTAGGAAAGAACTGCAGATGCTGGTTTAAATCGAAGGTAGACACAAAGGAGTAACTCAGCGGGACAAGCAGCATCTCTGGAGGGAAGGAATGAGTGACGTTTCGGGTCGAGACCCTTCTTCAGTCTGAAGAAGTGTCTCGACCTGAAACGTCATCCATAAAATTCTCCTAAATCCGTGATCTCTAATCTTTAGGTAGACACAAAATGCTGGAGTAACTCAGTGGGGCAAGCAGCATCTCTGGAGAGAAGGAATGGATGACGTTTCGGATCGAGATTTCAGACTGTAGAAGGGTCTCGACCCGAAACATCACCCATTCCTTCTCTCCAGAGATGCTGCCTATGCCGCTGAGTTACTCCAGCATTTTGTGTCTATCTAAAGATTAGAGATCACGGGTTTAGGAGGTTTTACTGGTGTGAATCTTGGACTAATTGGTGGACAGTTAAAAAGAGAGTAGAAATAAATGAGTCAAAACTGAGATGAAAGAAATCTCTTCAGTCACAGGTTTCAAATCTTTGGAATTCACAAATCTAAAATGGCTCTGGTCGTTGAATCAATACACAATTTTTGAACAAGATTTTGGACAATTAGAAGATCAAAGGGCTAGGTCAGGAAAACAGAGTCTGAGGAAACACAGCCAAGACGATATTAGCTGGCAGGACAAGTTCATCTTTTAGGTTTCAAATGGAGAACCTCACCAGATACTGGCTTCCCCATCACTGATATGGACAGTAAAGGTGTCCACTGTAGTTAAATAGATAATACTCTTGCTTTGGAGATAGGAGCTTGTTTAGGTCAAACAAGCACAAATTCTAGGCCGACAGACTGCTGCACATCAAATGATAAACCTTATCGGATCTGTATAGCCGCAAGAAAAAGCATTCATAAATCTTTTCCCTGACAACAATATATCATAGGGCTAGTTAAAGAGCACAAAGTTCCCTCAAATAAACTGCCCAAAATGTATCTTTTAACTACCATCATTAAAATTGCTTACAATCTCATTACTGAGATTGGGATTGCAGGCAAATTAGTCATCATACCTACATCAGAACAGTGTCAACAATTCAAAATGACTCCTTGTCTGTATGTTTACGGGTTGCTTTGAAAAGCACAACAAAAATACAGGTCCTTCTTTCTTTAAGGTGATCAGTAGCATTATTCACTGGTCTATCTCCCCTAACTTGTTCTGAGATGACACTGGTTTTTGACAGGTTTTTGAATAATACATTAATGAAAACATTTATTCACGTGAGCAACTGGTGAGAAATGCACGGTGGCGCAGCGGTACATTTGCTGCCTTACAGCGTCAGAGACCCTGGTTCGATCCTGACTCTGGGTGCTATCTGTAGAGTTTTTACGTTCTCCCTGTGACCTGCGTGGGTTTACTCCCACACTCCAAAGGCATACAGGTTTGTAGGTTAATTCCCTTGGTGTAATTGTAAATTGTCCCTAGTATTTTTAGGATAGTTTTAATGTGCGGGGATTGGTTGGCGCGGACTCGGTGGGCCGAGGGGCCCGTTTCCATGTTGTATCTCTAAACTAAACTAAATAAATAGATGTAGTTATGAGAGAATGAAATGCTGAAAGTAAGCAGCAACATTGCATCAGGTCATTATAGAAGTAATCCAAGCATACTTACACGAGTCCTGTTGCCATCAGTGGACATCTAGGTTGAATTCTCCACAGTAATCTAGAAAAAGGTAATTACCCAGTTCTAATGAAAGGTGCTGGATCGGAAATAATAACTGTTTCTCTTTCCATAGATGTTGGCTGTTTTGAGTGTTTGCAGCGTTTCTTAAGTCAAAACACAAGGCTTGGGAAGATTTTGACTCACAAAATGTTAATACTGTTTGAACCATTGTTTTATCAGCAAATGTGTCAAGATTTAAATTTGTTCAGAAATATTTTATCATTCAGGTAGATTTAGTTATTAATAATATAGCTTGCTTTACTATTACTTGCTGTGCTATACCACAACTGGGACTTGAAAATGGTGCCAAATCCCAAATCTGGCAACTCTTGTCATCTGTCTCAGTGTAGTATTTCTATACACTTGTACTGTTCATAAGATATGCTTAGTATAAGATAATACTTGTACTGAACTGCAGCAAAAATAATTTCGCTGTACCTCAGTACATATGGCATTAAAGTACCATTGAACCATTGAACATTGCTATGATTTTTTTTGAAGAAGTAACCAAGAAGGTTGATGAGGGCAGGTACATGGACGTCATTATCATCAGCAAAGCCTTGATACGGTTCTGCATGGCAGCTGCTCCAGAAGGCTAGATCGCATGGCATCCAGGGAGAGCTAGCTAACTGGATAGAGAATTGGCTTCACAGAAAGAAGCAGAGGGTAGCGGAGGAATGTCAGTTTTCAGACTGGAGGCCGGTGACTAGTGATGTGCCTCAGTGCTCGGTCCATTGACGTTTGTCATCTACATCAACGATTTAGATGAGCATGCACAAGGCGTGATTAGTAAGATGGCAGATGATACTAAAATAGATGGTATCATAGATGGTGAAGATGCTAATCAAAAATTACAGCAGAATCCGCTTAGCAAATGGGCTGAGGAATGGAAAATAAGACTTATTTCAGATTAGTGTACATGCTGCATTTTGGGAAGTTAAATCAGAGTAGGACCCTCAAGGTGAATAGTAGGTCTGGAGCAGAAGGTCCGAAGAGAACAAATCATAGATCCGTGAAAGTGGTGTCACAGATAGAGAGGTGGTGAAGTGTTCCGGGGAGCCACGCAGGCCTGAACTACCCGCCAAAGAACCGCGCCGCCGCCAACCAGAATGACGACCGAAGACCAGGACGCGCCCCGGTAGGGCTGACTCGCTCCACAGGCACAGGGGACTACGGAGAAGCCGGGCAGCGAGGTCAAAGGAGCCACAGCGGTGGTGGCGATGGGAGCCTCGGCGGCGGTGGCAGCGGGAGACTCGGCGGAGGCAGCGGGAGCCTCGCCACCTGCTTGGGCCTCGGTGGCGGTGGGGCCTCGCGGTCATTGAGCATGGGGGGGGGTAAGACAATGGGGACCCAGCGTAGGGTGGACCGCCATGAATAACAATGGGGGACCCAGCATTAGGGGATCACCGTGAGGGATGGTGGGAGAACAAAGGGGTCCTGGAGTGGGGGGCACTCTAGTTTAGAATCCTCTGCCCAGGGGATAAGTCTGTGTTTGTTTGTTTGTTCATTTGTTCCGGTGAAGGCGCTGTGTACACAGCAGCCAGACAACAGTCGTTTGTCTTCTTTTTGTTTTCACTTTTAATTTCAAGTTTTTGTGTACCTTGTGTGTTGTGACTGTCGGCAGACCAATTTCCCTCCGGGGATGAATAAAGATTCATCGCATCATATCGTATCGTAAGTGGCTTTTGGGACGCTGGCCTTCATCAGTCAGGTATTGACTTATAGAGGTTGGGACTGAAGATAGACACAAAATGCTGGAGTAACTCAGCGGGACAGACAGCATCTCTGAATAGAAGGAATAGATGACGTTTCAGGTCTCGACCGTTCTTCAGACTGAATGGGTCTCGACCCGAATTAGAAGACTACATCGGGAACGTTGTGTATAGTTTTGTTCTTCAATTTAAAAAATATACTTTCCTTAAATGCAGGTAACTACTTACCAGTTTGATTCCAAGAATCAGGCTTTTGTCTTATGAGAATTAAGAAGAAATAGCCTGTCATTTTTGTCATGATCTCATTGAAACATGCAACAATCCTGAAGATTAACAAGGTAGATACTGAGTGGCATTTATCCCCAGCTGGCAAGTCTGGAACTGTCATATTATCTAGATATGAAGTTAGCCAGTTAGGAATGAGATATGATGATTTTTTTCCTGGATGCAAGATGTTGAAATTCTCTACTATAGAGACATGCTTACTCAATTATTACCTGGAAAATCATAACTTACATTTCAGACAGATTTAAAGATCTTTGAGGACATTAAGGGAATGAATGCATGTGGGGATATGGCAGGAAAGTTGATGATGTGGTTAGAAAATTGAACCAATGTAAGATTTAGCTGAACGGCAAAAAGAGTTTGAACAACCATATTGCCTCCAATTGCTTCTATTGATTGCAAATGGTGTCATTTTCTAAATCAAGAAACAAATAACTGTCATGTGATTGAGGTAGTGTAATTATCAAAAATGCAGCAGCATTCATCCCATTGCCAGATGCAGATAAATGATTGAGATGTTGTTCCATGCATAGAGTGGAATTAGGGCACTAATAGCCTGAAAGTGCTTTCCCAAAAATGAGTGTGTTGAACCATTTTGGCAACAATTCTTCACAGTAATTTTCATCTTTAATTCAGCACAGATGCATTGTTGAACTTTCCTTAATCATTCCAGCCAATGAGATAGAATGACAATTGCTGTGGTTAAAACGTTCAGAAAACACTAATCCATGTTCAATCACTGCCAAAATAAATGTAATAATTCCTGGAAATTCATCAGGGTGAAAATGTGTGTTCATGCCCCAACTGTGTGCTCTTTTGGGGATTGGATGTTTGGATTAAAAAGAAGAAATGGGTGACGTTTCGGGTCGAGACCCTTCTTCAGACTGGTTAGGGATTCAAGATTCAATTTAATTGTCACGTATCAATTAAGGCACAGACAAGAGATATAGACGATGATGTAGAGAGATAAAGAATAATGAATGAAAGATATGCAAAAAAGTAATGATGATAAAGGAAACAGGCCATAGTAAGCTATTTGTAGGGTGAAAATGAGAAGCTAATGTGACTTGGGTGGGGGAGGGATAGAGAGAGAGAGGGAATGCCGGGGCTACCTGAAGTGAGAGAAATCAATATTCATACCATTGCCCAAGCGAAATATGAGATGCTGCTCCATTATTTACTGCTCTTGTATGATTGTGAATTTTTGGAATTATCATCCACAATATGTTATTGGTAAGCGCCACATTGTGGCAAAGTTGACAAACCTCTTCTCTCACGTTCCCCGTAAACAGTCAGTATGTCAGGCAGCATCATTTGTATCCTGACCTGCTGGGTATTTCCAGCATTTTCTGATTTTATCTCACATTTCCAGCATATCTAGTTTTTTGATTTTCACTGTTATCACTTTGCTGATGTGGACTAAAGCAGAATTCAATTTGTTCTACTTTTTAAGATACTGAGAGATATTAAAAGAAAATAAATAATTTGGTCGGGTAAGTATGTAAAATATGCAGCTGTTTTGTCTAACCTAAATGATAATAGTGTTGAGATTTGTATTTAAAAGCAACTGAATTATTCTCTTGGTTAATTAACAAACTGGTAGAAAAACAATGTTGATATTACAAAAGGATAGTATCATAAATGTTTAAAGGAAACATTTCTGTTCTTCACCCATAATTGTTGGACCTTTCCACCCAAGAAGACTCAATCGCTGAATATATCCAAAACATATCCAACTCGCTAGAATTTAGAAGATTGAGGGGGGATCTTATAGAAACTTACAAAATTCTTAAGGGATTGGACAGGCTAGATGCAGGAAGATTGTTCCCGATGTTGGGGAAGTCCAGAACAAGGGGTCACAGTTTAAGGATAAGGGGGAACTCTTTTAGGACCGAGATGAGAAAAACATTTTTCACACAGAGAGTGGTGAATCTCTGGAATTCTCTGCCACAGAAGGAAGTTGAGGCCAGTTCATTGGCTATATTTAAGAGGGAGTTAGATGTGGCCCTTGTGGCTAAAGGGATCAGGGGGTATGGAGAGAAGGCAGGTACAGGATACTGAGTTGGATGATCAGCCATGATCATATTGAATGGCGGTGCAGGCTCGAAGGGCCGAATGGCCTACTCCTGCACCTATTTTCTATGTTTCTATAGTCATAATGTAGGAAATCTATCCATGGATATTAGAACATGACAAAATAGAGGAGGGATGAAAAATTTGAATGCCCCCCCCCCCCCCACAAGTGTTTTGAATATCTACGTAAAGTGTGTTAGCTGACACAAGCCTCCATTTGACACATTAAGCTCTCCACATTAAAAACAAAGGGAATGCTTCTTCAAGAAAGTGCTAAGTACCTTTCATCACAGTCTTACCAATAGCTACAAGGTGGGAATTTGTGTTCCCACAAACCCAGTGTTAAGTTCCCAGACTCGGTGGCAAATTATTTTACAGATAGTTTTAGATATTTTCCCTTGCACAGCAACCCGTATCATACCATATTTACGAAAGGTTTCAATTGACAGATATTCCATCTCAAAATGTGAACATAATCTTCACAAATGCAACAGGGTGCCAAATGCAGCATTTTACATTGCCAGATAGATGTGGTATATTGCAAAGATAGACACAAAATGCTGGAGTAACTCAACAGGACAGGCAGCATCTCTGGAGTGAAGGAATGGGTGACGTTTTGGGTTGAGATCCTTCTTCAGACACCATTCATAGGTATATTGCAATATTTTGAATTTAATTTGCACTATAGACCATTCAAAAGATTTATTCTTGATTTTAACTTTGAGTCACCACTATAACATGTGACCAAGAAAATAAACCTCATCACAAATCCATGATTTATTAAGTAATTCATTTCAACTCATGATTTCATAAAGATGCAATTTATATGAGCTAGGTTGTTATAAAACGTTAAATTGCCTTGCTTGTATAAATGAGCCTCAACTTTTGTGTCATTGTCACGTGGGCTCGAAACTCATGAGCTTCAAGGTAAGTTCCAGCACAGCACGGCACAAGTGCTGAGCCATGTACACAGCATTTGAGCAGCAGAGCTGGAGGTTAGATTCCTGATTTCTACTGTGCAATGCAGGGGCACAGAAGTCAGCAATGTGCTGAACCACAGTGAGGAACTCACCATTGGTTTTCTTCCACAATAATCACAAAGGCAAGTTTCAACCCATTGATTTTTGCTTGAGGGGAACCAATTATAATATTGTGTCTCAGTGATGTTGGATCAGTCACTCCAAGAGCAGCAGTATCTAAAACCATCTGTAAAATAATTTGCCACCGAGTCTGGGAACTTAACACTGGGTTTGTGGGAACACAAATTCCCACCTTGTAGCTAGTGGTAAGACTGTGATGAAAGGTACTTAGCACGTTCTTGAAGAAGCATTCCCTTTGTTTTTAATGTGGAGAGCTTAATGTGTCAAATGGAGGCTTGTGTCAGCTAACACACTTTACGTAGATATTCAAAACTCTTGTGGTGGGGGGTGCATTCAAATTTTTAATCCCTCCTCTATTTTGTCATGTTCTAATATCCATGGGTAGATTTCCTACATTATGGCTATGTTTTGGATATATTCAGCAATTGAGTCTTCTTGGGTGGAAAGGTCCAACAATTCAATATCCTTGGGTGAAGAACAGAAATGTTTCCTTTAAACATTTATGATACTATCCTTTTGTAATATCAACATTGTTTTTCTACCAGTTAGAAGGAATGATTTACAAATATCAATAGCCTCATACACTTCTTGTATCATCATGCACATAAACTGATAACTGGAACCACAACAAAAATAGCATGTTTATAACCTTTACCAAATCAAAGCTGACATATTTCTCAGTCTGAAGGCAATAATTCTTGGTTATGTGCTGTGCCATGAAGATTCTGGTCCATGCTGGAATACTGTTTAATGGTGTCATCACCAGTCCGATACCTCATCTAAGTGGGCATCCCCTTAATTGCCCTGATAAAGAATTGTGTAGGAAGGAACTGCAGATGCTGGTTGAAACCAAAGATAGACACAAAAAGCTGGAGTAATTCAGCGGGACAGGCAGCATCTCTGGAGAGAAGGAATGGGTGACGTTTCGGGTTGAGACCCTTCTTCAGACTCATAAAGAATTGTCTGATGAGCCATGCAAACAACTATAGCCATAGCATGTCACTACTAATATCAAATGAATAGCAACAAAGGGGAAAAAGTACACTCGGAGAATGTAAACGAAGGACAACATGATTTTGATTCCTACGTGACCTTGATAGTTTTGTCACATACCCTGATTGTCCGTTTGAATTGTAATAATGCGTAAACCGATTTAAAATTCAGGATCCAGTAATGAATCATAGTCTCTTCAGAAGTAAAATGTCCCAAATGACATGAACGTTAGATTAACACAACAAATTCAAGCACAAACCTGTATGAAATAGTGTCCTATAGATAAGAGAATTGAGGTGCACTGGTATCATGTCGTTTTGGACATTTTGCTGCTGAAGAGATGCTGATCATGGAGACTTGGGGCAAAAGAAATTCTCACTCGACCATAATGATGAGTGCACTTTACAAATGTGTGATGGAAAAGGATTTCACGTGCAGGAATCAACCCAGGGCAGTGCCTTGGACCTGCAACCAGACTGGATACTAAAGCCCATGGAAGAGGGAATGGACATGGAATCAGGATTCTTTGCCTGTGTTTATCCAATGATCAGTGCTGGAGAGTAACGAAGTACATGAAGGCTAGGTGAAAACAGAACCGATTAATGCCAACTACCAACCATCAACAATGCTCACACAAAACCTGCATGCTTACATAAGACAATGGAGGAACCTTGCTTGGAACGAACCAGCAAATAAATAACCGTGGGCTCGGGAAATGCTAATCTTACTTCAGAGATATAAAATCCTGAAACCTACAAATGGTCTTCAAAAGAAGTTAACTTTCATAGTTCCACGTACATGTAGCTTTGTTGTAATGCCTTTGCTGATCTTAAAAGACATCCTTTATAGATCAACAAATGCAGGTTCAAAGTAGTGGGATGTGTTCACATTACCTTGCAAGAAGTGTGCTTCAACACCACATTGACTTGCTCTTCAACTATTCGTATTCAATGTGTGGGGATGAGACTGCGGAATCAAGAAGTTTCCCAGGGAGACTCACAATGTGAAGATTCTCACACTGTAAAACTTCAGCTAAACTATAAAATGCACCATGGACAAAGGAACCTTTGCAAGTCATTAAGAAAGACACTCTCACAGGTCATTGTTAAGAGACATTGGTCAGTTCTTAAATCAGGCTTAGGTACAAAAGGGAGGGTGGGGATCAGAGTAAAAGACAAACAGAGGAAGTAAGTTCTTGATTCATTGATCCAAATCACTTCTATCCAATTTCTATGTATTGTGTCTAATTGTGAATTATTTGCAATTGTGAAAAATGCATAATCAAGAATCATGGGATCATGTAGACTGATGACATGAAAGCAAATCATTAGTGTAACATTATATTTTCTGTAATATTGATAATGTACTTTGAGCAAAAGGCTACCAACTAGTATTTGGGACATTGTTGGGCGAGTTGGGCCGAAGGGCCTGTATTGCTCTATGACTATGACTCTGGCACATCAAAGGGTTTATGTATATATTCAAATCTAAATTTGCTCAATTCAGGCAATTTCAAATGCTTAGGATATTCAATATTCTTTTTTTTTTTAAATATTTTTTTATTGGAGATACGTACACAACCTAGTTACATCATTACAGTCTTACATTTTTAAATTGATAATCTTGTCAATTATTATTACATTGTCTCCAATACCTTTTGCCTTTTTTTAAAAACTAAATAGAACTAAAGAGAAAGATGAAGTAAAGAAAGAAAAGAAAGAAAAGAAAAACAAAAAATAAAAATAAAAATAAAAAAATAATAAAAAAGATAGTTAAAGAAGAATGGAAAAATTTATTAAAATAGAAACCTTCATTCGAGATATATTCGTACATTTCTAAATATAGCATTTCATCCATTCTTTAGCCCAGGTGCTAGTCAGGTTCCTGTGCTGAACTGTTCTGACCCTTTAAGTAATCAATAAAAGGAGACCTGGATATTCAATATTCTAATTCAAAAATTTAATTTAGCCTTACATTTACGTCCTAGACAGCATACATTTCAGTGAAAAGATATCGTTGAAACAATTTAGTGTGATTATCTCTCCACAAATATGTACAAGCATTGAAGAGAAGCAGATATAGGAAACAGCAGATGCCAGAATCATGAGCAAAAAAAGTGCTGGATGAACTCAGTGGGTCAGGCAGCATCTGTGGAGGGAAATGAACAAATGACGTTTCAGATAGAGACCAGACTTGAAGTAGAGTCCCTCGAAGGCAGCCTTTGGACATTGACTCAACAGTTCACACCTCACCAATCCACGCAATGACGAGACCATTTCAAACATTGCCTTATTGTAGGTGCACCAGCCAAGGATTGAGCCTCAACCTGATTCATACCAGAGCAGCAGGCAGTGGTGTGTAAAATGGGCTCGTCCCAAGTTTGCAGAATAGCAACAGTATCTTGAACACTTCTCTCACTATAAAATGCAGTCATGACCTCTTGTGGCACTATTCCATTTGCACTCTACTGGAAATGCACATTGAAAATCAATTTCATCATATTAGTTAAGGAAAAGAAAGGCTAAGAAAGGCTGAGTCAAGACTCACCTCCGACAGATTGTTGAAAGATCACTCCAAGCTTTGATTATACTTTGTGAGGAACCTTCCGATTCAGTTCTAAATTTGTTTGCAGGTACTTAAGCCCGAACCATTATTCTACTCCTGTACAAGATACATCATTACCATGTTTAAAAGCTGCAACTTACACAGGCGATCACAAACAGGTAGATCAGAGTAGGGCTGGGAGTGGAATGTGGCCACATCTTATCTTGTCCTATCCATCGCCTCCCCCCACCTCTCTGCACTTAAACCTAACTTGGAGAGCCAGACTCATACAGCACAGAAACAGGCCAATCGGTCCATCGAATCCATGCCAGCCATCAAGCAACCATCTCCCACATTCCTGTCAACTCCCCTCAATTTCTACCATTATCACTACACTCATCTAAATATTAACAGCAACCTGATCTCCCGGTGGCTCAGCACTTCAACTCCCCCTCCCATTCCGAATCCGACCTCTCTGTCCTGGGCCTGCTCCATGGCCAGAGTGAGCACCACCGGAAATTAGAGGAGCAGCACCTCATATTCCGCTTGGGCAGTCTGCACCCTAGCGGCATAAACATTGAATTCTCCAATTTCCGGTAGCCCTTGCTGTCTCCTCCCCTTCTCAGCTCTCCCTCAACCCTCGGGCTCCTCCTCTTCCTTTTTCCTTTCTTCTCCCCGCTCCCCCCCCCCACATCAGTTTGAAGAAGGGTTTTGGCCCGAAACGTTGCCCATTTCCTTCGCTCCATAGATGCTGCTGCACCCGCTGAGTTTCTCCAGCACTTTTGTCTACCTTACATATTAACAGCAATCTACAGTGGCGAATTAACTGCTGGTCACCTTTGAGGGAGGAAACCTGAGCAGCCGGAGGAAACCTACATAGTCACAGGGAGAACACACAGCACCAGAAGGCCAGGACTGAACCCGGGGCACTGGAGCTGTGAAGCTGTAGCTCGACTAGTTGTGCCACTAGAGCCCTCTCACCTTTCCGATTCATATTAAGGATCTGTTAACAATGGGGGGTTTTCTCCACTGATGCTGACCAATCTGTTGAGTGTTTCTGTCTTTTTCTCTTTTCAATCCCATGTTAATCTGGCCCAGGTTGCTTTGTAAAATTTCCTCTCAAATCATAACACTAACCTCTGTTGTCAGGAACAAGTCTTCCCTGCATTGCTTCTGATGTACAAAATTTGGGGAATATTTTTTTAATTTCTCCAAGGTTTCCTTCCTCTGTATCCTCAGCAAACTCAAGTACACGGAGTTCCTCTTCCCAACCACGTGCAACATTAATGCACCAGGATCCATTATCTTTCATTTCTTATCCTCCGCACACTCACTGAATTTATTTTGCCGTCACTGGGCTGCTTCAGTACTGCCGCTCCTTGTTTAACACGGATCCTTAGAACAAGTCACAATGTACGTTGGTAATTGCAGCTAAGACTGAGTAACTCCTCACAATTCTCCTTCAGACTCTGACATGACAGATGAGAAATTATTCAGCATCTCTTGAATTAAGTTGAATTGCCTTCATTAATTCACAGAGGAAATTAAGTTTGCATTGTGCTCACATGAACAAATGGGTACACAGATTATCTAAGTGGGTCAATTATGCTGGATGAATTCTGCAGAACTGTGTTCCTGGGATGCTTCCCAACAAATAATGCTATTGCCTGCCATTCTGGCTGCAGCCCCCTGCGCTGTTGAAATCGCTATTTTTTGGCAAAGTCTTTTCTACCGAATCCACATTAACAACAGTAACACTGCGTGCACTTATGAGCAACTAATCTTATCGCTTGGGTTAAAGAAGATTCAGACAGTGAAACTGTCTTTTCACTCTCTTTACTGGACAGTGATCAAGAAAACAGGCATCAATGCTGCATTAAATAGGAGATTTCATGCAGCAAGGAACTGCAGATGCTGATTTATACAAAAAAGACAAAGTGCTGGAGTAACTCAGCAGGTCCAGCAGCATCTCTGGAGAACACGAATAGGTGAGTTTTCGATTTGGGACCCTTTTTCAGGCTGATTGTGGTGGGGAGGGATTGGAAGCTGGCCAATTACATGGCAGGCATTACCCTGACCCCACCTCCCTTCCAGTGTTCTCCCTCCTCCACCACTATCAGTCTGAAGAAGGGTCCCGACCTGAAACATTATCTATCCATGTTCTTCAAAGATCTTGCCTGTCCCGCTGAGTTACTCCAGCCGTGTGTGTCTTTTTTTTAAATGCGGCATTATTAGGCGAGTTCATGCAGCTAACAGGGCAAGGAGTCTCACAGTGGCAGCAAGTTCAAACTAAAAGCCCTGTCCCACTGTCCGAGTTCATTCAAAGAGTTCTCCCGAGTTTGCCCTGATTCGAACTCGGAGATTTACGGTAATAGCCGCTCGTCGGTACTCAGGGCTCTAGTGGACATTTTTCAACATGTTGAAAAATCTTTATGAGTCTTCCCGAGCTTACCGCGTTTCCCGAGTACCCGCCGTTAGCGTTATGAGCCGCTAAGAGACATCCCCGAGCTCCGACGTACCCGCTACGTTCATTCTACGTGCTTACCACGAGTTTGATTTTTTTTTTAAACTCGGGAGAGCACTTGAATGAACTCGTACCGTGGGACAGTGCCATAAGTTGTCAGTTTGCAATGTAATGCAAGCAGCGTTGCAATGAATACATTGAAAACATTTTAGAGAACTCACTGAAGGAGCAAATGCCCATATATCTGCAGGAAATAGATCATGAAAATTATTGATACCCTCCCTTCCCTTTCTTCCCTCCTCCCCCCCCCCACACGCACACGCACGCACGCACAAAGGTTCACCCAGCTTCCAAATGTTCCGGACGACACCACATATATTCTAGACATTAAACTAATTGTGAGAAAACATGGCCAACTCTGCCAACATGGGTACATATGCCATTGTATCCCTCAAGCTAGCTTCATCTCATCCAGTAATGCCCTAACTGCAGGGCTGCCAGAGCAGAAAAAGTAAGTAGAGCATTGACTCTAGCTGACATGTGGGCAATTAACACGGCATCAGACAGAAGAGCATGAATTAGACTTCAGCGTCAATCTCTTCACCTTATGTCCTACGCAGAATACTGCAGAATACGGGAAGAAGTGTGCTGCATGCTAAAAGGCCATTGGCCATTTGCAAAATACAGATGGCATGAGTTAAGTCAAAGATCAAAAGAGAAGCTTTCACATCCAAATGTGAACGTGTGCTACATTCACATCAAGCTCCTTGTTCAGCTCCCAACAAATGAACAAGGGCTGTGAAGTGATATATCTCCAAGAGATTTACCTGCATATAAAAAGATCCCTCGCTTCAAAAACTAATAGCTTAAAAGTGCTGGTATTCTCACATCTGTGGATTCTAAGCCTTACACTCAAAAGTGATGAGGAAACCTCCCACATCACATCTCCATCATAGAGTTTTCCCACCCTGCCTGACTTTCTTACACTGTAGAAGACTGCCATGTGTCCCATATCGAGCACACTTGACTAATAAATTTGACATAAAAACAAGCAAAGCAGGCTGCAAATGATTAGACAGCTCTGGAAATTCAAACACTAAGCAGAAGCATTGCAAACAGCGTCTGTTCTTTCTCTGACAATAGGTAATTAGAACAGTCATCGCTGCCAATTGCCAAAAGAGTTCTGAGATCATCTGCGGCAAGGCTTAAAGAATTAATTTTAGTTTCAATTTAGTTACTGGCAACAAACCGCACATCTGCTGACATAAACCGGTTGTGGCTTACATCATTAAAATTGCTCAATTAGGGTTTCTGTTGCTGAATGTTAACAGCTTTAGCGTGCTGTCCCTATTCCTTCTGTTGATTCTAAGCCTCATTCCAAAAGTTTGATGAGAACATAGCTCCTGTGTTGAACTAACCAGGCTCACTTCTTTATAGATATTTTTCTTCAGGAACTGAGCATCACTGGCAAGGCTGCATGCCATTGAGAAGATGGTGGTCAGCTACCTTCTTGAACCACTGCAGTCCATCTGGTGAAGGTACTTCCAGTGTTGATGGATTGATAATTCTAGGATTAAGGTCTTTCATCAAAGAAGGAATAGTAATATTTTCCTAACTCAGTTTGATGTGAAACTTGAAGGGGAACCTGCCGGAGGTAGTTTCCCAGTATATTTGCTATCTTTGTCCTGCTTGGTTCAAGAGATCGTGGTTGAGGAGATGTTCTGGGAGTGATGTGGGCAAGTAAATACGGTACATTTTATATAATGTAAACACCATATCCACTCAGTAGTGGTGGTGGGGAAATTGAATGCTTCGAGCAGTGAATAGGGTACCAAACAAGTTGACTGCTTTGGCCTGGATAATAAGATTCTTGAGTTTTGTTGGATATATAAAGAGAACTTGCTATCACACTTCTTTCATGCCTTGTAGATGTCATGGACAGTCACATGCTGC
Source organism: Malacoraja senta (assembly GCA_038087875.1). Taxonomy (NCBI): domain Eukaryota; kingdom Metazoa; phylum Chordata; class Chondrichthyes; order Rajiformes; family Rajidae; genus Malacoraja; species Malacoraja senta. The sequence continues at coordinate 3,557,592 of CM075997.1, read as the reverse complement.
AGGATCTTCTCCTTTCACCATCATTTTATTTTGCTTGTCCAGCTGAGTTTCTAGTTAACAGTGACCCCCCCCCCATCATATTGATTCAGGGAAAATAAGCAACGGTAATGCTACTGAAGTCAAGGGTAGGTGTTGGACCTTATTTTGGAGGAAATATGCCAAGCAATTTTATTACATGACCATTTCTTGCCAGTTATCAATTCACACCTGAATGCTCTGAGTCTTGATGCATGCAGTCATGCACTGGTCCATTTGTTGAAAAGTAGTTAATGGAATTAAACATCATGCAACCGTCGACAATGCCTCCAAATCTGACCTCTTGATGGAAGATAGACCAATGATCAAGTCAAACGGTGAGGAATCGGCCCCAAGAAACTCCTAATATAATTAACCTCAAGCTTAGATAATTGACATCTTTTTTTTCTGCAAGGTATGACTCCAACAATTGGAATGTTTTCCCCTTGATGTTAACCGAGCAGTTTTATCAGGCTCTTTGATGTCATACACATTCAAACGCCACACTGATGTCAAGGGCAATCACTCTCTCCGCACCTGTTGAAATGCCTCTTTGGTCAATGATTGGGCAAAGCTATAATGAAGTCTGGAGCTAAGTGGTCCTAGCAAAATCGAAACTGAGCAACAGCGGGCAGGTTATTAGTGACCAGTGTCAGTTGATGATACCATAATTGATACATTCTATCACTTTGCTGATGAACGAGAATCGATAGTCTGCTAATTATCCAGGATTGGTTCCGACTTTCTTTTCGTGAACATATATAAACGGGCAATTTTACACCTTGTCAGGTAGATGCCAGTATCGTGATGGAACTGAATAGCTGGGCTAGAGATGCAGCTAGTTCTAGAGCTCATGTCTTCAATACTACAACTGGGATATTATTGTATCCGGTCTTTATTGTATCCATTGCTCGCAGTCACTTCCTGGTTTCTCATGGAGCAAATCAAAATGGTTGGACATAAATTGTCTCACCTGCTGCTGCCAAAATGGAATGAGTGGAAACATTATGAACAGCCTACCAATTTTACCTTTGTGAATAAATGAACTGCATAATGGTACCATGCAGACAGTAAATCTCTGCTTCATTTATTCAGCCTGAATTGTCAGCTGGCTAAGCAATAGGGGTGTTTAAATTGGTCTGCTTGCCCTGGGCTAGAGGCAATTTAAAAAAAAATCTTTCAGCTGATGCCTCCAATTCCAATTGTCTTCAGCAAGACCACATCAAAATTAGGTTTATGTTCATGCCAAGTATCAACAAGCATGGTGGCACAGCGGTAGAGTTGTTGCTTTGCAGCGCCAGAGACTCAAGATCGATCCTGACTACGGGTGATGTCTGTACGGAGTTTGTACGTTCTCCCTATGACCATGTGGTTTTCTTCGGGTGCTCCGGTTTCCTCCGACACTCCAAAGACATACGTCCAAAGGCGGGGACGGCTGGTGGGCGCGAACTCAGTGGCAGAAGGGCCTGTTTCCGCGCTGTCTCTCTAAACTAAACTGTGAAATGTATCCGAGTGACAGGGGACACCTGCGAAACTGCAGTCCAGAAACAGTCTACAGGTGTGAAAACATATCAGAGTCATACTTCACATGGATAAATGATATTCCAATAGATACCTACACTAGGTAACTCCATTTGTTACAGTATAAAATAATAATAAGGAATCAACGTCTTTGGTTCAGTTGTTTGGGATTATAAACATTGGTTGAGGTTTATCTGAAAAGAAATCCCCCAAAATCAGATGCTTAATATTTCAAACCACAATTTTCTGCATTTTAGTGAACAAGATTTCCTTGCTCCACGCATCTTCAATTCTTGCACCTATCTTCGTCAGGGTTTGCTCCTCTGCCTCTCAGCTATGCAAATTTCCAGCTAGCTGCAAGTGAACAATCCAGGCACCATGTCTAGGCTACAGCTCAATGTTCATTTGGCACCAACCCACTGCTGCGCAGGGAATAACGAATAAACATGGACAAATCTGCGGCCCATTCTTTACAAATAGAATTTTTTTTTCAAATGAAAAAATTTTCCCTATACCATGTCAGATTGGCTCAATTGATAGTACTCTCAGCATTAAGGGTCATGAAGCCAGCTGGTTTAAGCCAAAGATAGACACAAAATGCTGGAGTAACTCAGCAGGACAGGCAGCATCTCTGGAGAGAAGGAATGGGTGACGTTTCGGGTCGAGACCCTTCCTTCCATCTGAGGAAGAGTCTCGACCCGAAACGTCACCCATTCCTTCTCTCCAGAGATGCTGCCTGTCCTGCTGAGTTACTCCAGCATTTTGTGTCTATCTTTGGCTTAAACCAGCATCTGCAGTTCCTTCCTACACATGAAGCCACCAGCATTGCTTGACCACCACTTCTCAAGTGTTTTGTATACTATCAAAGCTGCTCCTGTAATAAAGCCTGTTAAGAGACGCTGGCTCAACGTTCCACAAACAACATTTACAAGACTTCAGAATTTTACTCCTCCATTTTCTAAAGAGGGCAAGTAGCCAAGTATTACAAAATTAATGCCATATATTATTTACAATGTCTGCAGCTTTCTCAAAGAGCCAAATCTAATTAATGGTGAGGTTAGATTCACAAGTTTACATCTGATCCACAATGATTAGTATGTATAATGTTTCACTAAAGGCAGTTAACTGGATTGTGTGCAATTTCAACACAGAAACAAAAACAACTTCGGTTTACTTTTGAGGGCAATTGAGAATCAGTGAATTGAAATATTAGAATTTGACAATTTATCAAACAATTCCCCAAAACAGACCACTTTTAAGAAAAAATAACTCCTTCACACAAAGCTCTTCCTTAAAATTTAACGAAAGGACATGAGCTCAGAACGTAAAACCAACTCAGCTCTTTAATTTTGTCACATTATCACCTTTATCTCCTCTGCTAATCTAACTGAGTGCTGCCTCACTGGCATTGAGACATCCTGGTTTACATTATGCAATACATTTTCTCCCAACTCTGATCATGGTCCAGCAATGCTGCTAAATTCTTGCTGCTAGAGCCTTACATATCCTGATACCAAGAAAGCTCTCATAAAAATCATCTTCTGTGACTTAAAACTCCACTCATATTCAGCCTAACCATATTCTACTTTTCCTCTTCAGCTCAGGCCAAGTATTCACTATCATACTATTAAAGATTCTCATATTCTTTGAGATCACTGCGGAAGCAGGAGGATTTTGTTATGTAGGTTAGATTAGATTAGTTTGGTGTTATATACAACAGGGAGCAATGAAATCCCTGGTTCACATGAACTCACAGTGTAAACAGTATATATGTACAGTAATAAATACAATAATAAATATAATGCTAAATGCAAATGGTACAAGATTGTTTTGCAATATCCGAGTTGTGCAAAAAACGGACTATGGCTCAGCCTTCAACACTGCAAAATAGTGAATAAGGTCATCCCTAATTTTCTGGACTGACCTATGGGCCTCCATCTGCAATTGGCTTCCGGACTTCTTGACCGGCATTTCTAGCAGTGTCAAGGATCTCAAATTTAATTAGACATAAAATGATGAAGTAACCTCAGCGGGTCAGGCAGCATCTCAGCAGAATATGGAAAGGTGACGTTTCAGGTTGGGACCCTTCCTCAGACTTAAATTAAATTGGAAGTCTCCACTGTCAGTTTTAACTAACGTAAAATATAAATAAGGAATTTTCATGAAATCAAGATTTACTGCAATATGACGGCAAAGAAGTTTTATAGAATCTATAACTTTATGGATGAAGCCATTTTGCACAATTGGGCAAGATACCAAAGAGGATCCAACATCTGTGGAATTACAACCCAGCAAAGAGCCAATGACTCTGGCAGCAGAAGGAGATAGAATGGGTCATAATATCTTTCTAGCATCAAAGAGTTGGGAACAATGAAATAGGAAACATTTTTCCAGTGAGACAGTTTTCTTCCCCCTTGCTCCACAATATATTTGCGATTGGAATAACTTTATTGGACTTTTATCATTTCTGGCTGGTGAATACATGAATTTAGACAAAGCATGTTTTTCAGTAAGACTTGTCAAATATGCTACACCAATTCAAGTGCTTATCTAAATAATTCTTAAATGTTGTGAAAGTACCTGCCCTCCCACTCAAGTAGTTAGACTAACTTTGGAGTGTTGTGTGTGGTTCTGGTCGCCCCTTTACAGGAAGGATGTGGAGATTCTGGAGAGGGTACAGAAGAAAGCTGCCTGGATTAGAGGGTATTACCTGTAAGGAGAGGTTGGACAAACTTGGATTGTTTTCTATGGAATGTCAGAGGTTGAGGGGGGACCTGATAGACGTATATAATATTATGAGAACCATAGATATGGTAGTCAGAACCACTTTCCCACAGTAGAAATGTCAAGGATTAGAGGGCATAGCTTTAAGGTGAGGGGGGGGGGGAGTTTAAAGGAGATAACAGAGCATAGGACAGTACAACACAGGAATGGGCCACAATGTTTGTGCCAAACATAATGCTTGCTGAACTGATCTCATCTGCCTGCAAATTATCCATATCGCTCCATTCCCTGCAAATACATGAGCCTATCTAAAAGCTTCTTAAACGCCACGATCATATCTGCCTCCACCACCAACCTTAGCGATGCATTTACCAGGCCTACCATCTTCTGTGTAAAAAAAAAAAAACTTGCTCCGCACATCTCCACTGTATTTTCACCCTCTCACCTTATAGCTATGCCCTCTAGTTCTGGACTTTTCCACCCTGGGGAAAAAGGACCTATCTATGCCTCTCATCATTTAAGATACTTCTCACAAGTCTCCCCCCAACCTCTAACGTTCCAGAGAAAACAATCCAAGTCTATTCATCCTCTCCCTGTAGCTGAAACCCTCTAATCCAGACAGCATTCTGGTAAAAATGTGCAGGGCAAGTTTTTTTTTAACACACAGAATGTTGGGTGCCTGAAACACGCTGCCAGTTTGGAGGCAGATGTGATAGTGGCAGTAAAGAGGCTTTTAGAAAGGCATATGGATATGCAGGGAATGGTGGAATATGGTTCACGTGCAGGCAGAGGCAATTAGTTTAACTTGGCAGCAGGCACAGTGCAGACATTGTAGGCCGAAGGGCCTGTTCCTGTACTGTACTGTTCTATGTTAACCTTTGAATTTGGTTCCCCAGATCCATTGGTGACAGGAATACTATTCCAAATCAATTATTTTCACAAAACTGGTGGGGTAGGGTACAGGGCTGTACGACAGAGAATGGGGAAAGAAAATTAGATAAAAGGTGTTCAACTAAGTTAGAAGGTTCCATTGACATGGTGGGCATGAACAAACCTTTCCTGACTGCAACTCTGCAGAAGTCTATTATTTGAATGATGTCAAGCAATGCTATATTCCCAGGGTAAACACCAAAGATCAATATATCCTTTTACAAAAGAACAAGCTCTTGGGAAACTCTTTCAGTGATGGGAACTCCTTGTAATTATGGCCAGTGGGAATCAAAGCACTCCCTTTGATGGCTGGTCAGCATTTCAAAGTGTCTGTATATCAAAGGGCTGCCCAATAGCAGCACTTCCGAGTCTTAGGTAGCACCAAGGTTCACAGGCGCACCTAATGGTGTGTTTCTGGCATGTGCTGAGGATAATGTAGCGCTGTGAATTGGGTGTTAACATTCTCACCCCAGGCACATGTGAAATACAAGCTGCAGGTGAACCAAAGAGAACTTTCAGTTTTCACTCAAGTCAACAAAATCATGCTTTCAGCAGATTCTAAGTGATCTTTAAATGCCCTAATTCTGCTGGCATAAAGTTCTATGAGCATAATGCATCCTCCCAATAGCTTCACCTTCAACAAGCATTCAAGATGTTTGTTTGTACAGGATGCAAGACTGCAAATCTTTTAACCGGAGCAAGTGGGATCAGGAACCTCGCTTGACTTTTGCAATCCCTAGCCCAAAGAAGCTCAAGCCACTTGCTGCGCAGGTAACCTCACCAGCTGGGACCAACCCATGCATGTTTTTTGGCTCCCTGGCATATCTTTCTTTCCTGAAAGGTGCACAATGGAAATATATTTATTTTCCTTTTTCATAAAGCAGTCCATTAATAATGTTGTGGAAGTTTTCGAAAAATACAAGCCTACATATTATCTATCTGCTTATAACAGAAGAAGCCTGCTAAATACGAAAGTGGAAACTACACTGTATTTAGTTAAATACCAAATTCAATAGCACGGCTTTTAATAAATAACCCGATAAAATTCTTCAGTTTACAGCAGTCGATTCACAACAATCTGCATTAACAAGGACCTTCACAGAATCATCAAATCCATTGGTATACAACAGTTGCTGAAGAACACACTGATTCAGAGCACAGCAGCAACTTGTATTTAAATAATGATTTTAGTAATGCAAAATTACCCAAGGTACTTGCAGGACAAACAAAATGTAACATTGGCCCAAAGAGGAACTCTGAGGCAGCTGTTATGGACCAACTCAGATACATGCTTCAAGTTCAGTCTGAAGAATGGTTTCGGCCCGAAACGTTGCCCGTCTCCTTCGCTCCATAGATGCTGCTGCACCCGCTGAGTTTCTCCAGCATTTTTGTGTACCATGCTTCAAGTTAAGTATCTCCAATTATCAGAATTACATTTCCAAGATAAAATAACTTAATATTACCCACTGCTATTTTTCCTCCTTTCAACCACTGTCACATACAACACCAATAGAATTCTAACTAAAGGGTTATATCGGGTTTTTTATACAAATGTGCAAGGCAGTAAGGTATCTGCAGTGTATTCCTTATTCATTCATTCGTTCATTCATTCCTGGAACTACCTCTGCACCTAACAGTAGCAAATCTTCAAACTAAGTTTATTATTTTAGATAGTTTTAAAGGTTCAGTCCAAAGGAAAAGTGCTGACATTAAAGATAGGAATAGCGCTTGAGGGTATGCCACTGTTCTATCCGATCATGCACATTTGGCATCAATTCTATTTCTCAGTCCTTTTCTTATACCATGTTTACTGAACTTGCCTGCTGCAGACTTCTGCTGCCTCAAACGCAAGACGAAGAAGAACTTGCAAAGCTCAATTTCTATGCCAGTGTGCAATTCACCAACAATCTAGAGCTTGCTGTAGTGTAACATCCCAAAGATTCACTATAACATGTGAGAAAATCTTTCTGAGTGGGATTAACTGTAAACTCTCAGAAAGCTAATAAAAGTATGATGAGGTGAATGGCTTCCTATGCTCTATTATAAATATCTCCTTATTACCTATGGTAGGATAAATTAAAAGTTGCAGCATGGGTCTATGGGAAACTCTCTCAAGTTGAATCCCACCAGAGTGGTAGACAGGGTGACAGCACTGCAAAAGTTCAGTCAAACTTTCACCAAGGATTGCTACCGGTGAAGCTGTGGGGAATGTGCTATAAGCCTGTGAACTACTGGATGAGAAAGGGAATTTTATGTTTCCTGTCTGTTTGCACCAGCTTGCAAACTACTGCTGATGATTTGCGCTAACTCAAAGGGAAAAAGCTGTTTTTCACAGTGCTATGAAGAGTGTGCCAGAAGCCACACTTCTCACAGTGTGCATCTGATCTTTTCTGACCAGCAAAGAGAATTAAACCCTAAGTGTCAAAGCACTGCAAGTCTTAATATGAAGGCTTAGCACAATGCATTATTATGTCACGACAATCTGTAAGTGTACTGCAGAGCGAATTAGGTTAATTTAGTTCCCACAGGTCACTGTGTCCTGGTTGTCGTCAATGATTGTGTAATGATTTATGTCTTATGAAGATTTTTGAAAAATATGCTGTTTGCATTTTGTATTTGCTTTTGAAACAGGGATCAAATGATACAAAAAAAGTTGATTTCAGCTTCCAGTTATAGTAATAATTGTCCTAATTAATTATTAGTTCATTGCACGCTAACAGAGATCAAGTCCCATTCACTCATTATCCCTGTGTTTTCGCCACGACGACTCTTTATTGAATAGCTTCTACTTTAAAATTCTGTCTTGTTTTCAGTCCCTCCAAGGTCTCAATTCTCTCACTCTATTATCTTCCGCCCTAAGGGCCTGTCCCACTTAGGCGACTCTTTAGGCGACTGCCGGGGACTAGTTTTAATGGAATTCACCTACAACACCTGGAGACAACCTACAACAACACCTACGTCAACAAAAATTGTCGTCACTGTCGCTGAAGAATTTTCAACACGTTGAAATTTTTGCGGCAGTCGCCTGTAGTTGCTCAAAAGATCGCCTAAGTGGGACAGGCCCATAAATCACACTTAGATACTTCTGCTCCTGACAGAAAAAACAAATGCAACAATTGGCTACACTACTTCTTGAGCATGCACCACCTTCAGTAACACCATGATCAATCCTACACTTTCCTACCTGATGATCCTCATTTCCCATCCTTAACTCAGCATCTAAATTATCCATCAAGCCTGCTGCTCATCCCTGAATTTATTCAGTTCTCCTCCTGAGATCATGCCTACAGCTACCAAGACCTGAGTTCTCAAAATTCCAACTCAAACCTCCACATTTCTTACTTTGAAACCTCCATCGTTAAACAAATTTTTAGTCATCTGATGGAAAGCTTCTTCACAAAGCTCAGATTTTATTCTGAAACCCCTACCCTGCTTTAGTAGTAAGGTAGTAAAAAATTGAGGCAGCAGCCAGCCTCTCTGTTTCTTGCTTCACCTCTCAAAAAGACCATGGCTGATTTTTTTCTTCCTTTTCAGCAATAAACTTGATTCCCATCAATTCCAAATATCTCTCTCTGCCTTCAGAGACATACTCCACAGCATTCTTGGGTTGAGAATTCTAGATGTACGAGTAAGTTCAGGGTAAAGAAATTTCATTTCATTTCAGTCTTGAATGGCCATCCTTTATTTTGAATTTCACCGTGCCCCCGTCCTCTCCCCTCCAACCCAATAATTAATTTACATTCTATTTTCTTCAATCGAATGTTCATCCTTACACAGGTGGCAACCTGTATATAATATTCCAGGCATGCCCTCTCTAGAACCCTAGGTAATTGGCGTGCTACATCTTTATACGTGTGTAAATCCCAAAGGAATGAACTGCAACATACTGCTTACCTCACTGTGTAGGAAGGAACTGTAGATGCTGATTTAAACTGAAGATAGACACAAAATGCTGGAGTAACTCAGTGGGACAGGCAGCATCTCTGGATAGAAGGAATGGGTGACGTTTCGTGACGAGACCCTTCTTCAGACTCTGAAGAAGAGTCTCGACGAGAAACATCACCCATTCCTTGCATCCAGAGATGCTGCCTGTCCCACCGAGTTACTCCAGCATTTTATGTCTATCTTCTGCTTACCTTACGGTTTTTCGTACCTACCTGTTAACGTCCAATGATTCATATACAAGGACACTCATACCACTCACTTTCTAATTTAATACGTTGCTTTTCTTCTTTTTACCAAAGTAATGACCTCATGTTTTTACACATATTCTATTAACCCGACCTATGTACTATCTCTGAAATTTCTTTACAGTCGACTACACCAAATTGCCACCTGCTTTGCATCAGCAACCTAGTATATAAAAGCTATTGTGTATATGGAAGCATTTAAGAAGGAACTGCAGATGCTGGAAAATCAAAGGTAGACATAAATGCTGGAGAAACTCAGCGAGCGAGGCAGCATCTATGTAGCGAAGGAAATAGGCGACGATTTGGGTCGAGACCCTTTCTCAGACTGAGGAGGGGTCTTGACCCGAAATGTCGTCTATTTCCTTCACTCCATAGATGCTGCCTTACCCGCTGTGTAAATGGAAGCTGTCATTTACTGTCATCAGGCTCTTTACAATTGATTCTTGTTCTTTCCCGAATTGATTCAATTTCCAGCATTGATGCCTATAAATCCCAGATATGGACTTGACATTTAGTGGATATGTGGATTCCAAAGCAACCCAGAGGCTAATCTCAGGAATCGATCTTGTACCTTCTCTCAGGTTAAGTACAACTGAAATAAGACCAATTTGTCCTACTAAAGAAAAAGAGGGGGAACATTCGCCACTGTGCCGGAACCACATGTTTTATCTTCGAACACACAATAAATCCAATCTGCAGCTACTGCCTGCTGATCAAAGAGAAGAGATGGCATTGGAGCAGACTTGCAACTGTGCAATCATTACCAAAGATAAGAGTCTACATGGTAGAAACAGCCTGAAGGGATTGGTTGGAGGGTCAGAAAGAAAAGGCAAAAGTAGATAGTGAAAATGATTTTAATTATATCTCTTAATGCCCTGATTCTCAGCTTGCCATATGAAACGGAAGTGGCTCATCTCCTGCCAGACAGGAATCTTATCTGTTACAATTTACATTTTCTAAGTTCTAAGGATAACAGTATATTCTTGGGTACAGAATTCCCAGCAGCCCTTCACCCAATGTTATCAGACAATGAATGGTTTCCTACCTTATTTCCAGCTTCATCTGTTGAATTATTACCTGTAAAAGAGGGTTGTGGTTGTTGGAAAGGGAGATAAAAGAGAGGAAGGAAAAATTATTTTAAATAATTTTCAATAATACCGAACAATTAGAGTTTGAAAAATTCAGCTGAAAAGATATTCACATATTTAAGTATTTTTAATTGGTATCCATCAATAACAAAATTCATCAAGATATCTCATTCAAAGGAATCTTGCTTCCTTTTGGGATAATTGCATCTTGTATTCCTTTTTAATTTAAACCTTATCATCAACTGGAATTCTTCTTTTATTTTGCATTTGTCATTTATATTTTAAGCCCACTTTAGTTTGTCCATTAAAAAAGATTAATGGAAATTTACAGCACAGGTGGCCCAGTGTATCCTTTCCAGCCAAACATTGAACTTCCTAGGTAACTTCCACTCGGCTCATTGCCCTGTAAAGGGCCTGTCCCACTTGGGCGTCATTTGCGCGACATCATTTACGTGTCACGGTGCGTGCATGGCGAGTGGTGAGGCATGGTGGCGTAGGCAGTGACGCATGGTCACGCGCGGCAGCCCAGGATTTTGGGATTCACAAAATCTTTGCGCGCCACCTATGTGACGCGCAAATGACGCCCAAGTGGGACAGGCCCTTCAGTTTGGGATCTTCCAGACAATGTTTAATCTACAATGAGGTTGAATGCCTTCACCCTGTCAAGTTGGGTTGGAGGTCGCATTATTTTTCAGGTGAAAACATTTTCCCTCAGCTCTTCTCTAATCCTTCTCAATGAATTTACCTACAATCTGCAATTATCAAGTTTCTCTCAAGTGAAACACACTCTTCCTAAGCACTCAGTCAAGACCTCTGAATTTTATGTGATTAACTCTGCTTTTAGTCTCCTTGATTCTTAATAACCTTGGACTAGTCATTCTCTCCTCACAATTACACTAGAGTCATAGAGTCTTACAGCGTGGAACCAGGCCTTCAGCCCAACGTCCCATCTACATTAGTCCTACCTGCCTGCGTTTGGCCAATATCCCTCTAAACCTGTCCTTTCCATGTACCTGTCCAAATGTTTTTTTAAAAGTCAAGATAGTACCTGCCTTGTTAGTAGCTTTTTCCATATACCACCCTCCTTGATAGTAGCTTGGTCCATATACCACCATCCCTTGTGTGAACTAATTTGTTATATTCCACCAGAAATATGGCATAGACCCCATGGATGACAAATAATTTGTATACCACCAAGACCCTCTCTTTGATATCCAATACACCCCCCAAAAGAAATATTAGCGTCCCAAAAACTTTCTAGATGAAGACGGGCATAAATAAAAGCATTCAAATATTCAAATATCATCTAATAAATTTAATTCATTCATTCATTGTACTCTAAATTACAAGTTTAAAATCACATGGTGCAGCTGCATAAACAAAGATTGCTCTATTAGAACAGCGCGCAGCAGGGAGCCACTGGGCAAAAGTGGTCCGGATGGGGAACGAGTTGGCTAGGTATTCCGAACAGCTCCGTCACAGAGGACTCTGTGAGTTAGGGACTGTTTCCAGAGACACATTCAGAGACTGACATCGAGTGCTGCTGGAAGGTCATCAACTCAGTGAAAGACGCTCTATGGTCTGCCCGAGTGTTGTTGACCACCCAGCGGTGTGGGATGTCCGTCGGGTGATGTTGCCGACTGACCCGCTCCAGACGGCAGGAGTACGTGCTGAGGGACGCATTGAAGACCGGTGCAGCCAACGCCAAGACTGTGGGGGAGGACCACAGTCTAGGGTCCTTCCGCTGCTGGACATGGGGGACAGGGTGTGGTGGAGACACCTCTCAAAATATGGGAAGGGATTCCACGCCAATGGGCCACATGAGTGGCAAGGGTGTGGGGTAAAATTGTGATTTGGGGAAACTGTATTGTATGTATGTATAGCCTCCGAGAATGTTAGATGGTTTTGTATCGGTCATGTATTGTATATATTTATTTCTCGAATAAAGTCTATTTTTAATTTTTTTTTAAAATTTAAAAGGACAGGCTGGGGTTCTTCGCTGAAAGGCATGACGTTGGATAAAAAATGGCTAACATTAAGGAATGAATTTAGAATTAGATCTAAAGTGGAGGATAATTGGGAGGTGTGTAGAATTTAATAATAATGGGCCAAGAGACGGATTAAGAAAGCAGCAGTAGAGTTGCTGCCTTACAGCGCTTGAGACCCAGGTTCGATCCCGACTACAGGGACTAGCTGAACAGAGTTTGTAAGTTCTCCCCGTGACTGCGTGGGTTTTCTCTGACATCTTCGGTTTTCTCCCACATTCCAAAAGGGATACATGTATGTAGGTTAATTGGCTTGGTGCATGTGTAAAATTGTCCCGAGTGTGTGTAGGATAGTGTTAGTGTGTGGGGATCGCTGTTTGGTGCGGACGAGGTGGGCCAAAGGGCTTGTTTCCGCGCTGTATCTCTAAAACTAAAAATCTAAAAAGTATGAGAATAAACTCAATATCAAAGTGAACTATAATACTTTCTAAAAATGTCAAAACTAAAAGATTGCTGGGAAAAAGAAACATCAGAGCAATTAAACAAAAATATCTTTCCTTCTGATTTCGTGGAAGAGGATGCAAATAGCTTTCCTGAAGTGGTGGAGAAGTAAGAGGCCAATGAAACGGAGAAATGTACTAGTTAAAAAGTACAGAAGAAATTAATGGCACAAATGCCCGTTTTTATTTTTAGTTCTATTATTTTAATGGTGTTAAATTGGGAAATGCTGATGTAAAAAAGAATTACATTGTAATTCTTGGCCATTTATGCCACGCCTTAAGCATTAGTTATGCTGACTTAATGAATCATAAAATGCTCCTGCAGAAAATGCCTTCCCGCTACTGCCCTTCCAATTTCCCAGATTCAGTACTGCCCTTTTCTGATTGCTCCTGCTACGTAACGATTCTCTGGAAACCATTTCACAAACTTTGCACCTTTTAAACTATTGACTCTCCTACTGTTCTGATTAATGTTAGAGTCATTGAAATCCCCCACTAAAATTACGTGTTATTTTTGCGCTTCTCAGAAACTGGCCTACATACAAGGTCTTCCATCTTCCTCTACATGTTGAAGTGTATAATACATTCCCAGCAATGTAATTCATTTCTTATCATTTTGATTGTTAATGCATGCAACATTATCCTCCTTCACAAATGTAATTATTTCCTTAACCAATACAGGTACACCATCGATTTTTTGGTACCCTTGGTTCTTGAGTATTGCTGGATTATCCATTTTGCCAGATCAACAGAGGTCACGTAATAATAATTCAACCATACACCTGACCCACTAATTATACCCCTCCCGTGTCTCTAAAACAACATGGCCTGCTAGAAACTTAAATAAAGAATTAACAATTAACAAAGAAGCAAAAAATTAACTCTTTCAGTACAGAGGCACACGTCCCACAAGAGCGTGCGGTGCACGATGCTCTCGTGATTTTGACCCGATTAAAGATGATGCTGGACCATCAGTTACCGGAAAATCGGTGTTAAAGAAGGAACTGCAGATGCTAGAAAATCGAAGGTACACAAAAATGCTGGAGAAACTCAGCGGGTGCAGCAGCATCTATGGAGCGAAGGAAATAGGTAACGTTTCGGGCCGAAACCCTTCTTCAGACCGGAAAATCGGTTGTGGACCTGTATTGCTCTCATCCATCCTTTTAAAACCAAATTCGCTTTTATCTGAAAATCCTACATGGTAGGCTAAGTTGCTTTCCAGCCAATCTTTAAGCCATGTTTCAGCAGTGTTTCAGTTATAGCTATAGCACAATTTTCATAATTCAAATTTCTGAAATTCGAAGTGAAACTTTTTGAACAACTCGGTTGGGTAAAGATACCCACACACTCTCCCAAACCCGGTGTAACACAAAGCTGTAGAAATGAGAAGAATCCAAAATGAGAATCTCCGGCAAACAGTAGCGACTACCAGCTGGGGTTGCTGCTACTAGTTTCAAAGATAATGCTGTGTACAGCAGGATACACACAAATACAAGTAGATTCCTGCTCCCTGTCACTATCTGCGTTGGATAAAATGTATAAACAGTAATGTATTTTGGTTGATGAGTGAGGGGGGGGGATGCAGTGTGATAACATGCGTGAAGAAATCTGTTGAAGATCTCCCAATCTTAGTTGAATCTTGAATTTACATACATACATTACTTACATACCCCTGATCACATTGAAACGTAAGAATCGAATGCTATTGTGCTACATCCTGCACCTTTTCTGTGCACTCGTGTGAAGCACACACATGAACTACAGCCCCTTTAGGCAGGGTACCTGGCTCTTGGCATCACAGATCTACTCTCAGCATGAATCAGTTGCTTCAGTAGAGAAAAAAATCGTCCGAGAATGGCTCTGATGTCAACATTAAGAGTAACAGGTTGCCTTTCACTGCAAAGATTAATTGACTCCCTGGCGTTGTTGTAAAGCAATATTTACATGACACATTTTTACTGCAAAATAGAGAAAAAGAAACACACTTGTCCAAGTGACAAAACTAATTACATTACAGCTTTCCTGACTACGCTGCCAAAACTTGTTTTTTTTAAAAGCAAAGTGTTAAACCAAAACAAATTGAATGCTGGAAAACAGCTCCGTCACAGGGTTTCATATGGCAAGAGCTTTTTCAAAACATACACCACCCTGCAATTTAAAAAAGTTATTTTAAATCATTCATTTGTGCAATATTGGATAATCTCATTTTAATGAAAAGAACACTTTTGGATTTTCCTCCATCGAATCCTTCTCCTGTAATCTACGGGAGTCACTGTGTGGATGTGGATGGTGATAAGATCTCTTACCTTGCAACCAAATAATCTGCTACTTATTATTGTCAAAGCTCGTAACCAAACAATAGCTATTTGACAGCAATCTCATGGGCACTCATCACCAATAAAAACGTAATCACGCAAGGAGCAGTTGCCATCACGAGAAAGACAAAAGGGGACAAATGGCCCACAACAAAAATTTGGTGGCACAAGATAAGACTCAAATGTCTATGAAAAACAACAACTTTTTATTGCAGCAAAATTGTAGAATTCAGTGGAGAAGCAAAGCTGCCAGGATGACTCTCAATAGCTCTTTTATGTTTAGGAAGGAACTGCAGATGCTGGTTTACACCAAAGATGGACACAGAATGCTGGAGTAACTCAGCGGAACAGGCAGCATCCCTGGAGAGAAAGAATGGGTGACGTTTCGGGTCTGAAGAAGGGTCTCAACCTGAAACGTCATTCCTTCTCTTTTATGTTGACGCTTTCATCAGGCAGCAATGCGTAATATAGATTTTCTCTGATTTATTTTCCATCCTTTCCCTATCACTGGTAAAATTCTCCTCCCCAAACTTGCCATTTTAATATTGTATGGGAACTCAATGGTTCCCATAAATCAGACATGCTAAAATGGGGGGGGGGGGGGGGGGGGGGGGGCAAACCATGTAGTGGCGCAATGACAGCAGAAATTGAGTAAGAACAAACCCAATTTTTAGTCGATGGTAACTTGTACCCTGGTCATTACTTAACCTTACTAAACATCAATAAAACAATACATCTGTTCTTCAACACTTGGCTGATTACGGCAGTTTGTTGGATCCAATTTCCTGCATTAAGAAAGTAATCAAATTGAATAAGTATGTTTACGAAGGAACTGCAGATGCTGGAAAATCGAAGGTAGACAAAAATGCTGGAGAAACTCAGCGGGTGAGGCAGCATCTATGGAGTGAAGGAAATAGGCAACGTTTCGGGTCGAGACGCTTCTTCAGACTGAATAAGTACTTTGCATGCTGCAAGATACTTTATAATCTCCCAAAGTTGTGATGGGAACAAAGTAAACACAAACATCTCTTCCTTCTTTTCATTTTGTCATCAGTGATGAAAACCAGCCACGTTCTTCATCATCTAACCACTATATCTCAAGTCACTTTGTCCTTTCTCCTAACTTTTTAAACGTGAATGTAGTTCTGCACTGTGGAGTAGGATCTTTGACTTGGTTTTCATCTCTTGCCGCCAATACATTGTATTTTAATTCTTAAACTGAGAGAGCTTGGCATAGGGCCAAGACCAATAACACTGGAGCATAAACTCAAACAGCTTCCTCCCTCCTGTCCAGTTGAGTTTGCGACCTTTGGGCAAAGTTCCGTTTCTCACGGCTACCAAGAATGCAAAATTCTTAATGAGCAGTTTTAGTTTTTTTGAAGAAGCAACCAAAAAGGTTAATGAGGGCAAAGCCGTAGACATTGTTTATGTGGACTTCAGCAAGGTATTTGATAAGGTTCCACATGGTCGGCTATTCTAGGAGATTAGACCACATGGGATCCAGGAGGAGACAGCTGACAGCACAGATTATTAGCTTCATGGTAGGAAGCAGAGGATGATGGTGGAGGGATGTTTTTTGGGCTAGAGGCCTGTGACTAGCAGTGTGCCCTCAGGTGCTGGGCCCATTGCTGTTTGTGGTGTATATCAACGATCTGAATGAAAATGTACAAGGTGTGATTAGTAAACAGACATTAAAGTGGGTGGCATCGTAGATAATGTAGATGGTTATCAAAAAATAACAGCAGGATCTTGATCAGCTGGGCAAGTGGACTGGGGAATGACTAATGCTGTTTAATGCAGATGTGCAAGGTGTTGCATTTTAGGAAGTCAAACCACGGCAGAACCTTCACAGTGAATGGCAGGGCCCAGGAAAGTATGGTAGAGCAGAGGGTTCTAGGAGTGCAGGTACATTATTCCCTGAAGGTAGCGCCACAGATTGAAAGGATGGTCAAGAAAGCATTTGGTGCTTTGACCTTCGTCAGTCAGAGTATTGAGTATAGATGTCAGGATGTTATATTACAGTTGTACAACATGTCAATGAGGCCTTATTTGGAGTATTGTGTTCAGTTTTGCTCACCCTGCTATAGGAAGGATGTCGTTAAGCTGGAAAGAGTACAGGGAAGATATACGAGGATGTTACCAGGACTCAAAGGCCTGAGCTATAGGGAGAGGTTGAACAAGTTACGACTTTATTCCTTGAAGCTCATGAAGCTGATTTTATACAAGAGTATACAAGTGAAATACATACAAGTGTATAAAATCACGAGGGGAATAGACAGGGTGAATGCACAGAGTCCTTTACCCAGAGCAAGAGAATCAAGAACCAGAGGACGGGTTTAAGGTGAGAGGAGAAAGATTTAATAGAATCCTGAGGGGCAACTTTTTCACACAGTGGGTGGTGGATATGTGAAATGAACTGCCAGAGGAGGTAGTTGAAGCAGGTATGATCACAACATTTAAAATAAGTTTGAACAGGTACATGGCTAGAAAAGGTTTAGGGAGATACGGGCCAAAGGTGGGCAGACGGGTCGGCATGGACAAGTTGGGCCGAAGGGCCTGTTTCTGTGCTGCATGAATCTAGCAACCAAGTTTTGTTTTAATACAACTTTTCCTACTTTGTCACATTTAGACACAGGTGATAAAGCAAAACCAAACTTTGGCAAATCAGCAGCAGAACTTCAGAAAATAATTCAAGTTAAGTTGAAGGTGGACACAAAATGCTGGAGTAACTCAGCGGGACAGGCAACATCTCTGGAGAAAAGGAATGGGTGACGTTTCGGGTTGAGACCCTTCTTTAGATTGATGTCAGGGGAGGGGGCGGGACAAAGATAAAATGTAGTCGGAGACAGTAAGACTGGTGGGAGAACTGGGAAGGGGGAGGGGATGGAGAGAGAGGGAAAACAAGGGCTATTTGAAGTTAGAGAAGTCAATGTTCATACCGCTGGGGTGTAAGCTGCCCAAGCAAAATATGAAGTGCTGTTCTTCCAATTTGCGCTGGGCCTCACTCTGACAATGGAGGGGGCCCAGGACAGAAAGGTCAGATTGGGAATGGGAGGGGGAGTTAAAGTGCTGAGCAACCGGGAGATCAGGTAGGTATAGGCGGACTGAGCGGAGGTGTTCAGTGAAACGATCGCCGAGCCTGCGCTTGGTCTCGCCGATAAACAGGAGTCGACACCTGGAACAGCGGATACAGTAGATGAGGTTCAAGTTAAGTTGAGATCCTTGTCATTTGCACAAGTACAATGATGTACAGGTACAATGAAAATCTTGCTTGCAGCAGCATCATAGGCACACAGACAACACACAAAAAACAAATTTAACAGGATTGTGATAACAGTGAAAACAAGACATTAGCATAAAATATAATTTGAAAATAAGGCCATGGTAATACAAGAGGTTTGGTTGCCAAGGAAGGATTACGGTTATGCAGGTTAGTTCAATAATCTGATGGTTGTAGGAAAGTAGCTGTTCCTGAACCTGAAGTTGTTGGACTTCAGGTTTCTGTAGCCCCTGCCCGATGGAGCAGTGAGATGGCCCCAATACTGGTGATCCTGATGATGGATGCCACCTTCTTGAGGCAGTACCTCATGTAAATGCTTTCGATGGTGGGAAGGTTACATTAATTAGACAGAATGTGCCATTGGAATTGGACCAGCAACAAAACGTTTACTGAACCTGGCTTCAAGCATACATAATGGGGCTGTCCCACTGTACAAGCTAATCCAAGAGCTCTCCCGAGTTTAAAAAAAAATCAAACTCGTGGTAAGCACGTAGAATGTACGTAGCGGGTACGTCGGAGCTCGGGACGCCTCTTAGCGGCTCGTAACGCTAACGGCAGGTACTCGGGAAACGCGGTAAGCTCGTGAAGACTCGTGAAGATTTTTCAACATGTTGAAAAATGTCCACGAGAGCCCCGAGTACCTACGAGCGGCTATTACCGTAATTCTCCGAGTTCGAATAAGGGGAAACTCGGGAGAACTCTTGAATTAGCTAGTACAGTGGGACAGCCCCATAACAGTTTAGATGCCATGTATTATTTGGGAAAAAAGTTATTCTGGACAGACATTTGGTTTCGTAAGAGAAAATTAAAAAAGCTAAGAAAACTCGACTTAAGTTTGATGCTTAATGAAATAAGGTGCAAACCCATTATAGTTCGCTGAGACGCAGGGAAGAGCACAGCATACGGCAAAGGGCCTGTTCCACTTACGTGAATTTTTCGGCGACTGCCGGCACCCATCATAGTCGCAGCAGGTCTCCGAAAATTTTCAAAATCCAGCGGTGACCAGAAAAAGGTACGACTCTTTGGGTACTACTCATGACCATGCAGGCGTCACGTGTCGACATGTCATGGGTCAAAGAGTCGTACCTTTTTACTGGTCGCCACTGGATTTTCAACATTGAAAATTTTCGGCAACCTGCTGCGTCTATGACTGGTGCCGGCAAGTCGCAGAAAAAAATCGCGTAAGTGGGACGGGCCCTTAAGTTTTGTGCTCTTACAAGTCTCAGTGATGCAAAGGAACTTTGTTGCATGCAAATGGTAAGACAATTCAATCTGATGAATGTAGTTAACAGAAAGTCAAGTCTGGAGACTATTCTAAGGCAGTACAATGCTTGCATTTTCAGGTTATTGCTGGAATATTTCATTGTTATACATGTAACATCTGAATACAACTATAAATGGTAACATGCATTTAAATACATTGTATATTAACTGTCCAGCTTGCAAAATTTTGAACTAGATAAAACTAATTTTCCTTTCCTTTTGGGTCAACAAGGACTCAATTAACAATTGAAACTCTCCTGTGGGTTAGTGTTTACCTTCCTGGCAATAATCACATGTGTTATATCTTTGGAGCAAAAAAATGTTACAGCAGTTCTCAAAGGGGTTAATGACAGGGAAGGATTTTTATTCCTCAACAAAAATGTAAAACAAAAGGAACCAATTAAGTTAGTTGGTGAAGCAGATGGGACCGCAGGGCAGCAGCAGGGGAGCAGACAGAGTGCCACATGCAGGGGTGCTAATACTTCTGTTAGCTTTAACTGCTGGCACTCGCACACTAACACATGGCAGCAAGCCTTTGGCAGATTTGTCATCAAACTCATTTAGATGAAACACAAACTGTTTGCTCCTCGATTGGAAAGGTCAAGAAATCCACAAATTCACAACTCATTGGAAAAGCGGGAGCAAGCCAAGGATTAGGATACTTACTGCAGCAGCAAGATAATGCTACTTTGGCAGCTTGCTGGGTAACCTGCTCTTTTCGCTACCAGCTCCCAATTGACACAAATTATATTCTCCTTTGCAGTAATGATTTTTGTTTAAACTAACATTCAGGTATCACTGTAAAATGTATGATGGTTTTCACAAATAAACAGAAGGCAAAGACAAGAGTAATTACGAGGGCAAATGAATACTAGAAAAATTATGCTTTGAGATTTTCAAGAGGCTAGAAAGTTTCCGTTCAGTTTAGTTTAGTTAAAGGTAGCAAAGTTTGGGGAGTTTCCAAGAACGATCAACATAAATTAAAGGTATATTAATATAAATACAGAAACAAAGTCATTTAATTTCCTGTATAGAATAGAAGGAACCAAACGATTACAGATAATTAGTTTAGTTTAGAAATACAGCGCGGAAACAGGCCCTTCAGTACAATACAATACCGTTTATTGTCATTTGAACCTCAAATGAAGTTCAAACGAAATTTGGTTTCTGCAGTCATTCAACAAGAAAAGAACCAAGACACACATTAACACAAACATCCATCACAGTGAATCTCCTCCTCACTGTGATGGAAGGCAAAGTCTTGTCTCTCCCCTGCTCTCCATTCTTCTCCCGATGTCAAAGCCCCTGGCGGGCAATGGTAAGTCCCCCAGCCATTAAGGCCGCGCTCCGGGTCTTGTTGTTGGAACCCCTGGCGGGCGCTAGCAGGACCCGCGGCCGTTAAAGCCGTGCCGGGAAATGTAAGGCCCCGCTCCAGGTCATTTTCAACCCGGCAAATCTCAGTCCACCAAATCTGCACCGACCACTGAGCCCTGCACGCTAACACTATCGTACACACTAATTTACAATTAGACCAAGCCAATTCGCCTACAAACCTGTACGTCTTAGGAGTGTGGGAAGAAAGCGGAGAAAAACCCACGCAGGGCACGGGGAGAACGTACAATCTCCGTACAGACAACCGTCCGTAGTCAGGATCGAACCAGGCTCTCTGGCGGCAAATTTACCGCTGCACCAGCGTGCCAATGTATGAGCGCGCACATAAAAACAATAGTTCGGAGACAGGAAGTCAGCAAAGATGAGCATGTTATAATACAGGATACATATTACAGAATGTTGAATAGGTTTCACCTTGTGTCCAGAGTTGCCTTGGGCATTGTGAAATATAACGATGCACACTACTTATTTGGCAAAGGAGAGTCTTAGACAACAAAGGTACAAAACGTTGCTGAGATGGAAGCACGTGATCTTCGTGGTGTTGCTCAAGATGTAGAAGTGTAATTTATACCTCAGCTCAGGATTGAATTGATTTCATAATTGCAAACTATTTTGTTCAATCTGAGCTGATGGTCAGGAAGGTAATCCTGGCAGGAAAGCAAAGCTTTCTGGCAGCGACTGAAGATAATGGCTTCACTTGTCACTGTGGATCATCCAGGACAAACGTTACGTAGGACACATGTGGTGGAGGTTAAGATGGTGGAGATGAATGATATCACAATGCACCTGGAAATCTATCCTGCACCAGCAAAAGACACCACAGCGGTGATGTTCGAGAAGAAAACAAGAACACAAAAACATCTTTACGGGATTCTGCGCATGCCAGCGGATGGGCGAAGCCAAACATGAAGATGATATGGTCCCGTGAAGCCGATGATAAGCGGGAAATGTTGAGTGAAGACGGCACGATCAGCTGAGGGGAGTTTAGAAAACTAGTCGTTTCCCTGCAATCTCTTCTTTCCTTGTACGAACTTGTCTCTATATTGGCTCTGAATTAAGATATGCAAATGTCTGCAACCAGTGGTGAAGAGCTGTAAACAAAATCTGATATGGGGAGGGGGATATTTAGGATACTCCAGCACAAAACAGCAAGTATTGCAGTGCCTTGATCAATCCCTATTTAAGCTAGTGTCCAGCTCTTTGTCATTAATTTAATGGGAGATATGTAGTCTTCTAAAAAGGTTTCAGAATCAGTCACACTAAAGGTGACATTGCTATCTGCTGGAATGGAAGAATCCCTGTTATAACCTTGTTATAGGTTATTATCACCCACAATCTCATTACACAGCTTCATGGCACAGTAAAGCTGAAACGAATATGAACATTCAATGTCAAATTTTAAAAGGAAGTAATCGGCACACAAAGAAATAAAATAGCGAGATAAATAGAAATATAGCACTATTTCTAGCTGGGGCTTGTAGTCTACTGTAACTTCTCCAAGTGGATATGAACTGCTTAGCTAATTGCACGAGAGTGTAGCAGCAAGTTGAAAACCTGCTGCCATCTCATTTCATAAATCATCCACGTGGATCACAGTGCATCACGATTTAGACAAACTCTGTGCATTTGACTTGTTTCCATCTGCCAACGATTAACAATGACTCCCTTCGAATTTAGACAAGGCAGTGATGAAGCGAACAGTGCATTCATTGAAGGCGGCTGATCATAATACAGCATTGATGTAAGCATAGGCAGGATACTGGGTTGCTACAATATCTGTGACCAAACACAAGGTATGTGCTACCACCCAGTGGACAACTGAGGTCTTAAAAAAGACCATGGAAATAAATTACCAGTCCTTCCTCATCACTGGGGCTAAATCCTGCAACTCCCTCCTCAGAAGCTCTGTGGGACACTTTTACCAGAAGGACTGCCATCTTTCAAGGAGGCAGCAAATGACTATCTGCTCAAACACAATTAGGGATGGACAAGACACGTTGTTCTTGCCAGTAACAAGTAAATACATGCTATCGTTGCTCACTTTTTAGCATGCCGAACTTTTGGTGCTTTTGTGATGTACGAGATGGTTATTTCAATCATCAACAGTGATGATCAATCAGGAATCAACAGTGTCTTCTCCATGATGCTCATCTTTGGTGATAGGCACGATAGAAAGTCTGTCCTGCATGTTCCTGTAGCCACAATGGATGCCTACTGAATTAAGCTGCTGGAGTAAAGCCATTCCCTTCACCCAAATTACAATGCCAGCAACTATTTGAGTTAGACACAAAATGCTGGAGTAACTCAGCGGGACAGGCAGCATCTCTGGAGAGAAGGATTGGGTGACGTTTCGGGTCGAGACCCTTCTTCAGACTGATGTCAGGGGAGTGGGCGGTACAGAGATACAATTTAGTCGGAGACAGTAAGACTGGTGGGAGAACTGGGAAGGGGGAGGGGATGGAGAGAGAGGGAAAGCAAGGGCTACTACCCTCTACTACTATCATCTACAACCACTGTTAACCCAGACCCGCTACCACAGCTTGCGCAAGTACCGAGAGGTCTCGACCCGAAGCGTCACTCATTCCTACTCTCCTTCTCTCCAGAGATGCTGCCTGTCCCGCTGAGTTACTCCAGCGTTTGTGTCTATGATGTAAACCAGCATCTGCAGTTCTTTCCTACACAAGTCAGGAAACTTTACATAGCACAGTATTGGAATTTAGCTGTTTCTTGATGCAAGGAATACTGGTAATTCTACCTTCCACACCAGCATTTTCCTCCGCCACAAAGGTATTTACATCACTTCAGTTTAGTGGCACTTACAGAATCTCAGAATGACTGCACAATAGGAGACAACCTGACTTGAAAATTCATAATGGCTCGATGCGAGAGCAATCCAGCTGATCTGAATCCCTAGTTCTCCGGCCATAGCCCTGCAAATTCTTTCATCTGAGCATTTTTAAACACTGCAAATAAATCTGCTTCCATCAGCAACAGTGGCTCTGCATTTCAGACTCTAACCATCCACCGGTTAAATGAAAAATACTTACTTGCATTATACTGTTTTTTAGGACAATCATCTTTATCTTATGTCTGTCATTTTTAACCCCTACAATAATGGAAAAGGATTCTCTATCCACCCTGTATAAACCCATTAATTTAAATACCTCCATCAGATTGTCTGGCAACTTCTTCCAATAACCTCACCTTCTCCCAACCTTTGGCACCAATACTTGACCAGTGCTCTGGATAAAGCTGAAACATATTTCTGCCAGCAATTTGGAAGAGAACTACCAATAAGCACATCTTTGTGGATCACCACATCTCCAGGTTCTGTGCCTACTTTGCGGTCCACTCTTGAACTCAGCTCAGGGTCCAGAGGTGGAACTCAATCAAGGGGGTGGATACACTCTGCATCAGTCGCATTACTTTTGTCAGCCATTCCTAAAATGCGGAGCATGCGGCTATTCACAGGAAAGGCAAGTGTAGGTAACTGCTTCCTTTTTCCTTTCATTAACATTGCCTATTTAGTTAATTTTGTATTAGTTAAATACATTTTTTTTAATACTATTTTCACATTTCTTTTTTTTTTAAAGAAATCATAAACCTTTTACAACTCTTTTTAGATTTTCTGATTCATTTAGTAACAGCTAAAAAGCTTTTGTCAGTATAAACTGTCAAAGGGCCTTGATGGCTGTCTAAATGAGGAATTTGTCGGCCACTGACCTGAAGCCTAGTTCGACTACACAGATCACTCCACCTGTGGGATAATCAGAGCAGAGACCTGGAATTCAATTAGACCTGTGAAGCTTCAAAGGTTCTTGCAATTACAGGGATCACGTAGAGAGCACAAATACGATGAACCTTCTGAAGTTTGTAGTCGGCAGGGCAGTACTCTGCATATCGCCAACTTGGACAATTTTACATTTTTATCAAGCCAATTGACCTACAAACCTGTACGTCTTTGGAGTGTGGGAGGAAACCGAAGATCTCGGAGAAAAGCCACGCAGATCACGGGGAGAACGTACAAACTCCATACAGACAGCACCCGTGGTCAGGATCGAACCCAGGTCTCTGGCGCTGCATTTTGCTGTAAGGCAGCAACTCTACCGCTGTGCCACCGCGACTGCCCGATGAGTGAGCCAGATCAAGCTAAATCAATCTCGTACGTTTTACACACGTCATTTTCCATCAACAGGGCCACCTGCTTCCTTCTGCGTCTAGCTTCCAGGTTTTTCCCCTTCTCAAAAACTTTGTTGATGTTTGGTCTTCTCATGGCTCTTTGAATGCTCCAGACAAAAGTTCCCACACAACACAAGCTCCAGCTCACCTAGTGCAGGTAAGATAACCTAAGTGGCTTCTGCCTGTGTTCTAATGAAATGCAACATGCACCATGCCCACATACCTCCATGTATTGAGCCGTTATTCCACCGTAACTTCACTGACCTTTAAGTTCCTGGTCACTCGACATCTAACATTTTTTATTTTCCGTTTTTTTTAAATGAACACTTCAGTCTCCTTGTTTTATATCTCTGCTTGCCAGAGAAACCAAATCCTATTAACATTTCTGAATTGCTGGAGAAACTCAGCGGGTGAGGCAGCATCTGTGGAGCGAAGGAAATAGGCGACGTTTCGGGTCGAGACCCTTCTTCAGACTGATGTCAGGGGAGTGGGCGGTACAGAGAGATCTGGGAAGGGGGAGGGGATGGAGAGAGAGGGAAAGCAAGGGCTATTACCCTCTACTACTACCATCTACGACCACTGTTAACCCAGACCCGCTACCACAGCCTGCGCAAAAACCGAGAGGTCTCGACCCAAAGCGTCACCCATTCCTACTCCCCTTCTCTCCAGAGATGCTGCCTGTCTCGCTGAGTTACTCCAGCGTTTTGTGTCTATGATGTAAACCAGCATCTGCAGTTCTTTCCTACACAAGTCAGGAAACTTTACATATCACAGTATTGTAATTTAACTGTTTCTTATTGATGCAAGGAATACTGGTAATTCTACCTTCCTCACCAGCATTTTCCTCCGCCACAAAGGTATTTACATCACTTCAGTTTAGTAGCACTTACAGAATCTCAGAATCTCACCGCTGAGTTTCTCCAGCATTTTTGTCTACCTTCGATTGTCCCATCATCTGCAGTTCCTTCTTAAACATTTCTGAATTGGTTTCTTTGCTCTACCTGCTCCCAACCCCCACTGTCACCTTCATTCCTCACATCAATGGTGGCTGTGGTAACACTTGAAGCTCTGAGCTTCACACCTCTCTCCCAATCCTCATCCTTTGGAACCAATCCCAAAACATTTCTATCACCATTGCACCAGAAGCAGTAGACAGTTAAGATTCAATGATAAATGGTTGCTTTATTAATAAGAAGCACTTCCCCATTTTAAAAAATTAATTAAACATCTCTTTGCACTCCAAGTAAACAAAGCAATATGGATGCTGGAAGTCAGAAACAAAACTAAAGTACTGACACTGTGCAAAGTCAGTGGGAAGAGAACACGATTTGTTTCAGGTCAATCACCATCAGTTTGTGTTTACATCGAGAGTGTCTGAATTTCTATGTTCTAATTCTGTCAAAAGCTCACCAGCCTAACATATTCATTGTTTCTTGACACTTGCTAAATATTTCCAATTTTTGTGTATTCCATACATCTTTACTGATGGTACTTTTGTATCCCTAAAATGCCAGTGGATGCTCTTGTATAAGACATTAATGAAATGGGGTAAATCTTAGCCAATTCCTTTGCTTATTGTTCCTACCTGCACCCTTCTTTTCACCTGCCCATATATCTCCTTGCGTAGTTTAGTCAAAGTTGTTCATAGAAGTATTTGGTTTTGGGATTGGTATTGATGTTGGCTTATTATTATCACATGATATCACCAAGATATAGTGAAAAATGTGTGGGTGATCAGTCAAATCATACCCTACAAATGTCCAATCAAGCCACACATAAATACAAAAGGCAGTGCAATTGAAAAATAACTAGAGCGCAGAATTTAGACCTTACAGCATTATAGCAATGGAGAAAGTGCAGATAAGAAAAAGTGCAAGGTCCACAATGAGGTTGTTTGGGAGATCAGGACTAGACCTTTGGCTTATGAGAATTTGAGATACTTTGCTAGTTCTAAAGATAACCTATAAATGTGTTATTGCGCCATGGTTACATCAGTTATTATCTTCTAAATTAATATTGCAAAGCAGCTATCCAAGTAAAGCGGAAATCCATGGAAAGCACATGCTGTTCCATCCCTAGCAGTACTATCCATCATCTTACAAGATTCACCAGTCACGCTAATCACAAAACTTCAAGTATTCACCATGAAACTAAATGTATTGGTTAAACAAACAAAATATCTAATATGGGTAAAAAATTGAGACATAAATGCCACTGTAATCATTTAAATTGTTCTTGTCTGAAGACCTCAAAGGACTCGAACAAATGTAAACATGAAAACAGAGAAGTCCATGAAACTGGCTTATTGGGTGGCAAACACAAGCAATTTAATTTTGCTGTATAGGAGATTGTTTAGACGTCAATGGCCTTGCCTGGTACTATCTCTGAGGAGTTTAGGGAGAATCAGATCAAGTTTAGATTGATAGACGCAGACAGGTGGGATTGCCTGACAAGAAGCACCAGCCTGTTGAGAGCACCACTCATTAAGTAGATTTACTGCTGGCAAAACATATCAAATACAGCTCATCTGCCTCAACGGAAGTCATTATCTTAACCAAAATCTTTGAATTTTACATCAAGGCAATACTGCAAATCTGCATTCCACACGTTTAAAAGGAGAATTAATTGTTTCAATCAATTGATTGAAGAATTTTCAGCAATCTAGATAACATCAAAAATATGTTATAAGAAATAGAAGCAAGTTTAATCTCCTAAAGGTAGGCTTGTCCCAAGAGTGTCCTGACACCTGCCTAACTATAGGTCATTAGGTTATTCTAAGAGTTTACAGTGTTTCTATGTAAAAAGAATGCCAGGATGAGGACAGCTTCAGGAGCTCAATTTGAGGTTTCTGGAAAACCACAATAGCATTGATGCTGCCATGTAATTTAGTCACTGAAGATAAACAGCAGAACCGATCGCAACCTTCAGAACTTGTTCTGCAAACAGAGGGAGTTCCAGCTTGGTTGCTCTCTGGGAACCTCTTGTGGCAGAAATAGAAATAAGAACCAACCTCTCTTATATGTGCAGGGAGAAAATGCAGATGCTAAAGACAGACACAAAAGGCTGGAGTAGCACAGCGGGTCAGGCAGCATCCCTGAAGAATAGGTGACCTTTCGGGATGAGACCTTCAGACGCTCTTGTATGGTTCCTCTCATGTCCTGTTAACATCCCAACAAACCCCAATCAGTGAGGATAGGGGACAAATTATCCTCTACGATAATCCTCAAAGCTGGTGCTCTGGAAGGATGCGTTCTCAGCCCCCTGCTTTACTCCTTGTACACCCTCAACTGTGCAGCCAAGTATAAATCCAATTAAATTTACTAATTTGTAGACGACACCACCGCTGGGGACCGGATATCAAAGAATGATGAGACAGGGTACAGGAAGGAGATTTAAAACCTGGTGTCAAGACAACAACCTTTCTCTCAATGTCAGCAAGACAAAGGAGATGGTGATTGGTTTCAGGGAGTGATGTCTTCATACACATACCCCACTTTGCATTGATGGCGCCGAAGTAGAGATGGTTGAAATCTTCAAATTCCCAGCAGTAAATAACACCAGCAACTTGTCCTGGACTACCCATATTGAAGCAACAGCATAGAAAGCACACCAACGCCTCTACTTCCTTAGAAGACTTAGGTCATTTGGCTTGTCCCCAACAACTCTCATCAACTTCTACAGATGCGCCGTAGAAAACATTTTAGCCGGGTGCATCAAGGCATGTTTTGAGAAGACTTCAAGAAATTGCACAGAATTGTGGACACAGCCCAGACCGTCACACAAACCAACCTCCCTTCCACTGACTCCATTTACACCTCACGCTGCCTCAGCAAGACCACCAGCATAATCAAGCTCCAGTCTCGCCCCGGTCACTCCTCTTCTCCCCTCTCCAATCAGGCAAGAGGTATAGAAGTGTGAAAACGCACACGTCCAGAATCAAGGACCATTTCTTCCCAGTTGTTATCAGGCAACTGAACCATCCTACCAACAACTAGAGAGCAGTCCTGAGCTACTAACTACCTCATTGGAGACCCTCAGACTATGTTTGATCAGACTTTACTGTCTTTATCTTGTACTAAACCTTATTCATATTATTCATTTCATCATGAATTTGTACACTGTGGACGGCTCGAATGTAATCATGTATTGTCTTTCCGCTGACTGTTAGCACGCAACAAAAGCTTTTCACTGTAACTCTGTATACGTGACGATAAACTAAACTCAAACTCAAAGTAATTCACAGTTATTTATTTTAATGACTAGCCTATTAGACGATAATTTATACAGAGAAAGGCACAACAGATTTTGAAGACACTCAGGTATTTAAGCATTTCTAGAGTAGACAAAAATGCTGGAGAAACTCAGCGGGTGAGGCAGCATCTATGGAGCGAAGGAAATAGGCAACGTTTCGGGTCGAGACCCTTCTTCAAACGGGCATTTCAAGCATTTTTAGATGGCTGATGACCTATATTAAGCGTTTGGACACGCTAGAGGCAGGAAACATGTTCCCGATGTTGGGTGATTCCAGAACCCGGGGCCACTGTTTAAGAATAAGGGGTAAGCCATTTAGAACGGAGATGAGGAAACACTTTTTCACACAGAAAGTTATGAGTCTGTGGAATTCTCTGCCTCAGAGGGCGGTGGAGGCCGGTTCTCTGGACACTTTCAAGGGAGAGCTAGATGGGGCTCTGAAAGATAGTGGAGTCGGGGAATATGGGGAGAAGGCAGGAATGGGGTACTGATTAGGGATGATCAGCCATGATCACTTTGAACATGGCTGGCTCGAAGGGCCGAATGGCCTACTCCTGCACCTATTGTCTATTGTCTATATTAACTCTATTTCTCTTTTCACAGATGCGCTGAGCTTTTCCAGTATTACTTTTGGATTTTCAGCATTACTTTTGGATTTTATTACTGGGAGATTTTAAATGGGAGATTTCTAAACTGCACATATTCCCATGGAAATCTTATTTATCCCCAAGTCTTAGAAAAAAACTTAGTTTGAGGTCATAAAACCACCAGTTGCAGTCCAATCTGGAAACTGTACCCAATCACAAGACATGAATCTATCACTTACTGACTTAGGAACAAGGGTAGAACCAGTGAATGAATGTGTCACATTTATTAAAATTAATATTGATTATCAGTATAATTAGTACCATTTAATCACCGACTACAAATGATTTCTTTATTGCAAATACCCAAGCTAAAATCAACACACGAGAACAGCAAATTCAAACTGGGGTATGTTGTGTTTCTGAGTGGCAGGAAGTGCACATTTCTTCAAATGGCTGCTTGTCTCAATAAACTAATGGGTGGCACGGTGGTGCAGTGGTAGACAATAGGTGCAGGAGTAGGCCATTCGGCCCTTCAAGCCAACACCGCCATTCAATGTGATCATGGCTGATCATCCCCAATCAGTACCCCGTTCCTGCCTTCTCCCCATATCCCACGACTCCACTATCTTTAAGAGTCCTATCTAGCTCTCTCTTGAAAGCATCCAAAGAACCCGCCTCCACCACCCTCTGAGGCAGAGAATTCCACAGACTCACCACTCTCTGTGAGAAAAAGTGTTTCCTCGTCTCCGTTCAAAATGGCTTATTCCTTATTCTTAAAATGTGGCCCCTGGTTCTGGACTCCCCCAACATCGGGAACATGTTTCCTGTCTCTAGCGTGTCCAAACCCTTAACAATCTTATATGTTTCAATGAGATATTCCCTCTCATCCTTCTAAACTCCAGAGTGTACAAGCCCAGCTGCTCCATTCTCCGAGTTGCCGCCTTTCATGCCAGAAATCACGAGTTCAATTTGCGTGGATTTTCTACGGTTTCCTCCCACATGCCAAAGACATACAGGTTTATAGGTTAATTGGCTTGGTAAAATTGTAAATTATCCCTAGTGTGTTAGTGTGCAGGAATGGCTGGTCAGCACAGACTCCGTGGGCCAAAGGGCCTGCTTCTATGCTGTATCTCTAAACTGACACCACCGTCATCTACGTCATAAAGCAGAGTAGATTACACACACCAGTCTGTATCAATGATGCTGAAGTGGAGATGCTTGAGAGCTTCAGCACATTGACTCAACTTTCGAGAGTGTACATAATACTTCCTCCGAATTATTTTAAAATCATGTTGATTTATCAATCTATTCTTTTGGTCTTCCTTAATACTAAAAAGGGCAAACTCTTCCAGCTCTACAGTATTTATCTCAAAGCCGGGGAACCTGCTTTAAATTCACACAGTGGGAAACTAAATCTCTCCATTAATGGTCTGAGGTAGGAAGATGACCAAAGCTTGTGAAAGTCTGACCAGTCCAAACACTACCAGAGAACTTGCCATCTCTACTCATTCTGGACACCAATGCAATACCAATCCCATATAATGCGATTGATCAAAGCATTCAATCCTTTTTCTTACTCATTTATGAGATATGCTGGCAATGCTGGCATTTGCTGTCCATCCTTCATTGCCTCAAACGGTTAAGAGTCAAGCACAATGGTGGGTGTGAAGTCACAAATAGGCCAGACCAGTAATATCTCTGAAGAATATCACTGAACCAGATAGATTGTTACAAGCCTGAAAGAATTGTATTTAGCAATGAAACCAGCATTTTTTTTAAATTAATTATAGATTTATTTAATTTCTGGTTAAAATAATCCAGCCAATGGAAACACAAACTGTGTATCTATCCTCATATGACAAACCTAACATCTCCAGAATCAGACACAAAATGCTGGAGTAACTCAGTGAAACAGGCAGCATCTCTGGATAGAAGGAATGGGTGGCATTTTGGGGCGTGACCTTCCTTCTAAAGAAGGATCTCGACCCAAAAGCAGCCATTCCTTCTAACCAGAGATGCTGCCTGTCCCACTGAGTTACTCCAGCATTTTGTGCCTATCTTTGGTGGGACAGCATCTGCAGTTCCTCCCTACACATCTCTGGAATCAGATTGGTGACTCTTTGCTGTACTTGCTCTATCACAAATATATCTTTCCTTCAATCGCCCAACTCTACTTGATCCGCCGGAAGATCCACCTCTTCAATCACATAGATGCTGCTGCACCTGCTGAGTTTCTCCAGCACTTTTGTCTACCTCCTATCTTTCCTTAGATAGGGTCACCAGACAGTCTCATAGAATTCCAGAAGCAGTCTCACAGGAATTGAAGCAACATATATCTTGTTCTCAAATTCTCTTTCAATAAAGAATAACAAATCACTTGCCATGATTGTTGCTGAACCTATATGTTAACTTCAGTACTTTGGCTGAGTATCCATAACTGAACTGCCACGCTACTATTCAAGAAAGTTCACTTGTATCTCATGTCCATTTGGAATGGAAAATAAGGCAGCTTTGATTAGATAACATGTATTCTAAATCAAAAGTCATGTAGTAATCCAGTGTGTAGGAAGGAACTGTTTTAATTGGAGACATTTTAGAATATTGACCAGGTCTTCTGTAGTCATTTAGTTCCGTAGTTATTTGTATGACTGACTTGGCAAATGAAATTCTTCATATGTGGCAAAACATACTTGGCTAATAAAGTATTATCGTGATTGTGATTATTGTGATTGTGATCTGGCAGAGCATTAGGGCATTCTCAGACTCAGAAGAAGGGTCTCGACCCGAAAAGTCACCCATTCCTTTTCTCCAGTGTTGTTGACTGACCCACTGAGTTACTCACTGGCTTCTTATGAGATCTCACTGTGAACACATTTCCAGAAAACCCCAATCCATTTGAACTGCTTGTAGAATGTGACAATGGCTACATGGAGAAAATCACCCTTCTCCAGGCCATGAAAGTAACTGGGGCCTCAATGTCAGGGATGTTGGACTGGGAAACGATACGAACATAGGTTTATTTGTTCTTCCAATAAATTTGGAAGATTTTGCAGAGACAGCAGTGGTGGAATTTTTTCACTGTCTGCTTCTGCCTCAGAAACACGTCAGAGACCAGGGATCATGCTGCCCAATACACTATCAGTTTTGTGCCAGCTCTAAGGTCTTGATGTTCAGGTATTCTTTTCATCAGCCTGTAGTACTGCCCATCACCTCTGAAGAAGGGTTTCCAGCATCTGCAGTTCCTTCTTTAACACCTCTGAAGAAGGGTCCTGACCAGAAATATTACCTATCCATTTACTCCAGAGATAGACAATAGGTGCAGGAGTAGGTCATCCGGCCCTTCGAGCCAGCACCGCCATTCAATGTGATCATGGCTAATCATCCCCAATCAGCACCCCGTTCTTGCCTTCAGTGTTGGTTGGCAGACCGGAAGCAAAGAGTAGGAGTGAACGGGTCCTTTTCAGAATGGCAAGCAGTGGCAAGTGGAGTGCCACAAGGCTCGGTGTTGGGGCCGCAACTGTTTACCATATATATTAATGATTTGGAAGAGGGAATTAGGAGCAACACTAGCAAGTTTGCGGATGACACAAAGCTGGGTGGCAGTGTGAACTGTGAAGAGGATGTTAGGAGGTTGCAGGGTGACCTGGACAGGTTGAGTGAGTGGGCAGATGCGTGGCAGATGCAGTATAATATAGATAAATGTGAGGCTATCTACTTTGGCGGCAAAAACAAGGGGGCAGATTATTATCTCAATGGGGCTAGGTTAGGTAAGGGGGAGGTGAAGCGAGAACTGGGCGTCCTTGTACACCGGTCACTGAAAGTTGGCTTACAGGTACAGCAGGCAGTGAAGAAAGCTAATGGAATGTTGGCCTTCATAACAAGAGGATTTCAGTATAGGAGTAAAGAGGTTCTTCTGCAGTTGTATAGTGCTCTGGTGAGACCACATCTGGAGTATTGTGTACAGTTTTGGTCTCCTAATTTGAGGAAGGATATCCTTGTGATTGAGGCAGCGCAGTGTAGGTTCACGAGATTGGGATGGCGGGACTGTCATATGAGGAAAGATTGAAAAGACTAGGCTTGTATTCACTGGAGTTTAGAAGGATGAGGGGGAATCTTATAGAAACATATAAAATTATAAAAGGACTGGACAAGCTAGATGTAGGAAAAATGTTCCCAATGTTAGGCGAGTCCAGAACCAGGGGCCACAGTCTTAGAATAAAGGGGAGATCATTTGAGACTGAGGTGAGAAAAAACGTTTTCACCCAGATTGGTGAATTTATGGAATTCCCTGCCACAGAGGGCAGTGGAGGCCAAGTCACTGGATGGATTTAAGAGAGTTAGATAGAGCTCTAGGGGCTAGTGGAGTCAAGGGATATGGGGAGAAGGCAGGCACGGGTTATTGATAGGGGACGATCAGTCATGATCACAATGAATGGCGGTGCTGGCTCGAAGGGCCGAATGGCTTCCTCCTGCACCTATTTTCTATGTTTCTCCCCATATCCCCCGTCTCCGCTATCTTTAAGAGCCCTATCTAGCTCTCTCTTGAAAGTATCCAGAGAACCGGCCTCCTCCGCCCTCTGAAGCAGAGAATTCAACAGACTCACAACTCTCTGTGAGAAAAAGTGTTTTCTCGTCTCCATTCTAAATGGCTTACCCCTTATTCTTCAACTGTGGCCCCTGGTTCTGGACTTCCCCCAACATCGGGAACATGTTTCCTGCCTCTAGCGTGTCGAAACCCTTACCAATCTTATATGTTTAAATAAGATCCCCTCTCATCCTAAACTCCAGAGTGTACAAGCCCAGCCGCTCCATTCTCTCAGCATATGACAGTCCCGCCATCCCGGGAATTAACCTTGTAAACCTACGCTGCACTCCCTCAATAGCAAGAATGTCCTTCCTCAAATTAAGAGACCAAAACTGCACACAATACTCCAGGTGTGGTCTCACTAGGGCTCTGTACAACTGCAGAAGGACCTCTTTGGTCCTGTACTCCTCTTGTTATAAAGGCTAATCATTCCCAATCTGTACCCCGTTCCTGCCTTCTCCCCATATCCCCTGACTCTGCTATTTGTGATGTGCGCCTGTTCTTCAGCTACAATTATGCTCCAAACACCAAAGGCCCTATCCAACTGAAAACAAAGAACCAGAGTGAATTTAACAGGGGCAGAGAGAGCCAGTCAACACCCCTTTGAAAACATCTTCATCCTTAACTGTCATAGAGTCATACAACGGAAACAGGCCCTTCGGCCCAACACACCAACCTACATGTCCCATCTACACTAGACCCACTTAGCTGCGTTTGGCCCATATCCCTCACCTTGCTGTGAGCCACACAGAGGTAATCAGCTTGATAAAGGAGTAAACATGCATTTCCAAATTGGTATGCAACTTGGATGGGAACTTGGAACTGGTGGGTGGAGATAGCAACCCTATGCTGTCACTAACCTTTTCATTCAGACAATCAAGTTACCCTTTGAAACAAGGTGTTAAAGAAGGAACTGCAGATGCTGGAAAATCGAAGGTACACAAAAATGCTGGAGAAACTCAGCGGGTGCAGCAGCATCTATGGAGAGAAGGAAATAGGCAACGTTTCGGGAAGTCTGAAGAAGGGTTTCGGCCCGAAACGTTGCCTATTTCCTTCGCTCCATAGATGCTGCTGCACCCGCTGAGTTTCTCCAGCATTTTTGTGTACCTACCCTTTGAAACAAACTGATTTTGGATACAAAATGAGTGAAGCTCGGCAGCTGTACAATTGGTTACTGAATAATAGATGCTCAACATACTATCTGTGGCTGTCAATTGCCATTCTGTCCTATATTTAAAGCTTGTCATGATCCTCAAAATGCATCTAATTCTTTTAAAGAACCTTTTGATGAAAGATCAAAATGCTGCCTGGCCTGAAGATCCCAACATTTAAACTTGTTTAACACGATTTTACCAGGATACAAGGCGGCAGCTTCTTAAACCCACAGCTCAAACCCAGTGACCAGGAGTCTGCATCGCACCGTGACAGTTGACATAGAAAAACTGAATGGGCCGCAGAGGTGACACTGGTGAAGGGGACGCGACCGATCTGCTCCCACTCACCGAAGACGTAGACCACCCCGAGGGTGCTGCCCGCACCCAGCAGCCCCATTAACCTCAACACCATCTTCTTGGCATAAGCCGTATTCTGCTTCTGTTTCTGCTCCTGCTCGGTGCCGGCATCGCCGCTGCCGCTCCCATGCTCGCCGCTGCCCGCCTCCTCCTTGGCCCGTTCCCGCTGCTGCTGCTGCAGCTTCTCCTGCAGGATGGCCTGAGCCAGACCGCCGGTCGCGGGGCCGCCTTTCTCCGTCGACAGCGCCCGGCACGCCGGCGACGAATTGGACTTTACCTCATAACTTCGCAGCGCCAGTCTTTTGCGGGCGGCTCCGGGCCGATTGCGCAGAATTTTCCCGCAAAGGTTCAGCCCCGACCGGCTACACATGCATCTGAGTGATGCCGCCATCTTGGATGATTCTCCCGCCCACTTCTCACCGTCGGTCAATCTAACCACCGCTCTCGTTTATTGATGGCGCAGACGAGCAATGAAACACAGGGATACTAACATACTCCCATCTCCTCTTTTCCAATCAGGGCAAAAATTAGAACAGACTGCAATCCAACCTGGGGTTGGTTTCGACGCGACCCTGTCAAAGGTCAGGACAGCAAGCAAAGAGGGACAAACTAAACTTGAAAGCACAAGGCGTGGCAACACAAAATACAAGCCAAAAAAGCCATTTGATTGAAATAAAAATGCAAATAACTTCAGCATCTAGTGATATTCTGCTAGTGAAACTCTTACTATGATAATGAACGACAAAGTGTCTTAGTTACAATAAGGATTTCATGCTCTTTGGCACCAATATTGGTTTCTTTTTTATTTATTGAGTTTATTTTGCGTATTATGTGTTCTATGAGTATCCTATTTACAGACATATTATGCTGCTGCAAGTAAGAATTTCATTGTGAAAAAAAAAGACAAAGTCCTGGAGTAACTCAGCAGGTCAGGTTGATGTTTCATTACATCTTGCCCACTATTGAGGAAAGCCAAGGGCTAGGAGGATAATTCGAGTAACTTGGAGAAAGAAGGAAAATAATTATTAGAAGGTAGCACATGCAAATTGAGAAGTAATGAACTACAGATACTGGTTTAAACAAAACACTAAGTGCTGGAGTAGCTCAGCGGGTCAGGTGGCATCTCTGGAGAACCTGGCTAGGTGACAGTTCCGGTCACCACCCTTCTTCTGACTCACAGTAGAGAGGTCAGCCTGCCACAATGGCACCTCACTTGTCGGAGGGTTTCATAACAATGTTGTCATTGTTGCTGAGTGAGCGGATGGCTGTCTATTCAGAGGTGAGATTGGAGTGGTTAAGGGGTGTGGAGAACTTAAGACGATTGATGTCGCACGGGTAGCTGGAAATATGAATATCCAATGAGGGTAGAAGGCCAGCAGGGGTCTGAAGAAGAGTCCCAACCATAAAAGTCACCAATCTATATTCTCCAGAAATGCTGCCTGACCCACTGAGTTGCTCAAGCACTTTGTGTCTTTTTTTGTAAATCAGCAACTGCGGTTCTTTGTTTCTACATTCTAAGAATTTCATTGTTCCATTCCGGACTCTTTCCTAAAGAATTAAACAGAAAAACTTTCCACTTGTCAGTGAATTAGAAATTAGATAGAGAACTTTGAGCATAGAGAAGACAATAGACAGGACGATCCAGCTACCTATTTGCCCCATCAGGAGCCTCAAGTCGCACGGTTATCTGGAGTTCCTACTTGGGCCTCATCAGACACCTCAGTGCCCACAGAACCAAAGCTCACGTACGCTTGTTTAAACTGTCTATAAAGATAAAGTGAATACATCATGGATGCTGGAATCTTGAATACAAAACAAACCAATGGAGTTAGTATTTTAGCCTAAAACTAGCAGAGGATGGAGCATGGAAAGAATGAGACTCCATCAGTCTGAAGAAGGGCTCTGATCCAAAATGTCAGATTTGGATGCCAAAGACGCTGAGCTTCTCCAGCAGTTTGTCTTTACCTTGGGGAAATAAATGTATGTGTGCAAAGGGGAGCATGGGAAGCTCTGCTCCAACCTTTCTAAAGAACAGAATAAGCTCAGGGGGGCCACCAGGTCCTGATCCAGGTTTAAATTCTCATCCTATGAATGGGATAAAAAGCATACATATCAACAATTTGTTACTCGCTGTCAAAACCCACATTGGCATCGGTATCAGGAGGCTATCACAAGAACTACACCCCAATAAGAACAAACACTCCTGAAAAATAGTACGTCATCTTAAAGAGCAGCCTTCTCCACAAGTACAACACAAGATCTTAAGATCTGCAAGTCTTTTTTATTGACTCTATTTGGAGCAAATGGGTTTACAAGCTCAAATATTGGCCATACGAATGGTATTCCCAAACCACAGAAATACATTTTACATTAGGTGACATTTAGTAAACAAGTCAGCAGAAGCAGATCCTAGCAGTGGTCATTGTTCAATTAACCTGGAGATCTAATGGTTGAATAAAACTGGGTTTATCAGTTGCAACTTTTCCAATTGATATTGTTTTATAACTGTACAACAGCCCAAAATGGAAATTTTATGGCAGATGTTTTCCCAAGTTAACTTTTGTTTTAATAATGTATTTATGGAATATACATGCAATAAAATTCGAATCAAGATTCTGAGATCTCTTGTCGAAACAAGGAACTCCAGATGCTGGTTTACAAAAAAAAGACACAAAATGCTGGAGTAACTTAGCTGGTCAGGCAGCATTTCTGGAGAACATGGATAGATGATGTTTCAAGTCAGGACTCTTCTTCAGGGTCCGAAGAAGGGTCTCGACCTGAAATGTCTCCGATCCATGTTCTCCAGAGATACAGATTGACCCGTTGCGGTACTCCAAGTCTTTTTTCTGAGATCTCTTTAAGTTTTGGACTATATTTCCATGATGCTAACTGACATGGGGAAGGAAGCTGCAGAAACTTCATGTATTAATCAAACAGTAATCTTGAAACCTTAAAAGCACAATTGCTGGAGAAATCGCAAGCAGATTCGAGCCTTCTGGAAATGGTCAGTCAGGTTATCTTGTCTGGCATCTGCAGATATCTAAAAAAATTACATCTGGCCACAAAGCACAGAATCTGTCCACAGGATCTGGGGCAAAACCTCATCTGTGCTAGGCCTGTTAACAGCTACAGCCATTGACACCTGCAATTTCTGCACAGGCAACTCAATAATAACAGCCTCTCCGAAAGCTCTTCATTGCTGGCCGTTGAGACATTGCTCAGGGCCTATTGACACTGACAAGATCACGGATGGAAAATCATAAGCAATACTGGAACGCTGATGTAGTCCAAATTTGGTATCGTGACTTTTTGTAAAATGAATTCAATCCAAAGAAATCTGGAGAATTAGGAACTGAGGTCTGAGTGAGGAATAAACTGGGATTTCTGTCATTTAATCCCATCTAACCTCCATCACATCATTTTTTTTTTTTTCTTCCTAACACTTACTGTGCATCTTAAACGTTAATATGTCTCCAACTTTATGTAGTTCCGATGAAAA
Source organism: Malacoraja senta (assembly GCA_038087875.1). NCBI lineage: Eukaryota > Metazoa > Chordata > Chondrichthyes > Rajiformes > Rajidae > Malacoraja > Malacoraja senta. The sequence goes on along the minus strand of CM075997.1, from coordinate 3,517,777 downwards.
GTTAACTCAATTTCTCTCTCCACAGATGCTACCCAACCTGCCGAGTGTTTCCAACATTTTGTTCTTATTTCTAAAGCTGCTCCAAACATCTGGAGATTTACTCTTGAAAATGGAATTGCTAACGTGGTTTTCAAAGCATCTTCAAATCTTTTGAAAACAAGTGGCAACATATAAAGCTTTCAATTTACACAAACAATTTTGAACTACCTAGTTTAAAAAATAATTGTAGCATTCTTTTGTCAAAATTGTCTATTTTTTCATGTGCCCCCTCTCATCTACTCAAGTGCTCTTATTACAAAAATAGGTTTTAGCATGTTCCTGAAGTACCATTCCATTGCTACAAAAAGTATTTATCTTCACTGTCAAACGGTAAACTATTTTTATTCCTTTCATGCATAAACAACAAAAATCACCATTTACCCATTTAAGTCTCAAACAGGTTTCTTATAAAATGTACGCCCACTTTTCATTGCACTATCAATTTAATATGCATTATTCCATTTACTCAAATAACTAATTGTTGCTATTTTTGGTCTTTTTTGACAACCACTGCTAAAATCTGCCCACAATAAGCAAGACATTATCAAAGCAAAAACACAAGAATAGAAGGAAACCTAAAAATCTGAACAAAACTTCACAGAAGAGAGTTCTATTACTTCCGACTATATACATCTTTTCCAGATGATGCTGTTCCTTGTTCATTCAGGACCCCAAGAAATCTCAGGTTGAGGATCTTCAGCTGTTCATCCAGCTCCATGCGGACAATCCCATCCTCACCATCGATACTCAATAGCATGCCTGTAGCCTCCCGATCTTCGCCCAGAATCACCTTCACCTGTGGGTAGACAAATGGTTACATAGGCAGTCAGCAAGTTCCTGTCTACATATCATCATTATGCTGGTTGCCATCTTAAAATGACAGCTCAAATTAAGTTAATCTGCCCAGCAGAACTTTCAATTTACAATGTTTATGATCAATTTATGGAGTGTTAGTGATGGAAGAGTAAAATCATAATTTCACATGTTTCCACTTCAAAATCAACTTGATTTGATGCAAAGTTCATTCAGTTCTGCAGCTATAATCTCAGGAATCTCCTGTGATAGTACCCCACTTCCAACAACTATCACGGCTGCGGCTTAGGACGAAGTTTATGGGGTGTTTATATTGGTGATTTACAAATTTACAATACAAATTCCACGTACGTTCTTTCTAAGCATGAATCTGGGTATAATTTTATCCTTGTGTCTACATTTGGCAGAGAATCAGAAATAAAAGATCCACAGCATCACCTTGTGGACCTACATAAAAACATTGAAACATAGGAGCAGGGGTTGGCCATTCATCTCTGACCCTGCTCCACCATTAAGCAAGATGATCATGGCAGTGCATCTAAGTTTAATACAGGCTGCAAATCAAAAAACTGCAGGTGTAAGAAATCTGAAATAAAAACAGAAAATGCAGAAAATCTTCAGCAAGTCAGACAGCATTTACGGTGAGAGAAACAGTTAGCGTTTCATCCAGATTGAAAAAGAGGGAAGAGTGTTAGTCTAAGTAGCGGAATAGGTGGGGTGGGCGAAGGGTGGAATAACGAGAATTGCTCTGATGCCATTTCAGTTTTCTCCCCATATCCCTCAATCAATTATAGCCCTGAGAAAAATATCGATTCACAAAACCTTTTAAAAAAAATTCAAGACTGTTTTGCCAGCTTGGTATTTTCATTGTAAAATGCAAAATTACCTCAACTAAAACATTTATTGGGGTTCCTGGAAGTTTTTATTTGACGAATCAGAATTTACGCTTTGAGGTTATGGAGGGGGACAGAAGGAGAATTCTGATATTATACATCAGATAAACCAGAGTACTGCAGCGTGCCGAATACCACAACACCAGCAACTACTGGGAAAGAGCAGAGAGGGAGCAGAGGAGATTCATCAGGATGTTGCCTGGAATGGATCTGTTTCGTTATGAGAAGAGAACTGGATAGGCAGAGAGGATCCTGATGGTCAGAAACAAATTTACAAGGGGAACAAATGGGGTGGATGGTGAGAAATATTTCCCCATAACGAGAGATCTAAAACCACAGGGCTTTGCTTTATGGTGACAAGTTAGTAGAGCACTCGAGGAATTCTGCGGAAATTTTATATTAAAGCAAGAGAGTGACCAGAATCTGGAATACACTGCCATAGTGCGATGGAATGAAATGTACCTGGACAAGCTCTTGAATCGCAACGGCATAAAAGGCTGTGGACCAAGAGCTACTAAAGGGGACTGACCACCGGGAGGCACCAGCAATGGCTGCCTCGCCAACAATCTGTCTGTCCTTCCTTCTTTGTGTTTTAATTGTACGTGTTAAATGGATGTTTTTAGTGTTCTTTAGCTTGTTTTATGCGGGGGGGGGGATTGGGGGAAACTTTTTCTAATCTCTTCGAGGGAGATGCAATTTTTTCCCGTATCGTATCTCCTTCCGCACAGCGGCCTAACATCGAGGATTTGGCGGCCTTTTGCTGGAGACCGGTTTTGAGAGGCTCCATCGCGGTCGCCTGCGGACTTACCATCGCAGAGCTCGCGATCCCTTTGCCAGGGGTCGACCTCGGAGCTCCAACCATGGGTGCTTGCGGACTTAACATCACGGAGCCTGCGGTCTCTGGTCAGAGACCGATTTCAGGAACTCCAAGCAGCGGGGGTTTTGACCGCCCCGACGCGGGAGTTTCAATCATCCCAAACCAGGAGTTTCGATCGCCCCAAAGCGTGAGTTTCGACCGCTGGCTGCGGGAGCTTTGATTGCCCCGACGGATGGTTCTACTGCTCCGACCGTGGGAGAATAAAGAGGAAGAGCATTGGACTTTTTGGCCTTCCATCACAGCGAGGAATGTGGGAAATCCGCTGTGGTGAATGTTTATGTTAATATTTACGTAGTTGTGTGCCTTTTGCTTTTTTTCCGCTTTTTTTCGTATGGCTGTATGGTAATTCGCATCTCACTGTACCTTAATTGGTACGTGACAATAAAAGACCTTTGAAACCTTTGATCTAAATGGGGACTTGGTCAGCGTGGATGTGGTGGGCCGAAGTCTTTTTGTGCGCTGCATGACCACATGCCTCTGACTCCAACCAATTGGCTCTTACCTTATCATTTTTCACAGGGGTGACTGGTTCAAGGTGCTCGCTCGAGATGCTGACAACCTTGTCAGTGGACGATAAATACACAGAGCACAGTCCACCCTGCAGGGGTAAAAAATAGTTAAGCTTTCATCAAAGTCATCACACTCATTTCAGCAAATGCATTGCAGTGAACATTCCCCTCATCGACCACTTGAGTACGGCTTTTCACTGCTCGAGTCAATGGAGGTGGGTATATGGAACCAGCTGCCAGAGATGGTTGGGATGGGTAAAATAACAGCATTTACAAGGTATGTGGATAGGAAAGGTTTGGAGGGATATGGACCAAACCCAGGCAATAGGGACTAGCTCAGATGGGGCATCTTGGCCAGCAAGGACGAGTTGGGCTGAAGGGCCTGTTGCCACACTGTATGGTTCTATGAACATTTAAACAATCTGGAAGAGCACTTGAAATGAAAATGCATAAAAGGTTAGTCTAAGTGTTGGTAAAAGGGATTAGTATAAATGGTACTTGATGGTTAGCATGGATATGGTGGATTGAAGGGCCTGCTCTTGTGCCGTGTAAGACACTCTTGTGCTCCAAGACAACGACACAGAATAGTACGTACCGACACACTACGGATGACTCCCGTCTGCCCTACAACCTGTGCGTCCAGGTACGTGTCACGGACTTTCACCATGATATCTGTTGTTACCCAGTCGTTCGAGCCCTGATCAATATTGGAACCTGGTGTGTGTGGATTGTATGCACCAGGAGATGGGGCTCCAGGTGTCATTGGACTGTACCCGACAGGGCTTGGACTTGGACTTGCCTGAAACACAAAACATACTGTAAGAATACAAGTAGAAAAAACTCTATGTTATTCATGTTATTTTCATGGAAGTTATTTTCTACCCTTCAAAACAATAATTTAACTGCATCAACCATCAGTGCCCCCTTCAAAATAAAACTATTTATATAAAGCATTGAATTCTGTCTCATCATAGGTATAAATGGGGATTCTTTGACTTATATGTGGGGGAGGGGGGCAGGGTAAGGGGGAAACTGTTTCCCAGTCACTTCCTGGCGGGGACGCGACTATTTCTCCGAGTCGCGATCTCTCCCCCCTCCTCGCGGCCTACCACCTGGATCGGAGCGGCCTTTCCTGCCGGGGACCGGGAACCAGGCCGGAGCTTCAACAGCGGCGGCGCTGGATTCACCGCGGAGCGGGCGATGCCTACCTGGGTCGCCGTTTGGAGCTCCGGAGCGTTGGGCCGCTGCTCCAACATCATGGAGCTGCGGTTTGGGAGCTTCCAACGCGGGCGGCGCTGACCGTCATCGTGGAGTCCTGGGGCCCTTTGCCGAGGGCCGCCAGCGTTGCATCTCCGCCTTTGGGAGCCGCGGACTCCAGTAGGAGGTGGCTGACTCGGATGTCCAGGCCGCTGAGGAGGCCCCCCAGCCCCGACGTCGGACTTACATCACCCCGGCGAGCGGGCCTGAACATCGGGCACCCCGTAGCTGTGACTGCGGAGGGCTCGGGGAGGCCCCGATCACGGATGAACATCGGGAACATTAGAGGAAGACGACTGACTTTGGTGCCTTCCCTCACAGTGGGAAACTTTGATTCTGCTGTGTGGGGATGTTTTATGTTGAATTCTATCAACTCTATGTTGTGTTCTTTATTTTTACTGTATGGCTGTATGGTGATTACATTTCACTGTGCCAACTGGCACATGTGACAAATAAATGTATCTTGTTCTTGTCTTGTTGAAATGGGCAACAAAGCATGTGAGTTTTTCTCTTGGGTCTTTAAACATGTCCCTCAGATCATTAAGCATTTAAGATGGAGGTACATAAATTGCTAGAATATCATGGAACTGAAGTCTACAGAGAACTGGCGCAATGGAGCACTAGAAGCCAGCATAGCTCATCCACGATCATACTGAATGACGGGGCAGGCTTGAGCGGCTTAGTGGCTTGATACTGCTCCTATTCTTGTTTTCTTGTAGAGTTGGTTGCTCACAGCCAAGAATGTGGCATAATGAATGCCTCAAATACTTAAGAGGGGAGGAAGAAAGTGGAGACTCAAATTGTTGTGTTCATTCAAGAGAGATTGATAAATGTCTGGACATTCAAGAAATTAAGGGTGATGGGGAAGTGCTGGTGGAAGATTAGCTGTGACCTTAATTAATGGCAGAATAGCATTAAAGGGACAAATGATCTACTCCTGCTCCTATTTCTTTCATACTCAATTGTCCCTGTTGACATACAAGTGCTGACAAACCTGTTACAGAATCCCAGCATCTGTACAGTTAAGGTAACCCAACACAGTCAAAATTGTTCTGATTAGTAGACGTGCACAAGATGCACAAACGTTCTGACTCAAATTGTACCTGGTATGCCATGGGCGAAGGTGTTGGGTGGTAGCTGGCTGGTGACTGAGTATTCTGATAGCCCACAGGACTCGGTGCAACCTGGTGATAGCTCTGCGGACTGGGGCTGGGCTGATAAGATCCTTGAGGAGATGGAGCTGCATAGGGAGAGAATTGGTCGGTGTTATACCTGAAAAATAAATAGGTGATAGATCTCATTAAATCATATGTACAACCTTTTCATACAAGTGACAATCAGTACCATTTCAACTGAAATCATACTAAAATTACCTCCCCAATTCAACCACCAGCCCCTCGAAAGGGAACTTGCTCATTAACAGGAAAGAATTATAGGGAGACACATAAAACTGCCTCTCCCCATTATTCCTTCCTGCCTAATTTATTTAGCAAGCTTCTAGCTAACTTCCAGATGCTGGAATTTTGAGTAAAGCACAAACTGCTAGAATAACTCAGCGGGTCAAACAGTATCTCTGGAGAACATGAATAGGTGACATTATGGATCGGGACCCTTCTTTAATGGAGGCACACATGGAAAATAATACTAGCATAGATCAATGAACAAATGGCCCGTTTCTCTGTTGTAAATTCTCCATGGTCTACTTCTGCATACGTTTTAATCTCAGTAGCACCTATAGATACATCCAGGGATATAAAGAGATAAAACGTCCCATCTTTGAGACCAATACTATAATTGATAATTTAATAATGGAAATGGCAGGTACTTACATTGCTGGTGTTCCAGGAGTTTGAGGGTTGTATTGAGGATTAACCTGTGGAGATGGAACATCTGTATAGCCTGGAGTCTGTGGGTTGGGTGTGCCACCGTATGCCTGCGGAGATGGCGTGGGTTCATCATCATAAGGGAAATCGTAATCTTCATCGTTCCTATAATAATTAAAAAAAATATTATGGCTAGTTGCAGCAGTGGTAGAAAAGCAAACAAAATAAGCTACATTTACGACAAATGCACGTAAAAAGATAAAATCAGGTACATGCAGTTGTGCTATAATGCATGTATCTATAACACAAATTGGGTCTAATACGATTGGTGAACTGGGGAACACTTGTATTAATCAGGCCAAATTAAGTATAACACAATTTCAATCAGGAACTAGAGAACCACTATAGTTATTTGGCAAATTAACAAGCAGAAAAAAAAGCTGTTTGCAAAAAAACAAAAAACAAGTTTCCTTGCAACCTCCGTGCAGTAATCACCATGGTCTCTAAAGAACAGCCTGTCAGTTCATTGCTGGTGTCATTGAAATTGACAAGCAATTACTTTTATTGATATCTGTGTAATGATACTCTATTAAATATTGTATCATACAGCCTTTAATATGTTAGCTTGCAGTATCAAAATAATAAATAAATATCGCAAATAAAATATTTTTTAAAATAATTCCATAAAAATATATCATTGCGAGTCTGAAACTCGGTTGTCCCCTTATGTGCCTGTCCAACTTAGGCGATTTTTTAGACGACTAGGCTGTCCCGACATGGTCGCCGGGGTGTCGCCTGAATGGTCGTGAGTAGTCTCCTCAGTCGCCCAAAGAGTCGTAGCGTCTTTCTGGTTGCCGCTGGATTTTCAACATGTATAAAAAATTTCGGAGACAGTTGGCGACAGTGGGTTTGACGCCAATGAGCGTAGCTTGACTTCTCCTGACGTAGGTGCTGTCGTAGTTGTCGCCAGGTTAACGTAGGTTTGTCACCGGGTGATATAGGTTGTCGCCGGTGCTGACTTTGGGGTTTTTTTGTTGGTAAAGTAATGATTCTATTTCAAATTTTATGTCGAAGGCGGGTCCAGTTGCCAGTTTTTCGGCGACCTGCTACGACAATGACAGTCGCCGGCAGTTGCCTAAAAATAGCCTGTGGGACAGGCCCATTACCCCGTTTTCCCCATTTATGTGATTTTTTATAATACAAGATTTCGTAGGAATGCAACTATACCAGAACTACCTGTAATTCAATTTGTACAGTTTTAATATTAATTTGTTTTGTACGTCAAATTGTACGATGCCATTAAGGTTTCTGGAGCTGCTAACCTGGAGGGTGTGTTGGGATTGTTGGGATCCCAAGCACCGCTCTGTCCTGGTGTTCTGCTGCCATCGTGAACTGGTGTCTGGGAACCATAATGAGGGGTTCGACTCCCTAGAAAAAACAGAAAATTAGTCTGAGACAGCATGACCTTCAAGGACATTTTCTCTGCAGTTATTTTGGATTCTGTAGCTCTGAAGATTCTGCATCAATTCTAGCAGGAATACAATGAAGTGGTCAGAATGGAGCTCCTAGACAAAGATCATTACAAAGTACAACCAAAGTGGAAGCCATTCAGCCCTGTGCATTGTTTTCTTGTCTTCCTTTGGGAATAGAGGAATGCACAGCCTGACCTGCCAGGCATATCTTCCTGCTCTGCATTTCACAGCACCCACATTCTTTCAGAACTTAGAACAGTACATACAGCACAGGAACAGGCCCTTCTGCCCACAGTGTGTGCTGAACATAATGGCAAGATAAACTAATTTCAGCTGCCTGCACATAATCCATATCCCTCCATTCCCTGTGCCTATCGGAAAGACTCTTGAATGCCACTGTTGTATCTGCCTCCACCACCACCTCCTACAGCACGATACTTGGAAGGTTTTGCAGAGACAACATTGGAAGTAGCAGCTGGATCAAGTTTAAGAAGCCTCAAGGGTGGACGCTATCACTGCTGAATAACAACTTTGTGCTGGGTTTGAGGTTTGAACATTCAATCATTCTTTTCCTCATGCCTGAAACTTGACCCTCAGTCAGCCAGCATGTGACAATAAAGTATTCATTCATTCTTTCAGTGATCAAGATCACAGTTTGATGTAAACATGCAGTAGGTGTTTGTGGGCTGTGAAATTTTATACTCAGCTACCATATCATTCATGGATTGCCTCAGAATGTAGAGACAAAGGACTGCAGATCCTGGTTTATACCAAAGATAGACACAAAGTGCTGGAGTAACTCAGCCAGTCAGACAGCATCTCCGGAGATAAAGGATTGGTTACGTTTCCGGTCGGAACCATTCTTCACACTCAATATGTTTCAGACTCAATATCTTTTTGAAAAACCAAATCCCTAGTTAATGATGACGTATTTACTACAATGACCCATGGACAAGAATGGTTGGAAACCCCCAACTTACCATCGTGCAAGGGTGTTTGGGAACCGTACATCGGTGTCCGTGATCCGGAGCCATATAGTGGCGTTTGGGAGCCATACAGAGGAGTACGGCCATAAGCAGACGTCAAGCCACCCTTCTTCTTTGAGTCTCTGAGAATTCAAACAATAAATCATTTAATAGTTACTCAACAAATGCCATGACAAATAATATTTCACTGCCTTTGGAATTAATGGTGATATTAAATATAAAATATTAAATATCAAAGTATATAAATAAATGGTAAAATATATAATTTGTATACACACTCAACCTTCCAGATCTCAGAATGGCCATAAAATGTCAGATTAGCCAAGATCAGTCTGAACAATTCTCAGTTATATACAAATTAGGAGCAGGAGAAAACTACTCAGCCTTGCCTATACTCCTCAATCCTGTGAAATTCATTCTGTGTCTTGGATTAGTTTCACCAGCATATTACTCCAAGCAGTCACCCCCCATTTTGAGCCCATCAATGAGGATCAGCTAGCTATTCTAGTCTGTCCCATGGGGAGGCCTCACAGATAAACCCCATGTTGGAGTCGTACTTCTAGAACCACAGAAAGTTGCACTCTCATTCTGGGCACAATTAGGATACAACAAATTAGATTTAGTGCATTCCTATGTATATTGGGCACATTCATCTCACTCAATCCTTTGACATTCTTTCAGAGACATCCCATACTTACACTGTAGTGAGACGTTGGCGATCGACGGAAATAGTCTGGCAGGTGGAATGAAGCTCAACTCGAGCTGTAGATTCTGTTGCATCCTTTACGACACCAATATAACCTGTGAAAACAAGGAGATTTGCTTGGAGCATTTGGTGGAGTATGGCATCAAGGTGCCCTGGTAAAACTGAAGTCAATGGACATCAAGGGGAAGAGACTCAAGTGGTTGCAGTCACACCCAGCACAAGATAGAATATGTAGGAGGTCCACCATCTCAGCCCAGAACATCACTGCATGCGCTCCTCAGGGCAGAGTTATTAATGACCTCTTTTCCATCCAAGAACAGAAGTGAGATCATTCATTTTAGACTCTAATTTAGACATACAGCGAGGAAACAGGTCCTTCGGTCCACCGAGCCTGCGCCGACCAACGATCACCCCGTACATTAGAACTATCCTACACACTAGTGACATTTTACAATTTTATACCAAAGCCAATTAACCTACAAACCTGTACGTCTTTGGAGTGTGAGAGGAAACCGGAACACCCGGAGAACACACACATGGTCACAGGGAGAACGTACAAACTCTGTACAGACAGCACCCGTAGTCAGGATCGAACCAGGGATCCTGGTGCTGCAAGGCAGCAACTCTACTGCTACGCCACCATACCGCCCCCCCTATGACTGAACTGAACTTTCACTGATGTTCAATTCCGTGCACAGCTACGGTAAATCTAATCTACAGTCAGATCCAGTCCATATTCGGATGTAGAGTGATACCTGGCAAATAACAATCAAACAACAAGGACATGGTGTTAAAGAAGGAACTGCAGATGCTGGAAAATCGAAGGTACACAAAAATGCTGGAGAAACTCAGCGGGTGCAGCAGCATCTATGGAGCGAAGGAAATAGGTAACGTTTCGGGCCGAAACCCTTCTTCAGACAAGTACATGGTAATCAAAACTTCCAACAAAAAAACATCACCACTAACCCTTGAAACTCACATTACTACCACTCGAGGGGAAATAGATCTAGCCTCTCCAATCTCTCATCAGCTGAGTTTCATTTTATTATTCATCAACATCTTAACCCAAAGTGAAGTTTGGCCCCTACAAGGGTGGAAGAATTCTGTACCACATTCCATTCCCAAAGAAAATTCAGGCCAATGGTCAAACTAGTCTCAGAACTGAGACTGGTGATTTTTGCTCAACTAGGGTACCAAAGGTTACAAACTCATTGGAAGATGGGAGAAGAAAAAGGTTCATGTACATCTTATCAAATGGCAGAATAGACCAAGAGGTTAAATAGCTAGTTACGATCTTATGGTAGACAAAAATGCTGGAGAAACTCAGCGGGTGATGCAGCATCTATGGAGCAAAGGAAATAGGCAACGTTTCGGGTCGAGACCCTTCTTCAGACTCGTCTCAACACGAAACGTTGCCTATTCCTTCGCTCCAAAGATGCTGCCTCACCCGCTGAGTTTCGCCAGCATTTTTGTCACCTTTGATTTTCCAGCATCTGCAGTTCCTTCTTAAACATTTCTGCTACTATCTTATGTTCATCTTCTCATGACAATTGCCTATACTGGTGCTCTGCAACAGGGACAGTATTATTCAACGAGTTAATAGAAAACAATTTAAGCTTCATCCATTATGATACAGTGCTGGCCTAGCAGTCAATGTGATCTTCAATTATCAACAAATATATTCGCTAATAATTATTCAAATTTTTATTCTGCAATTACTGAGTTGTTAATTTTTTGGTTTTAAAACTTGATGCACAATTTAAAAAAACTGACATGGGAGAGACAGTAAACACACATTTGTCCTTCAGGAACAGTTACTGTGCAGGTTTTGTGGTACACAATATATTGACTAGGCAGTGTTCACAAGTTGGTGTTATTTTAAGTCTCTGGTTCAGACATACCTTTATATGGTCCTTGTGAGATACGAACTGTCTGTCCGATCAAATCGTTATCTCTGCGTCCTCGACCACGGCCCATTCCCCCTTGCCCTCCAAACCCACCACCGCCTCGAGGAGCTGCAGGACAAACAATTATTTGACACTGCACAGTTGGAAATAAAAACTCTTTAGTATAATCACCCTATACGTCCAATGCGCACAAAACCACATTTACAGATGAAACGTCAGCATGGAAATAGGGTAAATACACGCAAGGCACGATACAATTGAAATAAAACAAATTATGACTTCCAAGACATTTAAAATACGCGGCTATTTTTAATTTACATTTTACATGTTCCTACCTGCTTCAAGCATGCGGTGGTTCAGCCCCTCCTGAAAAAACCTATCCTCGACCCCACCTTGCCAAGCAACTATAGACCTATTTCAAAACTGCCTTTCAAAAGCCCTTGAAAAGGTAATTTTAAGTCAACTTATGCCTTACCTTCACCAAAATACTATCTTGGAAACTTTCCAATCAGGTTTCAGGGCCCACCACAGCACAGAGTCTGCCTTGTTGAAGGTACATGACCTACTTCTCACCGTTGACTCCGGCGACTGTGCAATCCTGCTCCTTCTCGACCTCAGCGCAGCATTTGATACTGTCGACCACACCATTCTAATTGACCGTCTCCGGTACGGGGTTGGTATTGATGGCACCGCCCTGAGCTGGTTCATCTCCTACCTCAAAGGTAGGAGTTTCTCTACTAACATAGGCAACTATTTCTCCTCCCCAGCTAGCCTCTGCTGCGGGGTTCCACAAGGTTCCATCCTTGACCCCATTCTCTTCTCCCTGTATATGCTCCCCTTAGGCCAAGTCATTCAAAGGCACGGCATTTCCTTCCATTGCTATGCAGAACATACACAACTCTATCTACCCCTGAAGCCCAAAAAACGATCAAATCTACTTAACCTTATCCACTGCCTCGAGGATATAAAGTGTTGGATGGCCCAGAACTTCCTCCAACTAAACGAGAGTAAGTCTGACGTCATCCTTCTTGGCACCTCGGACTCAATCAAAACGATAGCAGGCAGCCTTGGAAGCCTTACCCCACTACTCAAACCTCACGTCAAAAACCTTGGTGTGATATTTGACTCAGCATTGAAATTTGACATACAAGTCAATGCCGTGGTAAAAGCTAGCCTCTTTCAGCTTCGGACGATAGCTAAAATAAAACAATTCCTCCAGTTTGATGACCTCGAAAAGGTCATCCACACATTTATCTCCTCCCGCCTCGATTATTGCAACTCCCTTTACACTGGCATCAGCCAATCTTCCCTGTCCAGCCTGCAACTGGTCCAAAACGCCGCTGCGAGATTCCTGACGGGCACCCGAAAAAGGGACCACATCACCCCGATTCTGGCCTCTCTCCACTGGCTCCCTGTGCGGTTCCGAATAAATTTCAAGATACGTCTTTATGTTTACAAAGCCCTAACGGGCTTGCCCCCACCTACATCAAAAGTTTGCTTACCCACCACACCACCGCCAGGTCCCGCAGATCGGCCGACTTGGGGTTACTGAACATCCCGCGGTCTAGGCATAAGCTCAGGGGCGACCGCCTCGATTATTGCAACTCCCTTTACAGTTGCAACTCGAGACTTAAAACTCATCTTTACTCTCAAGCCTTTCTAGACGTTCTCTGAGGGAGGGCTATATGTATGTATTTATGTATATACTTAATCTATGAACCAATGTTGTATAACGTTAGTACCTCCACCAATGTGAAGCACTTTGGTCAACGAGAGTTGTTTTTTAAATGTGCTATAGAAAATAAAGTGACTTGACTTGACTTGTGCTGTGAAGCTACTCACAAAAATGTCTAATTGGACCTCAGATCATTGATTAGTAATTGCGGGTTTCGGTGTCCAAAGAGATTTATTTATTGATTTGCAATTAAATATCCCATTTCTCAACTGTCTTAGCATGTTCTAAACATGTTACTGGGTCATAATCGAGGTTCCTGGATTATTAGCCCAATAAATTAACTGTTGAGCCACCTTAACCCCAAATGTATGATGCTGATGGAAGAAATTATACTCATCAGGAAAGACAGGAAGAGAGCATAGTGCCTTGTCAGCTTATACGAACAGCTTGTGTTGGACCAAAACAAGTTTAAGACCCTATGGTGACAATGTACACTCACCTCCACCACTGGAGTGCATTGGACTGCTGATTCGGGGGCTCATAGGAGCAAAACCACCCACTGTGAAATTTGTAACGTCCCTTGGCTGTAATAGAAACAATGAATTTGATGAATTATACAAAAAAAAACTGATGCTCGAAATCGAAAAGAAAACATAAAATGCCGGAAGCATAGAGCACAAGGAAGTAGGTTTGGCCCGAAATGTTGACTATTTTTCTCCAATCTATGCTGCTTCCAATGTTTTATGTTTTCTGGTGAACAATTGATCCATGTTGATTTTCGTGCAAGATCAAGAATAAGGTCCAGTTTAAAGTAAATAGAATATGTTTTCACACCCACAGTGGGGGAATAAGAAAGTTTCAATCATGCCGGCTGCTGTCTGTACAGAGTTTGAATCAAGGCTGCTGTCTGTACAGAGTTTGCACGTTCTCCCTGTGACCACGTGCATTTTCTCCATAAGGGGGGAAAGTTTAAAGGAGATTTACGAGTCCATTTTTTTTTTTAGACAGAGTTGTACGTGGCTTTTCAACTCGCCTTAGGAAATATACGCTTGATATTTTAATTTGCTTACCTTTGCACCGCCAGCAAGTACCAAATGGCGAGTTTTGCAAACAAACATGCCACCGTTTTCCACCAACTTCTTACAATGTAGAAATGCAAACCCACGATACAAGTGTCTAATTTCACCCTCACGGCCCTGAAAATTAATTTGGTTTGCAGGTTTACACAAATTCGGTTAAATACAATATTTTGGGCAAAGTTACACATTTCACTTATAGAACTACCAACCGGGTGAACACCAATAAAGTGCATAACATCCACAATAAATCCACTAGTATCCAAGAAAGATAAATTGAGAAAATTATTAATTATTGACATCGAAGATGAGAAAATTATCTCCAAATAAATGTAGTTTAGTTTAGGGTCACGTGTTTCGAAGTACAGCGAAAAGCATTTGTTGTGTACTAGCTAGTCAGCGGAAAGCGGATTACAATCAAACCATCCAGTGTACAGATACATGAGAAATGGAACAATGTGAATAACGCTTAACGTGATAAAGGGAAGAACGTTTTGTTTAGTGTATTATACTGTACCTCGGTGCATGTGACATAAAGTAAACTTTTAACTACTAATCTTGTTCACCATGCTGAGAATCAAACATTTATGGTGCCAAAATAAAGATGACCATTTGTTTCTTCAAGTTTGTACTAGAATGTTTTTCTGTATCTATGGTACTGATGCTTACTTTGAATGCTTTGTTCAGTATTGCTGCAAGTCAAGTATAAAAGTGGCTGTAAATTCTCACTTGGTATTAATTCAAACTGTAAATTGGATTTGCAAGGTTTACTGCAGCTTTTACACTTCCAAATCTCTGTTGCCTTTTCTATCTTGAGTATGGATGTTGGATGAAGTTCCAGTGGTAGAGCTTCTACTTCATGTGCATTTGGCAAACCAGACAGAGGTGCAACTGATAAAGCTGCTGCCTCACAGTGCCAACTATCCAGATACAACGGTGCGGTATGTGTGGCACTTTCACATTCCCCTCGTGACCTTGTGGGTTTTCTCCCACATTTCAAAGACGTCCAAGTTGGTCAGTTGATTGACCACTGCAAATTGACCCTAGTTTGTATGCGAGCGGTAGAATCTATGGGAATGGGGTTGATGAGATGTGGGGAGAATTATAAATGAGATTAATGTAGGATTTGTGTAAATGTGTGATTAATGGTCGCTGTGGACTGGGTAGGCTGAAAGGCCTCTGAGTGCTGTTTTGCTCTTTATCAAGAGTTCAAGAGACATTTATTATCACATGCACCTTTTTGGTACAGTGAGATTCGAATTACTATACAGCCATACGAATAAAAAGAACACGATATACACGATAGAATTAAACATAAACATCCTCACACAGCAGAATCAACGTTTCCCACTGTGAGGGAATAATTTTATGAATCTATGACTCAACTATTTCAATGACTATTCTTGTAGTTCTACGGAAAAACCAACAAAACTTACAGAGTGCGGTCCATCAATGACTTTAACGATGTCTTTCACATGAATATTATTTTGCTCGGAGTCCAGAGCCACAGCAAACCGATTGTCCTTTTTCCGGGTTATTGCCTGGTGTCGTACAGTAATAACCTTCCCGTACATATTAAGAACCTGCAAAAGCCAAACATTGCATGACCAGAGAGCTTGCATTCTCAGCCCATGTTTATGGGGTCCTAAATGACAGATTATTGGAGGAAGGAATGCCCGAGTTCCATCAACTTGCTATCAACTATGATACACAACAGGTACTTCAGAACAGTCAAGGCCATCAACAGCTCACACATAAAAAGCCCCAAAGTAGACTTAGCATTGTTAGAGATCAGTGTAATGGTATAAAATTGCAGATGAATTGGATTTACAGCCGGCTGCCTGGACTAAGAAAGAAATATCTGTGGGTGACAAGTAGAAATTACTTAGTCCAAGAAACAGCAAAACAGCCAGTATTTTCGATTGCTTAAGAAATTTCTGCATTAAAATTCCCAGTCATAAAACAATCATTGAACGTACTGCCTCTATAAATTATATATGTAGCATGCTTCCAAGATAGCCATTAACTAGTTAGCTATGCATTTAGAAAATGCATCCTAAAAAAGCCAATTTCTATAGCCTAAAAGCAAATTGTCGTACCTGAAATGTCTCTCTCTCCAACCGGACAATGACGCCCATAGTCTGTGGATCAAGCTGCACCAGTTCACCCCACTCATGCTGACCCCCTGCATCCACACCGGATGCCGTTTCCGAACACAGCTGCAAATCCCTCGGGAGCACTTTCAGCTGAAAAACAGTGGGATTGGATCATAAAGCCACGTGACCATGCAAGCCCCCTTGATGCACATGGTGTATATTATCTTACAGAATAAAACAGATGAGCATTGACCAGAGTCTGGGAAGCCGATGAGGTGTTGTGACTGATCGCTTGTGCTCCCAATAGGAAAATATTTTGAAGACACCAAATTCCAGGATCACCTTGGATATTGCAGGCGGTGCAAAAAAAAAGTTGCAATGCACTTTATAACTTTAAGTGAATAGTGGTAACCTGGAGAAAATGCAATGGAGTATTTGTTAGCCAGTGCCACTAAACCCAGGAACTACCAGTAACTTAAGATAGTTTGGGATAGAGACAGAACTGGAACGAGGCAAAATACTTTTTCAATTAGACAAAATGGAATTTGCCATCAGAAAAGCAAGAGGAGATACAAACAAATACAGGATGTGAAATTTTCAGTGAACATCATATTCCTCAACAATCCTGTAGCGATTAGTGAATAGTGCCATGAGATTCACTGTCAGCATCGGAAAACCGACCTACACACAAGTACAGATATAAATCTGAGCTTGTGCAACCCTCCACTAAAAATTATATTAATAATGACATAATATTCAAGTCAGTGAAAAAAGAAAAACAAAATATGAAGTGAGAAAATGGTATTTGGTTCCTTCTGGTGTCTTAATTATCCTAATTCAGCACCCAGATTTTCCCTTCTCGGTACAATTCACATCCCAATCGTTTCCACACATGATTCAAGATTCAAGAGAGTTTATTGTCATGTGTCCCAGATAGGACAATGACATTCTTGCTTTGCTTCAGCACAACAGAATATAGATGGCATAAATACAGAACAGATCAGTGTGTCCATATACCATTGTATAAATATATACACACATTTGACTCAAGAAATTTGTTAACATTTGACTCAAGAAATGCTTCTGAAAATAGTTAGAACTTTGTTCATTCATACTAATTGCCTCCACTGTGATCAATAAAACATGCTTCAAATTCAAATGTTTAGATGATTATTACTCAATTGCCAAGATTTGATGACAGGTTACCATCCATCCCTTGCATTGTAAAGCTAAATCCCAGCATGGCTGCCCAAGCCTTTCATTACCAATGTGACACACAATAATAATGCCAATTTGAAAAGGCTGAGCATGAAACCGAGTTCTCCTCCACATTTCGCTTGACCATCTCTATATGGACTGGTTTTGCTAAGTCCTCATAAGGTCATAGGGTCACAAGTTCTATTCCTGCAGCATCTATGGAGCGAAGATCATCTCTGACCCCTCTCACCCTGGCCACAAACTCTTTGAATCACTTCCCTCTGGAAGGCGACTCCGGACTGTCAAAGCTGCCACAGCCAGACATAAAAACAGTTTTTATCCACGAGTTGTAGCTCTACTCAACAGCCAACAATCTGTAGCCTCCCTTTGATCTGGTATTTTGTTGGTTCACATACTTGATCAATGGTGTTTTATCATTAAAGTTTTATTATTATTAATGTTTAGTGTTTTCTGAGTCATTCGTAACTGTCACTGTATGTCATGTTGTTACTTGTGGGTGGAGCACCAAGGCAAATTCCTTGTATGTGAATACTTGGCCAATAAACTTACTTACTTGTCCAGTTGTAGCTGGAGAATCATCTTCAGTGATTCTGCTCCTATGCCCCCTGCACTGTTACTTCCACATGGCCATTACTAGTCTATTCCTCTTTCTTTTTCACATGCTGCCTTTATGACATCTGACATCACATCAGATTCTTTGTGAAGGTAGACAAAAATGCTGGAGAAACGCAGCGGGTGAGGCAGCATCTATGGAGCGAAGGAAAAAGGCACTTTCGGGTCGAGACCCTTCTTCAGACCCGTCTCGAAGAAGGGTGTCAACCCGAAACGTTGCCTTTTTCCTTCGCTCCATAGATGCTGCATCACCCGCGGAGTTTCTCCAGCATTTTTGTCTACCTTCGATTTTCCAGCATCTGCAGTTCCTTCTTAAACAGATTCTTGGTGATCTCTCTCCACAGCCTTTCTTAACCCTATCTTAACTCTGCCAAACTTTACAGCACCTCCACTTACTTCCTCCATACCACCCTTAAAACCTATGAAGATTTTTGGACACATTGTCTTTTTGCTGGGTGTTGATCTTTGTCAGGAGACTCCTCTGCAATGCAAAGGAACATCTTCCTACATTAAAGTTGCTATTTAAATACAAATAGCTGTTACTATTCACCATAAATTGTGATTTCTTTAAAATAGGATGCCATTTTAGAATATGTCGTGTACAAAATATTACCTCGTGCATTGTCAGGTCTGAGAATAGAATGACAAAGTTCTCCTCGACGCGTACAATCAGTCCTGTATCTCCCTCATACCGCCCTGCGATCACCTTCACATGGTCTCCCATTTTGAAATATTTACGCAATTCATGGGCTGGAAACTCTAAAGGATCCTGGAAAAATACAAATATCAAAGTGAAAACCCTAAAAAAAACTGTAGACAATGCAAATCTGAAATAAATAAATCAGAAAATGCTGGAAACGCTCAGCAGAACAAGCAGCATTTGTGAGAGAAAAAGGGTTTATGCTTTAGGTTGAAGATCTTTTAACAAATGTTAACTGTTTCACTCTTCACAGATGCTGCTTGAAGTATTTCCAGCATTTTTGTGTTTCAACATGTTGAATCACTTTCCTTGAAGCCAATGTCCATTTTGGCCTAACCTGAATCAATGGCATTAGTTATTTTAACAATAGCATCCTTGCAAAAGACAGCGATCACTTTGAGGATAGATTTTTTTTCATCTCATCTACATGATTTTTCACCCTCCCAATGCACTGACATTCAGCAAAGAGATCACCAGTATAATCTAAGATTTATGCAAGAAACTTAACAGAAAAGTTAATTAACTAAAGTGAATTTTACAATATTACCAGTCTCTCCCATCCACCCAGAGTCATAGTTTCAGTGAGAGTTCAGTTTTACTTAGTTTGTCAGCTACAGTTAATAAGATCATGTATATTGTGTGTTGTGATTGTTGGCAGATCAATTTCCCACCTAGGATAAAGTTCTATTGTATCGTAAACTAATGTATTTCTCCTATTTAAATATGCAAGTGATAAAAATAATCCATTACTACTCTCAAAGATAGACATACAAACTATCATTTATTTTTGGACAATCTGGTTCAGTTTAAAACCTGGACACAAGATGCTGTTACTCCTGCATTTTGTGTCTATCTTTGATATAAATGAGCATTTGCAGTTCCTTTTGATTATATTTCTGTTTAAAAGCAGGTAACTGAACAGGCTGCATTGGACACAAATACAAGCATCTACTGTTAATAAAAAGTCACTGCTCGTTCACTAGTAGAGACGAGTTGCTCTCAAATATGTCTCAGCTAAATTATCAGTACCTTCAGATCCTCGTGTTTCGGAAGAATTGTGATCTTATTCCCTTCCACACTCAAGATTTTCCCTTGTAGGTTTATCAGTTCACCCTCGCAAACTTCCACATTATCTCCAGGTTGCAAGTTGTGTTCTCTTTCTTTACCTGAAAAAAGTCACAACGTTTGAGTCAGGATGCAATTCAGAAACCGAAATTTCAAGCAATGGCAAAAAAACGCACCTAGACCAAAAAAACTACACGGGACAGGATTTCTCCGCTACAGTACTTTCAATATGCTGGAGAATTGGAGCACCAACAACCCCTTTGCCAAAATAACCTGTATATTGAAGAGGCTCACGTGTTGTATAAACACTCAGTTTAATATTTAAATGATACAGCTCAACAATTAATACAAAAGGGCAAGGTGTGTTAACGTGTTGACTGCGAAGTGAAGACTGTGAAGTTGTCCGCTGCACCCCTGCCTTTGTCCACCCAGGTCGGCGTTGAGTGGCCAGCCCAGATCACGCCAGGTCCACGCGAGTGCTCGAGCTCGATGAATGAGGGTTCGAGACCAAAGTGGCTCGGCCCACCACATGATTTCTGATTTTACCATTCACCTACAAGAAATTTAGAGTAGAAATTACAGGGTTGTTTCCTAGTTAGTAGGGAGTGACTGGTGGGATGCTCCATCAATGCTGAAGCCCCAGGGCCAAGTTTGCTGACAATAAAGTGGCACAATGGGCCAAGTGGGGGATGAAGAGAAGCTTTGTGAAGAAACAGACAGGTTAAGATAATGGATAGGGAGGAACTGCAGATGCTGGTTTATCCCAAAGATTTACACAAAATGCTGGAGTTACTCAGCACGTCAGTCAGCATCTCTGGAGAAAAGGAATAGGTGACGTTTAGGTTCGGACACAAAACATCACCTAATCTTTTTCTCCAGAGATGCTGCCTGACCCGTTGAGTTACTCCAGCATTTTGTCCCTATCTTAAGTGAATGGATATTGGGTATTTAATGAATAGAAAGATGAAGTTGTGTCAAAAAATCTGAAATGCAATGCTTTTTTTAAATAGTGCGAGATTACAATTTGCAGAAATATGAAAACGAATATGTAAAATAACCAGTGTAACTGCAAGTCTACCTTTAAAGCAAATCTCATACCTGTTGATTCAGTAACTACTTCCAGATCAATGCCCTCTGGCTGGTCCTCAAATTTTTCCAATTCAGAAAGCGTGGGCTTAACTCCTTCTGTAATCTGTAATACACAAAGCACCAAACAAATTGTAGAACACAGGAGGCTCCTATACTATGCTATTACATGGTGCTAATTGAACAGAGGATCCCAGTGGCGTCCCTTGGTTAAAGTGCACCTAACAATAAAACCTGGTACCATGGTACCACAAGGTAACTACAATATAACATGGGAGAGGAAATGGCTCCCCAGAAAAAGGAAAGTATATCCAACCAGCCTGCTCACATCCTCGAATCTTATTCAGAGAGGAAATAGCGGAAAGCTTGACATACAGGTAGTTCTGCTATAACACGATAGTTGCATTCCTATGAAGCCTTGCATTGTAGAAAACAGGCACGTGCCGTCAGGGTAGGCAAGGTAGGCACTGCCTACCCTGACTAAAATTATAACATGGTTATTACTAAATATAAATAGTAAAGGCATGGGAGAATTATGCCTACCTAAGAGATCGATCTCTTAGGTAGGCATAATTCTCCGTGCCTTTCATCCGCAGCACTTGTAACACGCGAAGGTCTGTGCAGTCCACGTGCTGTCAGCGCTGCTTCAGGCCGTCAATTTCAAGCGGGGCTGAAGGCAACTGAAATTCTGCCTTTGCAGCACTGCGCATGCGCAGCAGCCTACTGCGCATGCGCAGCGCTAGTTTCTTGGCGGGGTTTTCAAATATGGATTGGCAATATTTTAAGTGTATCTTAGGAAACAGGGAGAGAAGAATGGAGCTCGTGTACCAATGATGTGGTAAGTACATTTCTTGGTGATGTTTTTAAATACCGTATTTCCCGGGGTGTGGGGGTGGAGGGAGAGCTCCTTTCACGGCGTTTGGGGAGTCTGGCCCGGGGTAAAATTGCGGGGAGGGTAGGAGCGTTCTGAAGGACGGGATCTGGATCATACCAGTTACCCACTTGCGACGCTCCTTGCATGGAGCCACCGCATTGTGGCCGGGGGGATGGGGGGAGAAGTAGCTCGGGGTGCTGCGAGTGGCCGTCGGGCCGGACAGCGGAACCGGCCGCCACCTCAGCGCCTTCTGCCGGCCCCCGCTCACCTCTGGCAGCTCTCCGTCTAAAAACCTCTCTCCTGCCGCTGTGGGAATTTAAGGATTTGCAGGAAGCGGCTGACATGAGCGAGCGGCAGGTGAGAGGTGTTCAGACGGAGAGCACTGCCAGAGGTGAGCGGGCCGGCAGAAGGTGTAGAAGTGGCGGCCAGTTCTGCTGTCGGGTCCCAGCGGCCGCTCGCAGCTCCCCGAGCTGCATCTATCCCCAGCTACAATGTGATGGCGCGCGGAGCCGGAGCGCCGCAGCAGCGGTGAGTGAGTGAGTTACTGGCATTATCCCCGACCCCCTCCTTCTCAACACTCCTGCCCTCCCCGCAACTTTACCCCTGGCACAGACTCTCCACACGCTGTGAAACGAACTCTCCCCCCAAATGGTCCCTTGAACAAGTGTTGTCATTCAATTAGATGACAACTGATTCAACTTGTCCCTGTGCTCCCGTTTTTCCCACCATCTCTCCACCTGCCATCACCCTTCACCCCCACACCCATTCTGTAATTCAGAATAAAGGAGACTTGGAAGCCTTGGGCAAATTGAATTGTTACTGTTTTTATTTTTATTTTTTATTTTTACGGAGAGGTCAATCTGCACATGTTTTTTTTTTTAAAGCCGACTGACTGCCCACCCTGAGTAATTACTCACGGCACGTGCCTGGTAGAAAACCAGGTTACAAAAACAATTGTGACAATGGGGGAAAGCAGGGTTAAGCAGCTGCTGAGCTTGACTCACAATAACTATCTTTATTTTTCCATTTGGATTTTCAAATACACAGGTCTTTTAACAGCTGTAATTTTATGTTTGTTACTGCAAGATAAAAATACTAAAGGCTCCACATTACATTGTTTAACTATCTATTGTTGCACATGTGTCAATAGAAGTGATCACTTGTTCATGTTAATGGCCATCTGCAGCCAAACTGATAAATTGTGTTCTTGAGAGACATTGCTGTCTGGTTACTCTGGGGAGGTTACATGGAAACAATTTATTTTACCAAAACAGTTTTATTTTCCAGTACAGCCTTTTTACTGAGTGTGAATTTCTAAGGAAATTTTAAATGGTCCTCTAGTTCCTGATCAAAATCACATTATAACCAATTCAGCCTGTACAACACAGGCTGTTCCCTATTCCCCAATTCCCCAATCGCATTATATCTGATTCACATTACAAAAATGCCCATTATAACAGAACTGCCTGGACATTAACAGTCAACTGACCTTGAGGAAGTGCAAATTGCACTGTTTTATTTGGCAGTTAGTCTAATTTGGACAAATGTTTAACGGGGAATGAAGTGCATGAAGATTAAAGTTAATCAAATAGGTGATGCAGCATTTTAATAAGCAATGATAAATGACATTCTACATAATATATTTTCAAAGATAACTGCTAGATAAGTAAAAAGATTAAGGAACTTGGACTGCACAAACCAGGCTCAGGTAAAGTTGTCATTTAATGTGACAGGAAGAGCATGTTGCATTTGGAGTGTGCGAATGCTTCACTCAAGACAATTTCTACTTTTGACAGTAAATACTGTAACTAAACTCCACCAGCATCCTTTGAAGGCCGGAGATACAATGTGATTTTCCTGGATTGGGCTAATTTTGGTTTTTCATGATCTTACTTCTTAATGCCAGTAGCATATTTGTGGAGCAAGTACCCACAGATGGAAAGCAGCTTGGATAACTTGGGGAAAATGCACTTTTATACAAAATTTCAAACCATTGGGGTCACACAAAAAAAAGATTCTACTGAAGTCATCACTTACAACTGCAGACATGGCGAAGCTTTTGAACAAAAATCCTTTTCGGCTGTAGCGATTGCCCTCAAATATGAGGAAGTCTCCGTCAGTGGTAACATCACCACCCAGCGATCTGTGAATTATTGGAACATTTTAGTGATTAATTGAGGTTACTCTGCAGACAATGCAAAAGAATCCATGTGTAGGAAGGAACTGCAGATCTTGGTCTATACTGAAGATAGACACAAAAAGCTGGTGTAACTCAGCGGGTCAGGCAGCATCTCTGGAGAAAAACAATAGGTGACGTTTTGGGGTGGAACCCAGTCTGAAGAAAGGTTTAAATCCGAAAACGCACCTACTCTTTTTCTCCAAAGATGCTGCCTGACCCAGTCACACCAGCTTTTTGTGTCGAGCAACATAATTCATCATGTGCAGCTTCAATACAGTCTTATTCTTTTGATCCAGACAATTTTTATATAGATAATCAAAAAAAGACCAAACCAATATATCACCAAGCCATTTCCGTGTATCTATTTTCAAGTGTTGAAATATTTTTAACTGGAGATGCATTATCCCGAGAGGCATATATTTGCAATGTTATTAAACTGGCCTTAAGAAACCTACAGAGAGAGTTGAAAAGACACAATGGTCGTGTTGAAGCTATTTCAATGTACTTCATTTTATTTTGGTGGCCTTCAAACTCTTCTAGGTTCACCGCCACCTACTATCCAAGTAGGAAGTATCTAATGAAGCTCAGGGAAAATGTAAAATAAATCATTGTTAGCTGGGAAGAAGGTACAACAAAGCAAACAGAGATAAAATGCAGTCGGAGACAGTAAGACTGGTCGGAGAACCAGGAAGGGGAGGGATGGAGTGAGAGGGAAAGCAGGGGTTACTTGAAGTTAGAGAAACCACAAATTAGTGTATGGTCTCATGATTTACTCGCACTATAAGTGATCTGTCTTTTGTTAATTCCCAGAACCCACTATTTAGCATTCGGTTTATATCTAAATAAACTGTGCCATACCATTCTAAAGCAGATAAATGTTAGATCATACCTGATTTTTTCTGCATCGAAGAGTCTTTGAAGTGGCCTCTTAAACCGTTTCCTCTTGGCAAACCAGTCTTTCTATAAATCAAAATTGTAATTACAAACACTTAATTGTGGTAGATAATTAATTCCATTTCAAACTGAAGCAGCAATTAAAAATGTAAGCTAAATCTTCAGTAGCAATTATCCACAGAACCATAGAAATTTCATTCAAGAGACAACGTTAGCTTGAACACAATTCCTGCAATTCACAGTTATGTTGCTTATAATGCCGAGTACATATGGATTTTTTTTTTCAATGTCATGATATACAGATTACTCAGAAGCAACCTCATTCCATTGTTGAGAAGGGTATTGAAAGTAGGTTCTTACCAAACTCATCCGAGCTTTGATTCGTTCGTAATCAATTCTTGGGATCAGTTTCAGTGAAATGGTGTTTTGGCTTGGCTCAACATAGTCCACCTGGAAAGGAAAAGCGAGTCTCTGATTGTCGATAAGGGGAAGCAGAACACAGTATTCCAGTGGTGGACTCATTAGTATCCTGTGCAATTGTAGCAGCACTTTATTTTTGAACTCTAACCCTCTTGTAATAAAAGCCAACATCACTGCCTTCCTTGCACTTGCTAACTTTGTATTTTTTGTATAAGAGCACCTGTAGTTTGTTCATCTGCAATCCTTTTCCAATAATAGACATAAAGTGCTGGAGTAACTAAGGGGGACAGGCAGCATCTCTGGAGAAAAAGAACGGGTGACGTTTCGGGTCAGAACTCTTCTTCACACCCGACCCGAAACGTCACCCATTCTTTTTCTCCAGAGATGCTGCCTGACCCACAGGGTTACTCCAGCACTTTGTGTCTATCTTTGGTATAAACCAGCATCTGCAGCTCTTTGTTTCTACCCTATCTTTTTTGCAATCGGCTTCCTTCCTCTCTCCTCAGTACTTAAGCTTGCTTTAAACACCATTTGCCAAGTTTTCATGCACCTGCTCATCTACCTATACCTTGCTGCAACAGGTGCCTCAACCATTTTCTGGTCACCAGCAAACTTGAATACCTTACACCCTGCCCCCACCTCATTAACATAAGTTATAATTGATTGAGGTCCAAGAACTGATCTCCGGGGCACTCCATAAATTGCATTTTTCCATCATTAAAAAAACATCTTAATCCAACTCTATCATTGATCTCAACGCATGGTCACACGCTTCCTCTAATATCATGAGCTCTTTATTATCTTGTGCACACGTCCTTTATGTGGCACCTGCAAAAATGTTGATTAAAACTAAACATATTAGGTCTTCAAAATAAATGTTTTCAGTCTTATGCAGATTTTTTTAAATTAGTATTTTTTAAATCAACTAAAGAAAAGTTCAGAATTTATATCTGATGCATTGATTTGCTGTAAATATCATTGTGAATTATAACTCTTACACCACCATCATTATATAGGGGAACTCAGTAATATGAATATAAATATTATCTGCTGCAGTTGAAATGCAGAACATGAATACAGCAGACCTCCCGAGTGACTGGAAAGTGGTAGCAGACTAGTTGCTTGACAAAAATGCTTCTACATTAAAAAAAATATTGCATTAACTTTACAATTCAAAAGCAGCTTGGATTCAGGCAAATTATACCAATATTTTTCAAATGATAAACAGAAATTAAACTATTAAGGAATCCATACAAGCAGAGTATCTCAAACTATAACAGTAGCTAAATATTCAAAAAAAATTAGTGATAGCAATGCACCATTAAATATATTAGAACGTAAAATGCACAACATGGTGGCACAACAGTAGAGGTGCTGCCTTACGGGGCTGGAGACCAGAGTTCGATCCTGACTACGATTGTGCTCTCTGTACGGAGTTTGTACGTTCTCCTTGTGACCTGCGTGGGTTTTCTCCAGGAACTCCGGTTTCCTTCCACGCTCCAAAGACATGCAGGTTTGGAGGTTAATTGGCATGGTATAATTATAAATTGTCCCCAGCATGTAGGATAGCACTGGTTGGCGCGGACTTGGTGGGCCAAAGGGCCTGTTTCTACGCTGTATCTCTAAACTAAACAGTTGAACTGGACAACAAACAAACTTATAAAACAGAGTGTTTAAGAAGGAACTGCAGATGCTGGAAAATCGAAGGTAGACAAAAGTGCTGGAGAAACTCAGCAGGTGAGGCAGCATCTATGGAGCGAAGGAAATAGGCAACGTTTCGGCCCGAAACATTGCCTATTTCCTTCGCTCCATAGATGCTGCCGCACCCGCTGAGTTTCTCCAGCACTTTTGTCCACTGTATAAAACAGAGTAACTTAAACAACAGAGGAAACAAACTACAATGACATACATACAAATGTATGTCTTGACTCTAGTTTTTATTATTTTTCTTTCGCTGTGTATATGTGGGGGGTGGGGTGGGGGAAACCGTTAATCTCTTCCCTGTACGGAGACCCAACTTTTTCCCTGTCGGGTCTCCGGTGTCGTTGGGCCTAACACCGTGGAGCCGGCCGGGACCAACCTGAGGGCTCCAGTCGCAGAGCCTGCAGACCTGACATCGCGGAGCTGGCCGTCTTCGGAGCGGGAGGAGCTGTGGTGGCACGCGGCTGCGACCCGACTTCGGAGCTTCGGAGGC
The DNA here is from genome assembly GCA_038087875.1 of Malacoraja senta. NCBI lineage: Eukaryota > Metazoa > Chordata > Chondrichthyes > Rajiformes > Rajidae > Malacoraja > Malacoraja senta. Next base: position 3,490,406 of record CM075997.1, on the reverse strand, counting down.
TCCGGCCGCAGGCCCGGTGGACGGTAACATCAGGAGCTCCAGGTCCCTGTTGGGAGACCGCTTTTCGGAGCTCCCGCGACGGCAACTTCTCCTGCTGGAATCGCGGAGTTTAAAGGACTCGGAGCGGGGCCTAACATCGCCCGGCGCGGCGGCTTAAACGACCACGGGACCTACCATCCCCCGCCGGGGGCTTTAACATCGGGAGCCCCAGTTCACCTCGACGCTGCAGTTGGACTGCTGGACCGCGGGAGAAGAACAAAGGGAAGAGATAAGACTTTGCCTTCCATCACAGTGAGGAGATGTTGGAGATCCACTGTGATGGATGTTTATGTAAACTGTGTTAAGTGTGGGTCTTGGTTTTTTTTGTAATGTAGTTTGAATGACAATGAAAGGCATTCTATTCTATTCTTAAATACATTTTTACACCATGTTATACAAACAGTACACTTTACCTGTGCAATGTCATCCTTGTAGAGACCTCTCTTTAGACGAACCCAAGACTTGGGTTTCAAGTTGGTCACTTCCTTCACCACCTTCAGCACGTCAGTCATTTCCTTGATGGGGACCATCTGCTGGTTCCAGAACCCTATCCTCAGGTTCCCCACACCCTCAATGGCCTGCTTCACGTGAGTCTGCTTGTATGCCTCCACATAAATATACCCTTTCACATGCTCAGGAGAAATAATAGCCTTGATCTGGAGGGGCTAGAGGTCGAAAAAATAAATAAATAAAACATTTTATGAAGACAGCTTGCAACTCATTCCAAACACTAAAATCATAATGGTAGACAACAACAATTTTATCAAGAAACATTCAGTGCAAAACAGGTTTTCCAACACTTGGGATGTGCCCTTCAAGGATCTGCAAAAAATCTTTAAAAGAATAAGGGAAACTGAGAAGTTCAAGATGTGGAAAAGCAGAGATAATTTGGGAAATTTAATGCATAGCAACAAATAAATACTAGCTAAATATTTTCTGTTTTAGAGGTTATATTGCAAATGATACTAATGATTACAGAGGATGTCTGGTGAATTTTGTCATTTTCTACTCCTTCACCACTAAAGTAATGATTGCAGCACCAAACAATCTCCTTGAGGAACTCAGTGGGTCAAGCAGGGAGGGGATCAAGAATTGTCAATATTTCATTTCAAACTCTGCATCATGAATGGTTCAGGCAATATTCAGCATGGCAGTGGAAAAGACAGATTACTATACAGCTACATTAGTGAATAGATACAATGGTGAACAAGACCCATTTTGACTGCAACCTTCACAACACCAGAGATGGTTGAGAAATGAATAGACCTGCAGTGATGTATTATCCTTTCAATATCACAAAGCACTTTACAGGCAGGCAAGTACTTTTGAAGCTTTTGGGCAGCACGGTGGCGCAGCGGTAGTGTTGTTGCCTTACAACGCCAGAGACCCGGGTTCCATCCTGACTACAGGTGCTTGTCTGTACAGAGAGTGTACGTTCGCACCGTGGGTTTTCCCCACGAGCTACGGTTTCCTACTACACTCCAAATGACGTACAGGTTAGCAGGTTAAATGGCTTGGTAAAATTGTAAATTGTCCCTAGTGTGTGTAGGATAATGAATGTGCGGGGATCGCTGGTTAGCACGGACTCGCTGGGCCGAAGGGCCGGTTTCCACACTGTATCTCTAAACTTAACGCCAATTAAGTTACTGCTTTAATATCAGATGGTGAATGCAAAAATGCTCTGAGCAAGAGTGTGGTTTGGATTCTTGATGAAGCAGGCAGCCTTTCTTGAGGCTATGCATCTGACAGATCATGTCTAACTTGAATTTAGCAGCTTGCTTCATCAGCAGTTAAATTTGGCTCAATAATGATGAAAGGATACCTACTGAATCTGTCAACTGATAGGCGACAAACTTCCTCATCAAAGAAATGGCAGTTGCCCTTTCCTCACCAATCTAGAAAAGAAAAAATAAATCAGGTCCAAAAAATTATTACCAATAACAATCCACCATTAAAGGCATACTTTTATTTGGAAATTGAAGCCTTTCATAGGTGTTATCATTAGTGTAGCAAATAAGAAATAAAGTATAAAAACTGTTGGAAATACTCAACAGGTGAGACATCAGTGCAAAGAGAAACAGACTTTATGCTTTAAATCCTTGACCTTGATCAGAACTGTGAAAAACTAGAAATTGTGTAGGTTTTAAATTACAGCGAAAACAACAAACAGTGGAGACAGAGACTGAAAGGCTGACATTGTGTTAGGCTTCCTAATTATAATGGATCCAACCGAGAAGATGTAGAGAGATGAATGAGAACAGAAGAAAGCAGGAATATAAAACATGAGAACTGGCTAATATAAACCATTCCAATGTTAGAAACCAGAAACAAAACAGAATGCAAGAAATATTCTGCAGATTACACAATATCCAATACAGGTTGATGACCTTCCAGCAGAACTGAAAAGGCTAGCTATCCAAAATTGTTAAATTAAGTGTTGTGTCCCAAGTACTGCAACATGCCAAGTCAGAAGGTAAGATGTTGAACATTGTTGGTACTCTGCGAGGGAGATCAGAGTGGGAGTGGAACAAGCAACTGAAAAATCAAGGTTATCTTTGCAGACTGTATAGAGATGTTCTGCAAAACGGTCACCTGATTCGCATTTGATGTCTCCATCATAGGGGAGACAACATGGTGGGCACTGAACGTGGTAATTAAAATGGAAGCAATACAAGTGCACCACTATTTCACAAATACTATGTGGAAGGGAAGGGTTTTTGGTGGGGAAGGAAGGATGCATTAGAGAGTTACGGAGGGAACGATTCTATTGGAATGCTGAAAGAGGGAAGGGAATATGAACCTTGTGGTGCGATCACGTTAAAGGTGATGGAAATTGTGGAAGATGATCTGTGGAATGTGGAAGCTGGTGGGATGGAAGGGACAAGGCAAGGGAAACATTATCCCAGCTCTCCGTTGAAAGAGAAAGGGTGAGGGAAATGAGAAATAACATGGTTAAGAACCCCATGGAGAAGAAACAATGGTTTAGGAAAAAGGAAGTCATTGGTATGTATTCATAAGAATAATTAAATCAACCGGTTGTCGCTAGATGTTTGTACAATTTTATAGGTATTTCCTGCAAATTGTATCATTTTCACCCGATATTTTCATAGTTCAGAAATGTACAAAGCATTTAGGTTTAAGCATTCAATACATGCGTTTGTAAGCAGTCATACCTTACATTTCACAGTCCATAAATTGGGATCTCTGCGTGAATGAAGTAGAAAACAGGATTAGACCAGATATATTCTTATTTTGGCAAATGTTGAAAAAATATATTAAAACAATGCTTTTGAAGGATGACTTACTTACTTTACACCAGGCAGTAACTGCTGTTGTGTGATATCATCAGAGAGTTCATCTGAAGCACCATAGAAGCTAAAATTACAAGAGAGTAGTTTATATCCAAAGTACAAGTCTTCAAGTGCTATATTTGAAGTCCTACATTGCAATGAGTATATAGAATAACAAGAATTGTCAAATTTGATTAAAGAAAATACGTACTGGTCACCTGCAGTTGGCTTGGCATATTTATTCATATAATATTCACCAAGTTCCTCTTCTCTTTTGTCTCTGCAAAATACAATGAATTTGTGGCTAAGGCATCATATTATATGTAACAGTAGCATCAATAAGTACATATCATGATAATTTCATTTTCAGTTGCATTTGTAACTAATCATACCTCTTTGGGGCTGCGTTTTACAAGTTTGTAAGGATAGAAGATTTAATCTGGTTATACCCCCAACGTTCAAAGAGCAGTCCTTATTAACTGTACACACTAATTTAGTTTGGTTTAGTTTAGAGATACAGCATGGAAACAGGCCCTTTGGCCTATCGAGTCTACACCACTCATTGATCACCCGTTCGCACTAGTTGGATTGTTTTCTCTAGAGTATCAGAGGTTGAGGGGTAACCTGAACGAAGTATATAAAATTCTGAGAGAGATTGACAATCAGCATCTTCCCCCCACCCACCCCAAGATGGAAATGTCAGACTAATGGCATAGCTTTAAGGTCAGGGGGGAAAGGTTTGAAGGAGATATGTAGAGCAAGATTCTTTTTTTAAAATCCGGTAATGTTAAAAGTTAGGTGATGGAAATGGAAATTGCGGTGGTGCGGATAGGGATATGCTGATATAGGAAGGTTTTATCAATTACCCAAGCTAATTGATAAAAGATTCTCAATGTCAGCAAAACTAAAGAGATGATCGTGGACTACAGGAGATAGCAGGAGAGTGGACACCTCCCCATCCACATCGGTGATGCTGAGGTTGAAAGGGTCAGCAGCTTCAAGTTCCTCGGTGTGCACAACACTGAGGACCTCGCTTGGACATTGCACATGGACACAATAACTAAGAAAGCTCTTTTTCCTGAGAAGACTGAGGAGGTTTGGCATGAACGCCAGCATCCTCACAAACTTCTACAGTTGCACCATCGTGAGTCTGCTGACGGGCTGCATCATAGTCTGGTACGGGAACTGTTCTCCCACAGCCACAAATCACTACAGAGAGGGGTGAAGGTGGCACAGCACATCACTGGCAACTGTCTCCCGGCCATTCAGGACATTTTCCACCGGCGGTGCCTGCGGAAGGCACACAGCATCATCAAGGACCACAGCCACCCAGCACGCGGACTGTTCTCCTTGCCTTGTTACCGTCAGGCAGACGATATAGGAGCATGGCTGCACTCACCACCAGACTGAAGAACAGTTTTTATCATCATGCCATCAGGCTTCTGAACTCATAAACTCATCATATATGTTGATTATTTTATTTATTATTGTCTTTTACCTACCAATGTCACTCTTATCTTATCTTTTTTTAAACCTTAATTTTATCCTTGTAATATCATTGCTGAGGTGGCCCGTTGTCTTGTCAAAAACATTTAATTGTACCGTTAACCTACATATGAAAAATAAAAACTGAACTGAACTGAAATGGGAAAAGTTACCTCCAATGATTCATCAATCTCCTCGCTCCTGAATGGTCGTCGTTAAGGACCAGGTTATCAATGTTGGAGGCTACAAAATACAAAAAATAGGATAAACAGGTAAGATTTTTATTGACGTCTCAACCCTGGTTTAGTTAACGACCTATGGTTCGACTTTTCCCCTTTTACTTCACAAAGGTTGAAAATGTCTAAAGGCGGACAGAACAACATGTCAAGCATAAACATGGGCTCCAAACAATACTGGGGAGCTCAATTATATCATTAGTTCTAGTAGAACGTGTTTAGGACATAGAAACAGTGTTAATCATAAATTCGATCTGAGAAATCCTAAATTAAAATCTAATTTCTAGACTGTTTGCAGAACAATTTGATATTTGTTATAGTTTTCAATTTAAATAGCATACATGTGTTAAAAGCATGGTTCAATTCCAAATCAACTGTTATTAACACTCCCTGCTTTTCTACAGCACTTGGGAGTTAGTAGCTGAATTAGATGCCAAAATAGATCATAAACATAGAAAGATTGGTGCAGGAATAGGCCATTCATCCTTCGAGCCAGCACCACCATTCAATATGATCATGGCTGATTATCTAAAATCAGTACCCTGTTCCTGCCTTTTCCCCATATCCTTGACTCCTTTAGCCCTAAGAGCTAGATCTAACTTTCTCTTGAAAACATCCAGTGGAAGCTACAAGCTTCTCTGTAAATGTTAGCAGTCTTAAGAATGTACGCTTACTGTGGTAACATGGACACAGTCACTCCCAGAAGCTTGGCTTCACTTGCATTTAGCAATAACCTTTTTTTTTTAAATCTCACCTTTGGCAAATACTAAGAATCAATGGCTGTGTGACTTGAATCCCATTTCCAAATTTGTGCAAATGAAGTTTGCATGGTATCAACCTGTTCTTGTTGCCATTGTTTCAAATGTCCCGATAATATTAAGACTTTCATATTTGGTGGGTGAAATCTCTTGATCAATGACTATGCAGCAACCAACCAGTTCTCAGCAACTCCTTCTTCAAATAACACACCAAAACAGTAACTAATTCCCAATTCAATTAACTCCTCGTACAAATAAACACAATCCCTCTAAGTTTTACTACAAAAGAGACAAATTATCCTAGGCTGCAATTATCCTAGGCTGCAAACACAACAGATTATGGGTGGAAGATCTTTGAGCACAGTGCCCGACATTTATTTGAATTCAGAATGCAGCAAAGGGATCATTTTTAATAGAATAAAGCTGCATACCTGAAAATCCTACCAATAATCTGTGAGAAAGTCAAGATCAAGAACATTTCTAATGTATTCTGTTATTTAACCTAAAAACTATTTCTTTTTGGGAATAACTGCGGGAAAGTAAAAGCATTTCAGACCCTAAATTACTGAGGTGATGAGAAAGGAGCAACAAACGATAAGCAGCATTTTCAGTCCCTCATCATTACACCCAATTCTTGAGGAAGATGAACTGACTAATGAAACTCCATCCAATTAACAGACATTGGTGGACCTTGATCACGCAAACAAAATTTAAAAAAATAGATGAAAGGTTACGTCAAAACAAAAATAAACAGACAATTTAGTAATAACATAATTATAACCCACAAATCAACCAAAGCTTGCATTGGTCATAATAGAGCTTAAAAATTACTCTGTGCAAATATTACTAACAAAATGTGTTATTACTGCGCATGTATTTGTAATCATGTTAATTTTCCCCTAAATAAATGCTTAACGTCCTCCCAGTGAAGTTTCTGCTTTTACTTTAAAAGATTTTTTGAAATGATCAATAATCTATTGAAGGAAAATAATGTGTAGGAAAGAACTGCAGATGATAGACACAAAAAGCTGGAGTAACTCAGGAGTTCCTTTGTCCCACAAAGGTAAAATAATGGATGTGTGATAATATTCAGACACCATAATTTCTAAGCCCTTAATTATGATCCACAAACCAAGAAGTGTTAAGCTTTGAAACAAATGCTGAATTGGGTACATACCTTCAAATTCTTCTGTTCAGAAGGCAACATAGTAAAGAGCCAAATTTATACCACCAAAATCACATGGTCAATGGGAAACAAAAATGCAAGGATAAAAATTAAAACATGGCATGTAAGCAGTAATGTATGATGTTTTAAATGCAAAAAAAAAAACACAAACAAAATGATTATGCTCATAAAGAGCACTCCCAGAAACTAGTCTTCCACTCGCTCTTTATTAAAGGTCAGGTCCAATTCAACACTTCTTTGATTTCCAACCATTTGATCAGTTACTACAAGGTGCTCCTAGTGACATTACCAATATATTTCATTCAGTGGGAAAACACGTGAAGATGTCCTTGTTGACACTAAACATAACATATTTTAGCTGTGTGAGTAAATTGCCCACACTATTGGTCAGTAACTTCATTAAGGCAAGATTTTATACGCAAAATGGCTACTGAATTCAGTCAGATTTCCCAGAGTTACACTGTACCCAAGCATGCGAAAGACAGAGATAGAAATGTTGACAAAACAATATGCGATCCGAAATAGACTTTGGATTTAATGGAAGTTGTATACTTGCAAGATTTTTATTGTATCGACAAATAATCTATGCACACATATGTATATTGTATAAAACAGGGACATTTATTTGACATCTCCACACCACATTTGTTCCAAATTGCAGGCCCATGTGAAGCTAAAAGGCATAATTTCATGATTTATCAGTGATTTTTGCACGTATATTCAATGATAAATCATGAAATTATGCCTTTTAGCTTAATTTACGTGCTTCAATTGAATTATGTTGCAATCACCAGTATCTGCTTGATATGAAATTAGATACATCCTACATAAATCCTATATACACACGGGTTATGCATTAAATAAATATATTAGTAATTTTGAATATGTTCAATTGAATGTATCAGGAAAACCTGTGTAAGGGCTAACAGTGGTACACCACTGCATTTCTTATCCATACCTGGGAATAAATTAAATAGCTGCACATCAAGATTCCAATAGTGCAAGTCAGCCCAAAATAAAGAAACAATTGAGACAATCTCTGAATGCTCCGTCATTGCAGCAAGCTATTGCAAAGATACCAAATGGTAACAATTTGAAAGAGGGCATAGGAAGCAAACTTAATGCTTCAAAGAGAAACAACGGTTTTTAACAATAGTATAGAGCACTATTTTGACTTCCAGTCTAAATTTGAGGTTCAGATGGATGCTCATCAAAGGTGGCAAGGTTTGCACATCCTCACTTCTGACAAGATGAAACTCAAGTGAAAGCGATGCATCATTCCTGGAGGAGTTCAATGCTCAAGTCAAGGGGAAGAACAATGGACTTCACTAGCCCCCCCCCCAATGACATTGCGATGTCGGACTCCCAAGGCCGATGTTAGAAGATCCTTCCTCAGGTTAAACCATCAGAAAGCATCCAGCCCTGATGGTATACCTGGCCAGGTTCTGGCTGGTGTTTTTGTGGCCATATTCAAACTCTCGCCATTGTGGTCGAAGGTCCACAGTTGCTTTAAAAGGACAGCCATAACACAGATGGCCAAGAAAGGGCACGGCGATATGCCTCAACAACGTCTGACCGGTGGTACTCAGGTCCATTATGATGAAGTGCTTTGAGAGGTTGGTTATGACACAAATCAACTCCTGTCTCAGTATTATTTTGGACCCACGTCAATTTACCTACTGCAACAGGTCGACAGTAGATCTCACTGGCTCTTTATTCTGCGCTGGACTACTTGGACAAATGGAACACATAAATTAGGCTGTTGTTCATCATCTACAGCATCATCCTTTCACAACTCTTCGTCAAACTCAGGGAATTGGGTCCCCGCTCCTCCCTACGCAACTGTATCCTTGACTTCCTCATCAGCAGACCTCAATCAGTATGAATTGATAACCGTACCTCCTCCTTGCTGGCCATGAGCACAGGGGCCTCAACGGAGCTGTGGCACCCCTTTGCCACGCAAGCCCAAGAGCTGCTCTGCACAACACCGGCTGACGCTTCCAAGGCCGCCTGGGTCAAGACGAGATGGAGAGACCAGTGGAAGTCAGTGGAACCATCTAGGCTACACCAGTACATCAATGGCCCCATGGACGTCCCTGGCCAGGACCTGCCCCGAAAGCAGTGGACAACCCTCAACCGCTTGAGGACAGGCATCGAACGCTATGGAGTAGCGATGAAGAGGTGGGGCCTCGTGGACAGCGAGTGCCTCCTGCGAGTGTCGGGACCCACCACAGACAGTGGAGCACATAGTCAGCAGTTGCCCCAAACACCAGCCACCGAATGGTGAACGGGGTCTGATTGACCTGGACGATGACACGTTGGCCTGGCTCGCCTCAACGGAGCTGCAGGTCTAAAAGACATACGACAGAAGAAGAAGCACAGGAGCACCTGAAGATTGTTCCCTCCGTCCCCTGCTCTTCTTTCTCTGCAATCTTAATTGTGTAATTGGATGCAACTCCAATGCCATCTTTAAATTCACTCACGGTCTCACTGTCATTGGCCAAATAACAGGTAACACCAAGTCAGATTACAGGTGGTATATAGATACTCAGGTTAAATGTATTGTGCCAACCATCTTGCTCTCAACGATAGCAAGATCAAGAACCCAAGAAGCCGATTCCCAAGAAACCACTCCAGAGTTGCTGCCTGGCCCGCTGAGTTACTCCAGCTTTTTGCATCTATCTTCGGTTTAAACCAGCATCTGCAGTTCCTTCATGCACAAGCCGATTGTTGACTTCAGGAAGGGAAAGCCAAAAGATAATGCACTTTCGTCTTCATCGACAGGACAGCATTGTAGTCAGCAGCTTTAAGTTCCTGCACAAATATATCCCCAAAGGTCTGTCCTGAATGCAATCACAAAGAAAGCACATCCACACCTCTTCTACCTCAGACATTTAAGATGATTCGGCAATTTGCTGAATATAATATCGAACTTCCACAGATATATGGAAGAGCGCCGAGTGACTTGGTTGCGTCATGTCTTGGGTGGGTAACATGAATGCTCAGGAATGAAGGCGGCTGCAGAAAGTGGTGGACTTTGCCAGACCCATCGCACGTATCAGCTCCCCACCACCGAAAGCATCTTACAGGAAATGCTACCTCAAAGGGACAGCTAATATCAAACATCCACACTACCCTGGCCACATTCTCAACGTGCTGGTAATATCGGGAGGACGGTACAGAGCCCGAGAATTGGCCACCGGTTCAAGAACAACTGCTAACTACCAATTATCAAGCTCTTGAACCACCATGCACAACCCATAACCACAGCCTACCTCCAGCAGAAAACTATTATGGACTTTGGAGTACTACGGTTTCACTATAATTCTTTAGCTTGCACTGCCATAGTCTGGTTTACCTTTAATAGCTGATTATTGATCGTACAGTGCCCTCCATAATGTTTGGCACTGTATATTTATTTGTTGTGTTAACATGCCCATGAAGCTGCAGCAAGTAAGACGTCAATATTCTGGTCCTGGTTCAAATAATAATTAAACACCATTGACTCTTGATGTTCTTGAACACCTGAGCATGTATCATAGTCATCTCCACAATGCACAGGTGTGTAGCACTAGCAGCCAATATCACAAATAGGTTCAGCATTTGTAAACAAATGGAAATTCCTCCCCAATGCCATTAAAAACCTAAACGTACTCAATTTCATGTTTTGATTTCTCTTTCATTAATGCCCGTATTTGACAACTGTTAATCACTAGACTTATTCAATACATTGAAGGAATCCTGAACCAAAATGCATGCAAGTTGATTGAAAACCTTTTCAAAGTTGAATACCATCGGGACAACGATGGATAAAATTAAATCATTCCTACCACCTCCTACTTTCACTTCCCACAAATATACTGACTCTCTGGGGATCGGTCCCATAAGTGCTGGGAAACAACTGCAAACCACACACAAATAGGTATTACTGATGTGTGAGAAGGAACTGCAGATGCCTGTTTACACTGAAGATCAACACAAAATGCTGGAGTAACTCAGCGGGTCACGCAGCATCTCTGGAGAAATGGAACAGGTGACATTTCAGATCGAGACTGAAGTAGGATCTCGACCCGAAATGTCACCTATTCCTTTTCTCCAGAGATGCTGCCTGACCTGCTGATGGACACAAAATGCTGTAGTCACTCAGCAGGACAGGCAGCATCTCTGGAGAGAAGGAATGGGTGACCTTTTGGGTCAAGACCCTTCTTCAGACTCTGAACCACTGAGTTACTCCAGCATTTTGCATCTATCTTGGCTATTACTGATGTACAGATCAGGAAAGTGGGTGCTGACATGTTGAGTGACGTGCTTCCACTTCTATAGCATCTTCCAGGCAATTAGATTCCTAAAATGCTTTGCGGGAGCATTATCAAACAGGAGTTGCCTCCAAGCAACTTAAGAAGATATTAACAAAGGTAACCATATGCTTGCTTAGAGGGAGGTTCTAATGGGCATCTTAGAAATGATCACAAATATTTAAGCAGAGAATTCCAGTGCCCAGGGCCAAGACAATGGAGGCGTGATTATCAATGATACACAAAAGAGTATCTGGGGTTTAATTGTCCTCAACAAAGTAACTAAAAGAAAGCAAGCAACAACGTCAAACTAATAATTCAATATAAAGGTCAGACAAAGCCGACAAGATGCAATCACCCATTCCCATGTCAACTCAAAATTCACCATCTGCTCCACAACTTAGACATTACCGTCTACTCAATCTTCACACTTTCTCTTATCCCAGATCCAATACATGCCCATATGAAACAAAGCCACGACTTCAATAAAGCGACCACCTGAATCATTGCAGTTCACCTGCTCTCTATTCCTGTCCCGTCCCTCACAACGTTTTGTGTTCCGTGAAAGTAATGCAAAAATATGAGACACAGGGAATAACACAGAAGAGAAAAGAAAATACATGAAATGTAAAGAGGATGGGGTTAGATAAGAGTGGTAGGCAAATAAATCACCTCTATTTAAGGCTGCCATTTTCCCCATCGTAAATTATGACTCCCAGGAAATTCCCCCAAATCCCATTGTGCCATTCATTTCCTATTCTCTCTCACTTGCTCATCAATGCGAGTAGTGAGGACAGCCAAAAAGATCATCGGAGTCTCTTCCCCCCCCCCCCCCCGCCCCAATCTCAGACATCTACACCGCACGCTGCATCCGCAAAGCCAACCAGCATTGCGGAGGACCCCACCCACCCCTCACATAAACTTTTCTCCCCCCCATCTGGCAGAAGGTACCAAAGCATACGGTCCCTCACATCCAGACTATGCAACAGCTTCTTCCCCCAGGCCATCCGACTCAACGCTATGGGACTGATCTGAATACACCCCCCCCCCCCCCCATCTCTGCTGCTACATAAACTCTGCACTGCACCCTCGGCACACTTGGTTTGTGTACATTGCACTCTGTTGCACTGTTGTCTCCTGTCCTGTGTTGCTGTTTTGTACATTTTCTATTTACTTCGTTGCACTTCAGTAAGGAAGGTTTTGCACCATGTGTACAGTGTAGTATATCTATATATGTAGCATGTTGTCCAATTGTGTTCTATGTAGCACCGAGGTTCTAGGGAAACACTATCTCATTGCTCTGTATGTATGGCTGTAATGACAATAAACCCTCTGGAATCTTGAATTCCCTCTGATTCTCCTGCCACCCTATGTGAGAGGAGGTACTCAATAACCTACCGACAAGTCTCTGGAACGTGAGAAAAAAAGAGAGCACCAGAGTGAAACTCACACGGTCACAGGGAGAACCTGCAAACTCCAGACAGACTGCACCAAAGATCAGGATCGAACCTCAGGTTGCTGGAGCTGTGTGTCAGCAACACTAACTGCTGTGCTATCCTGCTGCCCGATTACAGAAAAAGGGATGGCAATGCAACTGTAGGAAAATAACCTAATTAAAAAAGAGAAAATCTTGTCCATTTGGAATCTTAATGGGATCAATTGGATACCAGCTAAAGTGTACCTGGCAAACCTAGCCCAGATGACAAGCAAATGAATGAGAGGTTGAATCAGCAAATAGGGTGATGTATGCTTCAGACATACATTGCTAAAATATACATTTGTATATTTTAACATAACCACAGAAATTAATAACACTCCATGAATTCCAGTAACTCTATTATTGAAGGTCTAAGTTCAGAAGTCAGAGGGGGATAGTGTGGAAACAGGCACTTCAGCCCATTCATATCCGTCCAAATCTGCCCTATCCGTGTAGCTGTCCAACTGTTTCTTAAATGTTGGGATAGTCCCAGCCTCAACTACCTCCTCTGACAGCTTGTTCCATACACCCACCACCCTTGTGTGAAAAAGTTACCCCTCAGAATCCTAGTAAATCTATTCCCCTTCACCTTAAACCTATGTCCTCTAGTCCTCGATTCATCTACTCTGGGCAAGAGACTCTGTGCATCTACCCAATCTATTCCTCGTGATTTTATATACCTCAATGAGATCACCTCTCATCCTCTTGCGCTCCAAGGAATAGAGTCCCAGCCTACTCAACCTCTCCCTACAGCTCGCATCCTCTAGCCCTGGCAACATCCTCGTAAATCTTCTCTGTACCCTCTCCAGCTTACAATTCCAAGTTCCAATTTAACCAGAAAAGAGTACATTTTGGTCAATTGATATATTTTTATGTGATAATAAAAACATATGGGTGAAGGATGAAAGCACAAAATCATTATTGTATAAATTTTGTTGGTGTCACAGGGTCCAAAACGCAAACACAAAGAGGTGATAAAGTCAGTGCACACCAAGGCATTTTTCAGAATGCCAAGGTAATTAATGTTACCACTGGACAAACCTTTCTCAAGAATGTCTTCTGCTCCTTCCTCCCATTGATCTTCATCTTCATATTCATCATCCACATCTTTAAAAGAAAAGAAAATTAGTTCAACGTTTCAGATATTTAATTGGCTAAAACAAAGAAAAATAAATGCTCTAATTTTCAGAACCAATGGTTGCTTAGACAATCAATTTTAGGCTGACAAATGGTGTTGAATTCCAGAGGTGTCAGTAGCACAGCCCGGACGGAGGTGCTGCTATTTTCTAGCATTATAACAGCGGGGACAAAAAAAACACCTTCAGATCGCGTGCCAAGTTAGATGCCATTGGGATTCTCTTCATGGGGCTGCAGATTAGGAGGCAAAACAGACTGCGTTACCTATTTTTAATGAATTATGTTATATTTTACCTAATATCATTTTGGAAATTTTTTTTGATGTTTAATTTTAAAAAACCTTAATATTTACTTCAAATTTAAGTAACTTAAATATGAATAAAAGAGACATTTGAAACCAATTAATGAGCTCTCACAGAGAAAAACTAGGGGGCAGGCCTTTTCGTCAGCTTTTAAGGGCAAGGCTTCCCCTAACTTTGACCCAGCAAGTCTAGCCCTTCCAAAGCAAGCACAAGCATGAGGGGGTCCACATTTCAGGGTAATTCAAGGCAGAGGAACCTCATTGGCAAGATCTCATCCACTATCTTTTGGGAAAATGTTGGTGGTCATATCTTGCATGCACTCATTGAAGTGACTGGAAGGGAGAAGTTATTTCCAGCACCAAAGTTTTCAAAATTAAAACTATTTGTATCAATTTCAAATGAAAATACTTTGCCAGAGTGCTGCAGGAATAGCAGACTGAAGTTCTATCACCAGCATCTCTTCATCAACTCTCATGGTTTTGTGATTAGTCAGAACCTTGCTCGTAGCCATCTTATATGACAGGTGTTCAGAGAGCACAAACTTGCTTGTCACATTAAATTATAAAGAAATTGTAAAGGACCTTATGAAATTTCACTTTCTGCAGAAATGCAGTCGTAATAGTGAAATCCAAAGTAGCAGACAGCAACTTCCTGGCAGCTTTACCCTTCCCTTGGACAAGGTATATTTTGAGTACTTCATCTCAGTGCGTTCACGTCAGGAAAAAAGTTTAAAAGTCACTTCAGCATTTCAATAAGATCAAAAGTAGGCACATTAGGAAGTGGTGCAAATACTAGAAAATTAATTTCAAAGAGGTACTCTAAAATACAATTAATTTCAGAAAGTTTAGCAATTAATTTCAGAAAAATTCAAGCACCCAGTCATTAAAAAAACACAATCAAAAATAATCCTGAAGAACGTTTCATTCATCAAGAAAATGTGGCAGTTTTAACAATGTAAATCATTACAAATCTACAGCAAGCAAATATTCATAATAGGTTATGTAATTTAACAATCGGCAATTGCAATCCAGGTACAAAGCCACATAAAAATGTGAATTAAGTTTCATACCAGCTTCATCCAAGATGAACCCGCCATGTCGCGGTTTCTTTTTGGGTCGATCATCTTCCTCCTCATCGTACTCTTCCTCTTCTTCATCCTCCTCCTCCTCCTCTTCTTCCTCCTCCTCCTCTTCCTCCTCATCAGCTTCCTCTGCCTCCTCTACCTCTCTTTCTACCTCTGCTTTCTCGCTGCCACTCCTACTGGCACGCTCTTCCTCCACCTGCGTTACAGAAAAGCATGCACATTAATGACGAGATCAAGATTCATAAAATCAAAGGTAACTAGAAACAGTTGCCATTGCATCTTTATCGGTGCTTGAGAAGATTTAATAATGGCCTCAAGCGAGGGGGTTCCCTGATAGGCAGATTGATCTCCATGTGCCTCCGCCCTCCCCCCCAGCCTTCCCACCAAACAAACCTTCAACAAGCGTTACCAATCGCCACTATGTATTTCTTTTGGGTGCACAACTGCTTCCATCCAACAACCCCCCCTCACCTGAGGTCATCTGTTGCCAGCCGTGATTTCTATGCTCACACCCCCCCTCTTCTCACCCAATTTCTTTCTCGTTACCCCTTGCAAGAAAGGTCCCAACCCGAAATGTCATCTATCCATTTTCTCCAGGGATGCTGCCTGACCCGCTGAGTTACTCCAGCATTTTGCTTCCATCTTTGGTATAAACCAGCAACCAGTTCCTTGTTGTTTAAAGTTGAAAGAGCTGGAAAACCATTGCACAGGTCTACATTTCAAGTACCTCATTTTCCTCTTGCTCTTCTTCCTCGCTGCTGCGGGAACTCTCATCATCAGTAAAGTTACTCGCATCACTGTCTGACATCTTGTGAACTTGGTTAAAGACTGAAATGAAAAGAGTTCAGTTAAGTTAGGGTATTTGGAATTTTCAATGTGGATATTTGATGAGTATTACATACAATATTAGAGTTGAGTACAAAAGTTAAGCTTGACATTTGAAGACTCTTTTATACAATTTACATCATTTAAGTATACACTCATAAAATAAATATATCAGATCATCCATAAAATATGGTATTTGAACCAGAACCAAGAGATATAATAAAACATGCCATGCAAAATAATGACCACTTTATTTTGGTTTAGGTAAAACAAAATATCACTTTTGAGCAAGATATTTTGACAATACAACACAAACTAAATAATAGCAAAAAATACGAAAACAAATTTCACGACCAAAGCAGAATGAAACTGTGATACTTAGTTTAACATCTTGACACTATGCAACAAAATGTTGCCAATCTAACCGTCAATAACACACTGCATTTCTCAGTTATCTCTTAAAATGTTATGCTCAAAAGATAATTAATTGGTTTTAAATCAATTTGGGATACAATGTTCTTTCCAATAAGCGAGTTCGGTATTCCGACTGCGCATGCCCATCAAAGGTCACTCGGCATAAACATTGCTGGAAGACGTGGACCTGTGTACATATTTCATCCGTTTTTTTCCAGCTTTGATTCTTCTAGGTAAGAAAATACTGCTTTCAAAGTATGAATTAGTTGTATTTATTGTTCCTTTGATAAAAGCTAAGATTATTTTGTCGTTTTTATTGCTTTATGCTTCGGTGAGTGAGCGAGGTCGGGGTCCGTGGTCGGGGTTGGGCCCGGGTCTCCGGCGCTGTTGAGTTGCTGCTGGGCCGTCCCCGTCCAGGCACGGTGGGGGAGGTGCGGGCTCCGGCTCCCGGGGGCCGTTGGCTGCGCCTCTCTCCTTGTCCAGGCAGAGTTGAGCTGCTTCTTCTCCGCGCTGGCTGTGGGCCTGTGGGCCGCCGCTGCTCCGGCCCGCTGTCCCGTCGGTCCAGGGCTATCGGTTGCAGTGCCTCCACACCTCAAAAAAAAAATCCTGAAATAGAATTCCAAATTACCTGGAATTTTATGGTATTTCCCGGCCCGGTAAGTCATCCCCAACTGCGCACGCGCGGATATCGGGGCCACTGCGCATGCGTAGGGAGTCGGCGTCCTTATCGCATCACGGGCACCATTTTCAATTGTGACGCGCCTGACGGGCCTCCCCCAACTGCGCAGTAATTATACAGGTACATACTTTTTTTCTGCAAATCATCCCGCGGGCCCGATTGGACCCCTTCGCGTGTCGCCGCACGTGCGCAGAGTGCCTGGTATCCGCACGTGCGCAGTTCGGGAAGGCTTACCGGACCGGGAAATTTCCCGAAATTATTTCATTTCCCCAAAATTACCCGAAGACAACCAGAATTTCCCGAATTTCGGGTAATTTCATCCACAGTCGAAACACTGGTCGGTTGGCCTGGCGGGGCAAGCAGAGTTGAGCTGGGGTTGGCGCTTCTTCTCCGCGCTGGCTGTGGGCCGCTGCTCCAGGGTCGCCCCGGACGTCTCCGGCCGCCCCCCTAGGCGGGGATGGGACACTCGGGGGGGGGGGGGGGGGAGGGAATGTCCAATGACGGTTTGGCAGCACTTGCGGCGCCGGGGACCCCGGTTTCGATCCTGGCCGCGGATGAGACACGAGTCTGAGTGTGCGCAGCAGTGCAGCAGGTCCAGTCTCTACCCCTGTCTCCCACTCACATCTGCCCCCTCTCTCCCGCTCTCTGGCATCCCCATTCCTCAGATTAAATATATTTTTACACATAAATTATGAATAGAGATAAGAATTTATAGACAGTTTATTCAGCCAGCACTTCGTTCGCTTTTTCTTTATGGCGAATGACCTTTGACAAATCCCATGATTCCTTGCATTTTTTGGAATGCCGAACTCGCTTATTCCAGTTTAAAACGGGTAAATCAATGAATCAATCATAAATACACGTAGATCTCATTGCTATAAATGGGACATTTATAAATTACTACAAATAGCATTATGGGTTAATAAGTATCATAGTATAGGTGTTCCTGTCCAAAGAAATTGTTGAAAAGTAGAGTGATTGGAGACACAAGACACTACAGTTGCTGGAATCATGAGCAAAGAAAACTGCTGCAGGAACGCAGCGGGTCAGGCAGCATCTATGGGAGGAAATAGACAGACAACATTATGGGCCGGGACCCTTCTTCAGACGGAGATAAATGGTTAGGAAGGAACTACAGATGTTGGTTTACACCGAAGATAGACACAAAATGCTGGAGTAACTCAGCAGGACAAGCAGCATCTCTGGAGAGAAGGAATGGGTGACTTTTTGGGTTGAGACCCTTCTTCAGACTGAGTCAGGGGAGATGGAGAGAAAGATTTGAAAGGGTAAGGTGCGAAAACACAGATTAAATGGGACGATGACTAAGGAAATGTAGAGAAATCAATATTCATATCGCTGGGGTGTAAGCGGCCTAAGCAAAATATGAGGTGCTGTTCCTCCAATTTGTGTTGGGCCTCACTCTGACAGTGGAGGAGGCCCAGGACAGAAAGGTCAGTGTGGGAATGGGAGAGGGAGTTAAAGTGTTTGGCAACCGGGAGACCGGGAGAGCGGGGATGTTCAGCGAAACGACTGCCAAGCCTATGCTTAATGTCGCCAATATATAGATTTAAATTGTTACACTTGTATAGCATCTTGGTTGGGCCACACTAAAGGCTCTGTCTCACGGGGTTGCGGTCATTGGCGGTGAAGCGCGGCGTCGCCGGAAGAGGGGACCGCACGGCAAACGCGAGAGCGCCGCACGGATGCTGCGCGGGGGCCGAGTGATCTCCGTACGGCTGGTTCCACGAGCTTGCGGCGTCGGGTGATGACGACATCGCGCAACGCGATGCGCTACGCGATGACGTCATCGCGCAACGCGACGCGCTACGCGATGACGTCATTTTGGATCGCGGGGCTGTGGCAGCGGTAGTGGTGATCGCGGCGCTATGGCGGCGGCTGTGGCGGTGCCCGTGCCGCACACGTGCCTCACTGGCAGCGGCTGTGGCGGTGAAAGTTCAACTCACGGCGCTCGTGCCGCACTGGCGGCGGCTGTGGCGGTGCCCGTGCCGCACTCGTGCCTCACTGGCGGCGGCTGTGCGGTAGGAATAGTTTTTTCGACATTGTTGTTTTTTTGTGAGCACCGTGCGGTGTTGGGATCAACACCGCACGGCCCCGGCGGTGTGCGTTGGACCGACACCGCGGTCTCTGGCGGTCCACGAGCGGTAGAAACTTCCTGTTTCACCGCCAATGACCGCAAACCCGTGAGACAGGCCTTTAAGGACATGGCAAGCTATTCTGGTATCATCAACATTGTGAAAAATGAAAAGAGAAACAAAAAAGTGCAAGTTCCAAAAGATAATTTTTCACATTCACATTATTCTTGAACAACTGTGAGAATTTAACACAAGATTAATTTAAAACTAAATCAGAAATTTCATGCAAAAATTTGGAAACTGGGAATAATTGGTAATTTCTGTGCTAATGCCTACAATAGCATTGTGACAGGTTGGTACCCAATGTATTTCATACTATTAAATTTTCCTATAATTTTAGATTGGGGTTTAATTCAACCTTAATCGACAGAATTAACATTTCTCTTCAGAAGCTGAAAACTTCAATCATGTCCCAGATGCTCAAAAGGATTGTTTCAACATAGATGGCAAGTTTGCTCAGGCATTATATTCAGAAAATCACACTGCTGCTCATAAGCTTGAAGTTGAGGCATATTGTTGGTGCATCATTTTGGGTCATGTCCAGATTATAAACGGAAAATGTTTATGTTTACCTTTTTATCCTCTCTCTGTTGTTTGCTTATTCAATGAAAGCACTTCCTTTTCCCGTACAAATCGCTCATTTTACAATATTCTTGCAGAAAGAGAGACGTAGAAATTCTTCCAACACACAGTCCCTTTCAGCTACCTTCGCACAACAATTTTAAAAATCCTCATAATAGAAAAGCAAAATTTGAAAGGATATTGGAAACGTCACATAGACAGCACCCGAGGTGAGGATCGAACCTGGATCTCTGGCACTGTGATTCGGCGGCTATACCAGCTGCGCCACTGTGCCCGTCTAAGCTCTTTGCTGACATTGAAATATAATCATTAGCACTTGCTGTGTCTAAATCCTGGAACATTCTTTCTAACAGCATTGTGAATGAAGCTTCACAATGAGGAGTGCAGATGTTCAAGGAAGTGGCTCATTGCCACCTTCTCGATGTACTGATGGAAAAACAATAAATACTGGCTCCATCAATGAAACCATATCCCAAAAAATGAATGTAGAAAGAAAACAGAAAAATAAAAACAAGCTAGTGGAGAACATGAACCTAATTATCAAACTAATAACAAAACGACTACTGGACAGCATCAAAAGTATAGATAATAACTATCCTGTATTGGAGAAGCCAAATGGAGATGAGGCAACTATGGTTATGGTTCAGTTTGCAAAGGCGATCACAAACCCACCATGGGACCTCTCTCTTTGATTTCCTTAACCATGTCAGTGAACTTCAGTGAAAGTTCAAGTAACAGAACCTAATTTTTCACCTTGGCACATTAATAATTTATGAATACCGAAGTCAACTCAAGATTGAAATCATCAATTTCAGATTACGCACCTTGCTTATTTATATCATAAACCGCCAATTATTATGTAGGCTAATCCAGCCGCAACATGAACTCAGCTTTTCTCTTCCCACAGATGCTGACACCTGCAGAATGATTTCAACATTATCTTTTGTTGCAGATTCCCTGCAACTGTGGCCTGCATCTCAGTTCTCTAGTTCCAGCATCTATTTTCTCTCCGCCCTTATCATCTTATATAGCAATGAAATCAGCTGTGACAATCAAGACCACTTTGGCCTCCATCCACTCAGTCAATTCTTTTGCTCGCTCTATAACCTATTCTCTTGCTTTTCCAATTCAAAGGAAGCACCTCAAATCTGAAACGGTAACGGTTTTTCTCTCTCCACATATACTGCCCAACCTGAAGCATATTCCCATATATTGTAGACTTGCAAATTGCAATGTAAATTCATATGATCTTCCCTTTCTGAATAGTTCTGTATCTCAGGTGTCAGTTAACCCTTAATATCACAGCACACCGTTAAGAACATTCCTCATCCGAGTCTAGGTCCTGAGAGAGGATATCAACCACAGAACCATTATAGCCCAGCCTGCTTCATTCCATGCACATCCTTTTTACTATTCATCATCGTTGAAAACATTAGCGGTGCTGGTTTCCGACGGGAACTGTGATGGACGCACCACACATCTCTGTCCTCCAGTTCCTGCGGACTTCTGCCGCTGGAAGGATAGGATTTTGGTGTATGTACTTTATTATCATTTCTTCCAATGCTATGTACGACAGTGATCGCAACTTCTACTGAAGTGTGGACGGCCGTTGGCTCAATGGAAGCTTATTGACAGGTCATGTTTTTGGTCCTGCTGGGGGTCCACAGCCCCCTCCTCACCTGGCAAACCAGGTGAGGGAGACGGTTTAGTCGCCGACTATCCGACAATGGAGCAGGTAGCACGGGATTACATGGTACCCGTGGTGGGCGGAACTCCTCCCGACCTGACCCTTTTACTAGATCACATGGAAATCCTGAGGCCATTTGCATAGTTGCTGTTAGAACTGACCCTGAATGGGGTTACGATCATGGCAAGTTCTCCAACTAGTTTCAAAACTGTCCTGTTTAATTTTACTGTTTGTATGCCTCGTTGTCACCTTCCCCTCAGCCAACAATGAACCATTCTACATTTCCTTGATCACCGTCTGCTTTGATCTGTCGTTTTCACCACGACCCTTCGATATCTCTAGATTCCCTCTCTCCTAACTCAGTCTGAAGAGAGGTCTCGACCCAAAATGTCATCTCTCCATAATGTTGCCTATCCCGCTGAGTTACTCTAGCATTTTGTACCTATCAGCATCTGCAGTATCTTCCTACGCACTACTTCCACCTTCTTTCGACTGTCAGATTCCATCTTGCTGAAATTCTCACACAATATCTTTATCATCTCTTCGTCTAATTGTTGCAAGTTATTCCATCTGGACTCAAATCTTCTACTCTTTGTCATTCTAGGGTCATCCAAAACTCTGCTGTTCTCATCCCAACACTCACTCGTGCACAATCATGCCTGCGCCATTGTCTACAATCCTTACTCCGCTTACTCTTGTTTTCAAACCGCTCAATGGTTGTAACCTGCTTAGATGTGTGCTTCATTCCACTCTCTTCCAAGCTCTGCACTGTGCTTTCAGCTACCTGGCCCTAAGAGTGCTGGTATTTGCTACTTAAACCTTCCCCCTCGTACCGTGCATAAAAATCTTTAAACTAATGCTTTGTCATAAAACCTAGAAAGTGACCATTCAATTATGTCCATGTGAGCTATTTTAAAGGTATAATACCATATTTGTCCCATTCTGCAGCTCTTCCCCATATAGCCTTCCATTTATTATACTTTTCAGGTAAACATTCAATCCCAAACCACCATTGAATCATCTTCCAACATCTTTCAACTGAGGAAAGATATGAAAAAAGGAGTGTCAAATGACGAGGAAAGCTCTTTCAACTGACTACACATTTGCTGGAAACACAGAAACCTCAGCAAAGCAAAATGGGACAAACGGGAGACTTCCAAGGCAGTGTATGTGCTTCGACAATTCACTTATTCGTGGTTCAATCGTGACCTGAATATTTGCATATCATGGTTGTGGATTATTTTGTCGGCTTGTCCTACTGTAGGGTTTTTTATGCAAAATAACCAGGCCTGCGCATGGCTGGTACAGCACAACTAATGGTGTCAGTTAATTATTTAACCAAAACCAATAATTACTACTAAGAACTTATCTGGTAAGGTATTACCTGAAATGATAAACAAAAATCAGCTAGAGGAACTAAGCGGATTAGGCAGCATCTGCGGAGGGACACGGACAGATGACATTGTGGGTCAGATCACTCACCAGATTGACCTGAGAAAAGGCCTGTAGGTAACGTCGATGCACGGTAGAACGGGCAAAGTAGATGGCAGAGTGGGAAATGGTGGGCGCAGTGATGAATGGAGCATAGGTATCTGAGATAGACGCAAAATGCTGGATCAACTCTGCTGGTCAGGCAGCATCTCTGGAGAAAAGGAATAGGTGACATTTCGGGTCGAGACCGTTCTTCAGACTGGATGTTTAGACTGGCTTCAGTCTAAAAAAGTCTCAACCTGAAACGTCACCTATTCCTTTTCTCCAGATATGCTGCCTGACCCACTGAGTTACTCTGACATAGTGTCCATCTTCGGTGTAAACCAGCATCTGCAATTCTTTCATTCGCATAGGTACCCAAGATCCTGGCTGGGACCGAACTGGGAGGCCTAGAAACAGAACTAGTATCCACACTGAACAAAATGACAGCAATGACAAATTTTGAGGAAGGATTGTGGCAGCGGGTCTGGGTAAGAATATTGCTGAAGAACTGCTAAAGATACTGCCTGACCTCCAAAGATCCCCTAGCAATTGCTTTTTTTGGGTGAGACTATGCTTGAAGAACCTCCACAGACACCGTCTGTCCAGAGATCCCCCAGTAATTTGTTTAATTGCTCAAGAACCCAATATCTGCATCTTGTGTATACCACCAGGGGCGCCGTACGATTGGCAGCCTTGCCAACAGTCTGTCTGTTTTTTCGTGTTTTGTGTTATTTTTAGTGTGTTTTGAAAGTTTGTTTTAATGTTCTCTGGTTTGTTTTATGTGGGGGAGGGGGGGGGCTTTTTTTTTTCAATCCCTTACCCTGCCGGAGATGCGATTGTTTTCTGGTTCGCATCTCCGGTCGCTCTGCGCTCTTGGAGCTGGAGGCCTCCTCGGGAGGCCTCCTCGGGACTGAGTTTGAGCCCCACTTACCATGGACTTACCATTGGAGCAGATCCCTTGCCTGGGATCGGCGCTCCAACCTCGGCCTGCGGACTTTACCATCGAGAGCCCGCAGTCTCGGGAGAGACCGTGGATGTCGGGAACTCCAACGACCCAGAAGGTCAGATCGCCCAGCGGAGGGGAGCTGAGATTTCCCCCCTCCGATGCAGGAATGATCGCCCCCGACGAGGAGGCCCCACACTCCCCCGGCTACGGGAGTAAGATCATCCCGGCAACAGAAGGCGAACAAAGAAGGGAAGAGATTGAACGTTTTTTCGCCTTCCATCACAGTGAGGAATGTGGAGGAGTCACTGTGGTAGATGTTTATGTTGAAATGTATTTTGTGTGTTCTGTGGCTTTTTATTTGTATGACTGACTTGGCAAATGAAATTCCTCGTATGTTGCAAAACATACTTGGCTAATAAAGTATTATTGTATTGTATTGTATTGTATTATTGTATCATGCGGGAATTTTGACAAGCAAAACACTACCCCACCACCCTAGATTTTTATTTGTTGACCAATATCAAAACAAACAACATGGCCGTTATCACACCAGTGTTTGTGAAAGCTCACCCTCAATGTTTCAAGAACTTCAAGATAGGCAAGTTTCAATGATGCTTCCAATTGGTACTTTAAATGACCCAAATGGTTGATAGATGCTGGTTGAAATTCCAAAGCCAACAAACTCTACTTTATCCAAGCACAAAAGTTATAATCAAAAAAATGATTTTTCAACGAGAAAAATCATGGAAATGCAATGATTAGTACTTGTCAAAACTTTTTCCCCCAAGTACTTGAAAATATTTAAGAGACCAAATTGTCAGCCATAGCGCAAACCAAACCTTGCAGTTTGTTTTACAGAAATTAAAGTCACAAAACTGTCATCACAGAATTACACAGCACAAAGAAAGGCCTTCTCTCATTCGATCAACATGCCCATTAAAGCTAGTCCCATTTGCCTGCATTTGACCCATATCCCTCAAAACCTGCCCTGTCCATGTACTTGGCCAAACATCCCTAGAATGTTGTTATTGCCTAAACCGCTTCCACCGGCAGCTCATTCCATTTTCGTACCACTGTGTGTGACATAGTCGTCCCTCAAGTTACTGTGAAATCTTTCCCTAACACTTAAACCTAAGCCATCTAGTTCTTGATTCCCAAATGCTGGGAGGGGGGTGGTGGGGGTATGCATTCACCCAATCTACATTTCTCATGATTTTATACATCCCTTAAGATCATCTCTCATTCTCCAAGGTATAAAGTTCTAGTTTGCCCAACATCTCCCGAAAACTGAGTCCCTCCAGACCTGGCAACATCTGCAAATGTACTATTGATGCCTTCAATATTCTCATCCAATTCGTTGATGTAGATGACAAACAATTCCCCAAATGGGGGCCAGCATTATACAGAAGATAGACACGAAAAGCTGGAGTAACTCAGGCAGCATCTCTGGAGAGAAGGGAGGAGGTGGCGTTTCGGGTCGAGACCCTTCTTCAGTCTCGACCCCGACCCAACGCAGATTTTAAAAGTTCTGCAATTTCCAGCATTATACACTCACTTTAACAGAGGCTGGGTAGCAAAGATAAATAATTTTATATTAGAGAATTTCTGTATATTATACAGAAGCAGGCCATTCAGCTCTTCCATGCCAACATAAATGCCTCACCTAAGACAGTCCCAAATGCCCGCAATTGATACATCTTCTATCTATCTATCTATATATTACTAAAACTCTCATCTTGTTTGTCTGCCTGTCTGTCCGTTATGACTGAAATTACACCAAAACGGTACACGATAGCGCTACAAATTTTGTGCCGGATTACTCACTTTAAAAATTTTACTTTTCAGTTAACTTTTCACTGTAAAAATCAAATTCCCATGCCCGTTACAATGTTACAAAGACAGGACACTGAGTCCTCTCATTTGAAACATTGTAATGTGCAGGGGCAGGGCACGGGAATTGGATTTTTTTTAAATTTTGAAAAGAGGGATGGTGAAGAGGAGGGAGATAGAGTGCTGGGGGATGAGGGGAAATGAGCCGCGCTTGCGCAGTTGGAGGTGAGTGGTGGAATATTACGTTGGGAGAAACGGGCGAGTGGTGGAATAATGCGTTGGGGGACCAGGACTCCCGTGGGGGCTATGGGTGAGTGGCGGAGTATTGTGTTGGGGAACGGGTTTGTGTTGGGGGGCCAGGAGTCTCGTGGGGGCTATGGGTGAGTGGTGGAATATTGCATTGGGGGAACGGGTGAGTGTTGTAATATTGCGTTGGGGAACGGGTTGCGTTGGGGGACCAGGAGTCCCGTGGGGGCTATGGGTACGTGGTGGAATATTGCGTTGGGGGAACGGGTGAGTGGTGGAATATTGCGTTGGGGGAACAGGAGAGTGGTGGAATATGGTGTTGGGGAACGGGTTGCGTTGGGAGACCAGGACTCCCGTGGGGGCTATGGTGAGTGGTGGAATATTGCGTTGGGGGAATGGGTTGCGTTGGGGGACCAAGCCTCCCATGTGACAGGGACCCAAGGGTCTCACTTTGTCTAGTATTCCTCTAAACCTCTTATCCATGTACCCGTCCAACTGTATTTTATTATTATTGTTACGCTATTATATCTGCCTCAAATACATTTTCTGAGAATCCAGTTCAAGAAACCAACTTTAGTCTCAAAATGAAGCTAAACTCCCACGTTTGGAATGAAAATCCCAGGATTTAAATAAAATTGAATAAAACTCCAGATAAGAGGCGGAAGATGACTGCATCACTCCATCAATGGATCACTTCAGACCTGGGGAGTTTCATCTCAGGTGAGTAAACCCCGGTGGCTGTAAATATCTAATTGCCCCGAGCAGAGGCCAGACGCCCGGGGCGGGTTGCAGCAGCTCCGGCGTGAGTTGTGGGGTGGTGCAGGCAACCCGGGGGCAGCGCTGCGGCCTAGCCGTTGTCCCCAAGCCTGGGACTCAATTTGAGGCAGCGCGGCTGACCCGTTCCACCGCGACGCAACCCGAGTGTGGACCGCAGGCCTTGTAAACCACAACTGCCCGCCGATCGGGGCAAAGGAGTCGCTGGTTACTCACCGGAGCCCGAACCAGTCCAGCCCTCGCCCTCGCCCTCGCCCTCGCCGTCGCCGCCTCCACCGCCCTGAACTCGCGTGAACGCGGCTCGATGCCAAGCGTGCGCGTCGCTGCGTACGTGCGCAGACTGCGTGCCCGTGCACGTGCTCAGCCGGCACCGTCCCGGCGGCGCGCAGCGCGCGGCCTGGCCAGGCTCAGGCGCTGGTCTCAGGTTCAGAAAAGCAGCCACGTCCAAGGCCATAATTTTCACCGAGATGCAACTATTACCCTCCCTTTCCAACATTCCCAAGGGATCACTCCCTCTGTGACTCCCTTGTTCGTTGTTCCATCTCTGCTGAATACCCACTCCACTTCTCAATCCCCAACCAATATTCCCAGTATCATTTATGTATCATATGTTCTCGAAATGTGAGATACCACTTGTTGCATAGTCCTAATGGTTCTTGAGCTAAATGGTATTTTAATCATCTTCAATCCTTTGGATCTGGGCATACACATTCACCACACCGGGGGCTAGCAGACTTTGTTCCGACAAAGGTCCCAGACCTGAAACGTTAACAATTTCTCTTTCCACAGATGCTGACGTGTCTTCTGAGCATTTCCAGCATTTTTTGGTTTTGCCTCAGTTCTAGTTTTTTTTAATTTTCATTAGCAGGTTTTGTTGCCTGCAAATATCTGTGAACCAGATGGAATTTTATGAGTTTGGTTGTTTCACAGATAGTGATTTTAGTTTTATTACTCCCAACCCATTTAATGAACTTGATAAATTATTCAGCTGCATTTCTGGGTTTTGAACACATTTCCAGATATCAGTCCAATAATTTAATCATCATGATAACATAACCCTTAATTTCACATAATTCAAGATTATACAATCAGCAGTCATAACAAATAAAATCTATTTTATTTGGGTAATCATGAGTGAAGGGCATGAAATATTAGTCATGAAACTAAAGAAAATGGCTTTGTATTTTCTGAATTTATGATTTATTTAGTTTTTTCAAATAATATAGTATTGCAGTGCCTTGCAAATGTGACAGTGTAATGGAAGCATTGTAGTGGAAGCTTTTGTTTATGGGGTCCAATCCAAATGTTTTGGTTGTAAACAAAAGCAAAAAACTATGACTGCAAAAAAATGTTTAAAATCTTTGCAGACCAGACATCGTCTGTGGATTAACATTTCACATCAATAATTCTTTGACATAACGAATTGATTGTAAATCTCCCGTCTTGATGGTTTTACTGTTTACATTCGTTAAATATACACTGCAAGTATAAAATCCAAAATATTTAACTGCTTGTAATTTGGCATTCAATTTGTCAATAATAAAGTTCACCTATTGAGCCAAGACTAGCATCTCGAATTCTGAAGAGAAATGGTGAACAGATGGGATTTTAATTTAACAAATTGGCAGGCAATGGTTTAAATAAAAGTTTAATGGAAAGCTAGATAGTGCATTCGAGTATGCTTCAAAGCTGGGGTTCAGTTTATGATATTTGGGAGAGACAAGTTGCAATACAACAAAGTGACAACAGATGCTGGAATCTGGAGCAAAAGCAAAGTGCTGGAGGAACAGCATGTCAGGCAGCATCTGTGGAGGCAAAGAGATGGTCGACGTTTCAGATCCAGACCCTGCATCAGGACTTTGAGTGGAGAGGGAAGATAACCAGTCTAAAGAGATGAAAGGGAGGGGTGAGACAGTGACTGGTAGACAATAGGTGGAACCAAAATATAATAAAAAGGAAATGCAGATGCTGGTTTATACCAGATATAGACATAAAGTACTGGAGTAACTCAGTGGGTTAGGTGGCATCTATGGAGAAAATGAACAGGTGGCCTTTTGGGTCAGGGTCCTTCTTCAGACACGTTTCGGGTTTGGACCCTTCTTCACATCCATTTTCGTGTCTATGGTAGGTGGAAACTGGTGGAATGGTGTCTAGTTTTGAGACAGAGGCGAGTAGGTAGATGATAGATGGAAATAGATTATGAAAACAAATGTTGGCAGACAGATCCCTGCGGGGCTCAGGGTAGAAGGTAATTAGTGAAACCAGATAAGTGAATGATAATGGAACCAGATGGAATTGAAAGGTTGGAAAAGGGAGAAGAAACCCAGGTGGATAGATGATTGGGTTATGGGCAGCTGGAACTAGGTGGTGGGAGATCAATCCAGATATTAGGATGGGCAAAATGGAAAAGGTGAACAAAAGGAGAGAACCTGTGGTCTTGTAAAATTACAGATCATCCCTACACCTGATTTAAAATTGTTTTATCTTACATTTATGTCCTGTTATTTCTGATATGGCTATTTGGTGATGATATTCAGTCAAAAATGAAACCACACTAATACCCGAGATGAACTGAAAAGTAGTTATTAATACTGTTTCCTGCCATGTCTTTATTTAGCAGCAGGACTCACTGATTAATTCTTAGAGATTAATTTTTGATCTCTATTAGCAAAGCACCTCTCAGCCAGGAACAAGTTGTGATGCTTCAATTAATTTCAGTCTTTAGGGATGAGATGCCAGCTATCTGCTTCAACTTTGCTTCCAATTATTGGCTGGAGATTCCTGTTGGACGATGGATATCAGAAAAGGGAGAGTAGGATTGGACTACCTTGCTAATCACCTATTCCAATTACTTTTTCTGACCTTTTAAAAAGTATTTTCAGCCTTTCCTCTTCTATTTTAAAATATATTTAATTGACAGTAAAATGCCGTTAAAGGGAATACAAAACTCCAAGCTTTGCTTTGGACTTAAGGTAGTAAGAAACAGGAAATTACATTGTATTCAAGAAAGAACTGCAGATGCTGGAAAATTGAAGGTAGACAAAAGTGCTGGAGAAACTCCGCGGGTGCGGCAGCATCTATGGAGCGAAGGAAATAGGCAACGTTTCGGTCTGAAGAAGGGTTTCGGCCCGAAACGTTGCCTATTTCCTTCGCTCCATAGATGCTGCCACACCCGCTGAGTTTCCCCAGCACTTTTGTCTACCAATGGCATTGTATTCAATGGGAGGAGAGACATTTTAATGACTGCTCATTTAATTGGCATTGCTGTTCATAGATTTTCAGAACTGATATGTAGCAAGTAACAATTTAAAAATGAAACAATGAAATACAAAAGTAGGCAAGAAAACTTTATTTTATGTGTCTGGCTAATTCCAGGATTCTTCCAGTTTTCCATGTTAGTTCATATTTTCTTACAAGATAGGAGAGGATTCTGCCACAGACTCTTTGCCGGCCCTCAAAGCAATCCTGTACACCCTCTCATTTTCCCGGTTAACTATTCTCTCTCACCTGCCCACTATCAAAGCAGAAAAGTGATGTTTTTTTCAGTAAAATTGCATATGCCTTGAAGGTGTGGGAGGCCACGCCAAAAGCCTTTTAAATATACATTTAAAGCTGAATTAATATATTTCTGTATTACCAGTACATTGAAATAAAGACAACTAATTTTATTCTGACATGAAGGTTAAAATATATAAAATGCACAATTACTAGAGAATAAAGAAAATTCACGTTCAAAACGCTGCAGACACATGAGACAGCAGGTGCTGGAATCTGGAGTAAAAAAAAACAAATTGCTGGAGAAACTCAGCAGGTGGAGCAGCGTGTATGGAAGAGACTGGAATTGTTTAGGATCAAGGCCCTGTACCATGTCCTGACTTGACCCGTGACACGTCAATTCCCTCCCCCCTCCCCCCCTCCCCCTCGTCCCACAGAAGCTACTCAACCTGAAAAACCTGCATATGCTGGAAATCTGAAATTAAAATAGAGAACAGGCTAGGCTACATTCATGGATATTGAAAATTGCATATATTTCTTTCTTTTTTTAAATGTCACGTTCTTATAAAATAGTAACGTGAGTATTTGAGACACAAAAAACTGCAGATGCTGGAATTTTGAGTAAAACACGGTGTTGGAAGAATTCAGCGGGTCAGGCAGGCAGCATCTGTGGAGGGTAAGCACAGACGACATTGCAGTGCGAGACTATTCTTCAGGCCGATGCATTTATTAAGACCCTTTTCTATTCTTCGACACTCAGTCGTCGACACAAGGAATTGTAGATTCTCCAGTTAATCTGAGTTACTCCAGCATGTTGCATGTTGCGTCTATCTTCGGTGTAAACCAGCATTTGCAGTTAGTTCCTTCCCACACATTCGCGGTTCCTTGTTGCTACAATCGTTGGGCTCGGCTCCTTTCGTTCTGCGGCTTCGTGCATTTCCGTACAATGAGGTGACAGTCGGGCAGCGGCCATTCGGGTAAGTCCGTGCCAAAGACAATCGGCGGGTGCAGCTTCGGCTACTTTCGGGAGTCAGGAACACGTGGGCACTCGGGCAGCGGCCATTCGGGTAAGTCCGTTCCAAAGACAATCGGCGGGTGCAGCTTCGGGTGTCCGGAACGCCGCTGCTGGTCGGAAGACTCGACGCTTCGGTAGTTTCCGGCAACGTCCGTGAGTGGGGCTTTTTTTTCTCTCTCTCTCTCTGCCGTGCGTCACGCCGTCGACGGGCGCCATGTTGTCGAGGTGTTTTGTTCAGTCATTGTGTAATGGAGAGAAACCCGGGGGTCGGATCCGCACAGAAAAGCACCGAGAAAATACCAAAACGCTTAAACAGTACCAACAGAGCCGGTTTATTTCCTATCTCTAGAGTCAGTGAGAGCCTAATTGCTGTGCCCGGTGGTAATTTTAAAAGCATTTAGAGAAAGACAAAAGGGAGAGAGCGAGCGAGAGAAAATGTCTCTCGAAAGCCTCAGCCTCACCTCCTCCAACAAGCAGTCCCCCCAAAACGAACACAACATCAACCTTACTGAGTCAGGAGACGAAAGGTCGAGTAAAAACAACCTTTTATCCTACATTTCGATATTTTAAATCTTTATTTATAAAACAAACCAACAACAACCAAAAAAAAAAATACAACAATTCACCAAGGTTTTTTCTGAAAGAGAAAGGAAACCTTGGAAACGGAAGGTAGAGGAATGTATCTTTGGATTGATATATATTTTTTTCTTTTTAATCTCATTTAAAAATCCTCTGGAAAAGTATTCGCTCGATATTTTAAAAAAATATTTATATATGAAAATAAACCATGAATTGAGGGGGGGAGGGGGGGTTTAGGCCTATTTGCATGCTTGGGTGACAGAGAGCAATGTGGATGTGTCTTTAATGCAGACGAATTATTAACAGGAGATCCTGTTTCTGTTATTGCATTCGAGTTTAATTACATTAATGCTTATTTTCGATCTAAATCCTCCAATAAATGGAACCTGTTTAAAGGACATCGGCAAGTGACCTTTGAACTTTATTATTTTTTTTTACCCAGCGTCCCCGTGTAACATGTAAATAAGAGAAACATTTATAATTTAGTTTATCCCCTCTATTGTGATGTGTTTGTGATGCGTTTCATTTAAATATGCATGGTCTATTAAAAAACCTAGCCCTTTTACAAAAGCATTATAACATGTATTTTATTTATTCTGGTGGCTTCAAAAAATGTGTT
This sequence comes from Malacoraja senta, assembly GCA_038087875.1. Classification (NCBI taxonomy): domain Eukaryota; kingdom Metazoa; phylum Chordata; class Chondrichthyes; order Rajiformes; family Rajidae; genus Malacoraja; species Malacoraja senta. The sequence continues at coordinate 3,457,800 of CM075997.1, read as the reverse complement.
CGTATCCACAACAAAAGCAAATCACCACCTTCTGTTTGTACAATCATTCAATCATTACTCAATACTTTGAAACATTGATATTGTAAGCACTCTTTTTTTCAAGAAAACAAAACTGCAATTCTTTAAATTATTTTCACTTGTCTTCAATGCATAACTGACCCCCTTGCTATGCATTTTTGAATCTCATTTTCTCTGTAACATGCCAGTGTTGTCATTAAGATTTCAATAAAATATGATGGTGGACATGTAATAGTTCACTCCACATCCACTTGAAACAAAAATGTACAGTCTTTTAGATTTCACCCAGTTTCATGCTCTTCTTTTGGGGGTGAATACACAAAAAAATGCTATTTAAACAAGATAATTTGCAATTAACAGACAGCAATCATTGGCACAACAATGAAATGACTTGAGGCTATTTTCAATTATATGCAGGTCTTTGTTATACTCCCTGTTGACAACACTAAGAACTCAAGATTCAAAAGGAGCTGTTGCAGGATGAACTCAAATGCACTTTAGATAATATATTCAGAATTAAAGATCATTCATAGACAAGTGCTGCCTTTATTATAAATGCCCATAAACAGAAACAGTTATTTTATCAATATCCTGGAGTAAATCAGCAAACTCTAGGGTATTGGCAAAATTAATTACATGTCTTGAAACAGGTGTCATCAAAGGAATTTGTTTTAAAAAGTAGACTCCATTTTCTGGGGTAAGTACAAACACAGAGATCTGAATACGTTTATTTATGTACAGTTAATTCTATTTTAAACAAGGATAAAAATATATAATGTTAACATGATCTTTGTATGTGCCAAAATATGTTATGTTCTGATAATCCTTGAAAGTTATTCTAGATTGAGTAACAATGAACTTGTTCGATAGAAATGTAGCACGAATGAAATTTGGGATTTGGGATTAACACTGGGATCTCACCATTGTTTTTTTGTGAGAACGCAAATTTGCAAAGCAAAAGACTTATGTTGAGAACAACTAGCAATGTGTTTTGAAAAATTTAAGATCACCTTGAAAAAGAGTGAAAAAGATATAGTTCATGTTTGCAAATTACCATTGTGTAATTTTGTTAAATTCTTACATTTTGTTTAGGCAGTATAATATAACAGTATAAGTTGAGCAGAATTTGATTGAGACCGTATATATATAAAAATTATCTGTGTTTAAATTTCTTTTGTTCTGGAAGATAGTTCAACAGTGCAGTAGGAAAAAGTTTTACTTGCTTTGTCTCAAATTTTTGGTGTTCAAATAAGTACTGAGCAGTTCCCAATGATTTATCAGATTAATAACTCGGTTTTGTCAACAATGGTCGCGATACGTCCTTCAGACAGGATCAATAGAAACATAGAAAATAGGTGCAGGAGTAGGCCATTTGGCCCTTCGAGCCAGCACTGCCATTCAATATGATCATGGCTGATCATCCAAAATCAGTACCCCGTTCTTGCTTTTTCCCCATATCCCCTGATTCCCTTAGCCCTAAGAGCAAAATCTAACTCTCTCTTGAAAACAACCAGTGAATTGGCCTCTACTGCCTTCTTGGCAGAGAATTCCACAGATTCACAACTCTCTGTGTGAAAAAGTTTTTCCTCATCTCAGTCCTAAATGGCCTACCCCTTAATCTTATATCTTCAATAGCTCTTGCATCGTATGCTGTGCAAACATAATGTACAAATTGCAAAATAATTTGAAAGATGTATAATTTTAATTTTACCATTTTTTACAGTGCATCCATTGTACTTTTACATTTAATGATCTAACAATAGTATTTCTCCCGTAATTCATTTGGTAAAGACAGCATACAGATCGAGAAGGCCCCAGTGCTGAAACAGCTACACTTAAATAACATGACAACACAGGATTTCAGTAAAAACATAAAATCTGCCAGAGCCCAGAATATTACTGGAAATTCATCTGTATTTAATCATCAGGAGAGAAGATTTGGTTTAGTTGCGTACAGTATGGAACAGGTTGCCAACTATTACACATGGATAGTGCCCTGTATGAGAACACTCAATGCTCTATTGCATCATGAATAAATGTTTCTATGTGACGGGGGTGGAGAGCTAATATAGTTCTAAACGGTCACAATCTAATCCTGAAGACATGAGGCATTTTATTTCTCATGCTGCCTTTGTTCTCAGCAGATCATGCTCTGAGTGGTTTCCTTTTATGAAGAGTCCTTTAAAAAAAAAAAATTAAAACACGTTGTAAGCTTGACCAGAATAGATTGTTAAATGCTTTGGCTAAACTCCATGCTTTACTTATGTGTTTGAATGTTTGATTGCAATTTACTCTAAGACTTTAGGCATTAAGTTTTTATCATTGGTACACAAAAATGCTGGAGAAACTCAGCGGGTGCAGCACCCTATCTGGCAAGTTTTTATCATTGGTAGTTGCTTGCGTAGAAATTACAGTTACCTTTTGATAATCAGAATACCACTAATATTTCATAATGTGCCCTTAATAAAATTGGCTGGGATGTGTTTTTATATTCAGCAAATTCATACAAGTGTCTTTAAGAATATTTATTTTGGCCATTAAATGGACATTTCAAATTCAAGTTGTGTTCATCACCAGGGTTTTCAGAAGGGTCTCGACCCGAAACATCACCCATTCCTTCTCCACAGAGATGCTGCCTGTCCTGCTGAGTTACTAAAGCACTTTGTGTCTATCAAGGGTTTCCATTATGCTGAATACATAATAACTAATTTAAATTCTGTGGCTCATTTAAACTACTGGCTTACATTCCCAAATTAAATGAATGCGTGGATTGGGGCTGCTTCACTTTGAAGTTACCATTGTTCTTGAGACAAATAGTAGCAATCTAGAATGTTTAAATTTGTTCTATACCCAAAATGTTAAACGTGTCACCAATCTGTTGTAACATTTGTGCCACTGACCCACCATGCAGATATTTGTAAATCTTCTTTACTTTTAATTTGAGGGAAGATGTTTCATACAGCCCTCAAACTTATGTTTTATTTATTTCCTCACTTTTAACACAATGTTTAACATTTTATATTTTATATGTAAATATACCTCTTCTGGAGTCCCAACAGGTGAATGTAATTACAAAGTTTGTTTGAACAGAAAGGGAAATTAGTACAGTGCATCGTGTTCCCATGACGTGTATATTTAACCCTTCATAACATATCTTCTCTCTAAAGACAAGAGAATCATCAAGTGTTCCATTTTTGTTCTGACAGACTTTGTAATTGCACCCTATCTGGCAATTGTTTACATATCTGTTGTGCATTCTGCAAGTAAGAATTTAATTGTTCTGTTTCAGGACATATAACAATAAAACACTCTTGGCTTGACTCTTGAATTATCAAATGTGCAAAGCATGTTTTCTTTAATTTCCTACTTTTATATCTGAGTTTTGAGTTTGCTCAGTATCTTCCTAACACTTAACTGAGAATAATAGGACTTTGCAATGGAAATTTTATTTCCAGTATTGCCATATTAGAATATCAGAAATCTGAACCTAAAATCAAGATTCCTGATCTTCATGTTGGCTGATGCCCAAGTCCTGTAACTATTTAAGGTGTAATTTGTATAAATGATGAACAATACCACTGAAAAACCAGCGATGACTTATTTTAGTATCGTGCTGAAATATAGTTAAACACCGAGATCAAGAGTTAAGAGTGTTTATTGATCATATGTACAGACATTGGAACAATGACATTCTTACTTGCAGCAACACAACAGGCCTGTAAACACAATACTCACTGATAATATATAATAAACTAAAAATCAGTAAATTAATATAACCAATATACTTGTGCAAAAAGTACCAAGTCCTCAGTGCAGCCAAAGACAATTCATAGCAGTTCAGATACGTTTATATTCCATTTCACTGAAGCATATTTGGAGATAAAAAAAGACACTGTGCCGGAGGGAGAGACATTGGAACTGGCAACCAGGAGCTTAGCCAGGCTTTAAAGCAGCAACAGGAGGGAGACATGGAAACATTTCAGGAGAGAACTCCAGAGGTTAGAGCATTGATGGCTGAAGTTACACATGTCGAGGTAAAGAAGTGGACACCTATGCGAGGGCAAACCTGAGTTATGTGGAGATCTCAAGGTGTTATGAGACATTTAACCTTGCAGTATTCAGACTCAATTTTGGTAGGCTGTGCTATAATCACTTTGAATGTGCACATTTTGGTTGTTGCTCTGAGCAATGAAAGCCCGGGGATGCCAGGTTTCCACTGTGGTTTTACGCTGATCTTAGCTGTAGTTAGAGAGGGAACAGATTAGCCTGGGTTTCCTCTCCTGAATGGATAATGCAGTGAAAAGGACTGACCCATGTTACCACCAATTACTGATATGTACAGTTTATACTTGTGCAAATAATGATCATTCGGTTCAATATTGGACAGTACCTGGGCACATGTGGAACTTTGCCAGTACAAGTCAGCATCTATTGATGTGGTGAAAATTACTCCAAGAAACCTTTGGTTTTTAAATTCTTAAATTAAATAGATTATATGTAAATAGTTTAATAGTTCTTAAAAATATTATGAATTAAATTCTCATCTGTAGATTTAATAATAGATCCACGTTAATGTGAACGTTTTCATGAATGTGGGCAATGCACATAGTAAGTACCCTTTGGGGATGAATAAAATAGAAACATAGAATCATAGAAAATAGGTGCCGGAGTAGACCATTCGGTCCTTCGAGCCAGCACTGCCATTCAATATGATCATGGCTGATCATCCAAAATCAGTACAGAATCAGCATCATATTCACATTCTAACAGCAAAAAGAGATAAAATCTTGTAAAAAGATTGACTCAACTTGGTCTGTGCGAGAGAAGCTTGGTTTGTTTGGAAAAACATGTAGGCCAGATGTGGTGTAAATCTGCGAGTATTATTACCATAACACAAATCAGTAAGAATGGCCATTCTACCTGCCATTGTAGGCAGATTTTAATTGCTTGAACAGGTGTAAAGGGATCAAGTGACAAGTATAAATCAAGGTAATTAATTGTACTTGTTATGCATATATGGATGTTGCAAGACAAATGACATTCTGATGTCTCCTCTTTTAATGCAATGGGTTCCGTTAAGGAGTTCAACAGGTTCCAATGAGGCACAATAGCTGATAGAGAGGGAGGACAATGCTGGCAACCCATTTTCACTAATTGTCCATGTGGCTACTCTTCCCAAAGTGCTTTCTGTTAATAATCAGGAGCAATTACATGTGTGAGTGGTGTTTTTTCCAACTCAGTTATGCTTGTTATAACATTGTAATTATACTTGGCAAACTCAGGATTATAACTAAGCTTTTATTGTGCATGTGTTTTTTTAATATCTTGCTCACCTGGGGATTTTATTATAATTTGTAACAAATTATTTTAAGGTTATTTGTTTATTTAGCATATTTTATCGATGCAATGTGAATTGAAACTTGGAGGTGGGAGGCACATTGGTGCATCAAATGGCGATGCTGCCTTGCAGTTCCATCGGCCTGGGTTCTATCCTGACCTTGATGCTGTCCATGTGGAGTTTGCATGTTCTCCCTGTGACCACCTGGTTGCTTCAGTTGGCTCCAAATGCCAAAGATGTACTGGTCAGTTAGTTAACTTTCTGCTATTGGCAGTTGGCAGAAGAAAGACGTGGGGAGTTGATCAGGATGCAGGTGGAGAAATTTGGGATTCAAAAAATAAGTGTTTGATGCTCAGTATGGAGATAATAGACCAAAGAGGCTGTTTATGTTCTGTACGCATGACCCTAAACATTCCATCCAAAATAAAATATAATGAACGTGCTGGTTGACTTTTGAACCCCAACATTATAAACCATTATTTACACAAACAAATCTTCAATCATGTTTGCCTTTAAGAGCAGAAAGAGATGCCTTTGTAGTTCATTATTTAAGTTCTAGAATTCAATCATGTTACCACTTTAATTTGTTCATTGAAATGTAATTGCATTACCAGTCAGGAATGTCAAATCAGCATTTGAGTTGTTAGATTTTCTCCCACCTAAAATTACTAATTCCTACTGGAATCCAATCTTTGGATTGCTACCTGATGAGTTTTCTTCGGAGTGTGTGTACCAAGAGTTTTGGTGTTAACAGTTTAGTTGACCTTGGTCCTCATCAAAAAAAATCACAATTTGCACACGTAGTCTTTAAGGTTGAATCCCAGACCTGTTCTCCTTCCATTTATGGAGTGAGACTGAAGTTAATTTAAATATTTCAACCATAACTTTGCTGAATTACCTTAAGACAACCAGATTCCGAAACCTGAAACGTCACCTGTCCATTCCTTCCCTGTATGCTTTAAAAAAATAATAATTTCAAAATATACTTTATTCGAGAAATAAATATATACAATACATGATCCATACATCCGACTGTCTGACTAGCTGAGTTCCTCCAGCACTGTGTGTTATACTTGTTTCCAGTCTCTTGTGTCTTCATATGAGTCAGTTGAGCTTGTTTTAGTGGAGTTATCAAATTCCATGCTGCAAACCAATTGGATCATTTTCAATCTCCAACTAAACTCATTCACTTCAGTCAGGAAATAGCTAAGCACCCTACAATTGACCTCTGTTTTCATGAAGTTTGGGTTTCATCAAGGATCTGCATCCAAGTGAAGCTACAGTTGAGATATAAAATATCCGTAAAGTATATCATGCACAAATTATGCAGCTAGGTTTTACAGGCTCAAATTGAATCAAATGCCTTTCCACGTGCAAAAAAAGTTAATTGGAAGTATCTTTCAATGAATGAATATCAAAGAAAACTGCACAAACTGTAAATCTGAAATTAGAACAGAAGATCTTAGAAACACTCAGCTGGTCAGGAGGTGCCTGTGGAAAGGTGAACAGCATTAACCTTTCAAATTTGAGGCCCTTTATGAGAAATTAAAATGACACCTTAATTAATGTAAGCAAACAATGAGAAAAGGATAACCTTTTGCCCCAAGGGTATACTGGCAGGCTTGAAAGGGCACAGCCTTTTCACAAAAATAGAGGACTTAAAATGAGGCCATTCCTGGGGAATTCATTTTTCATAGTTAATGTTGTGCCCCCTCCCAACTTGTATAGCAGCAATTAAATTTCATAGACTCTCATTAGTGAGTACCTTTGTTACGTAAAGTACCCAATAAAGATACTTTAAGATACTATGAGAGCACATTGACTGGTTCCATCATGGCCTGGTTCAGCAACTCAAACACCCAGGATTGTAGGAGATTACAAAACATGATGGACACTGCCCGGTCCACCATGGGTACTGACCTTCCCGCCAGGGATAGGATCTATGGAAGGTGCTCTTAAAAAAACAACAACAAAAAACACCTATCATCATCATCAAGGGCTCACACCACCCTGGCCATGCTCTCATTTCACTCCAGGTGCAGGAACAGCTTCTTCCCAACAAATATCTGGTCATTGAACACTACAAACACCAATTAAACTAAGGACTTAAGGTTTTTCATTTGTTTTTGCACTAATATTGACGGTATTTCTATTTATTGAACTTTTTTGACTTTATTATGTTATCTACCGAGTACTGTGTTTACAGATCTGTTATACTGCTATAAGACTGTAAATAAGAGTTTAATTGTTCCAATTTGATACATATAACAAATAAACACTCTTGACTCTTTTGATTATCTGAAGTTTCCAGCATCTTGTAGAACATAACCCCAAGAGGTTAGCATCACTGTGAAAACATAGTTTATTTGAAAAAGGGGAATTATTTTGTTTAAAATATAATCCTCCATTTATTTTCAAACTCTATTAGGAGGTTACTGAATGTGACGGAGTTAGGTTCTTGTTAGAATTCACGTCACCTATCCGTGTTTTCCAGGGATGCTGCTTGACCTGCTGGGTTACTTTGTCATTTTTCATAAACCAACATCTGTAGTTACTGGTTTCTGCATCACAAAATCTTATTCAGTTGTTGTATGCTTTTTGTTTGATTCAGAGTTTAGATTCCCCACATCAATTTATAATACTAACATCTATTCATGTTTTATATTCCAGAGAAGAAGGAGAACTGGAGGAAGGAGAATTGCAAGATGATGGTGAGGAAGTGGAGGTTCAGGAGGAATCTCAAGAGAAAATCAAGAAGGAAAAATCGGAAAAACAAGAACGGGATCATGAAGATGACGAGAAAGATAAGGACAAAAGTCATCGTAGGTTGAAGAGAAAAAGGAAGAAAGAAAGAGAAAAGGAAAAGAAACGATCAAAAAAGAAAAGAAAATCAAAGCATAAGGTATTCAGACCTAAAGCTAAGTAAAATCTCTGGATTTCCACAATATGGGTTGTTCTTGAGGGGAACGCCCATTCCTTAAAGAATGAGGGAGATGTCCTAGTATGGAACACCTCATCTTGGGCGCAGATGCAGCATAGACGGAGGAATTGGGTATAGGGGATAGAGTCTTTGCAGGAAGCAGGGTGGGAAGAAGTGTAGTCAAGATAGTTGTGGGAGTCAGTGGGTTTTATAATAGACGTCAGTCAATAGTCTACTTCCTGTGATGGAGACTTGTGTCGAAGATGGTCCAAGTGAATTTGAGTGCAGGATGAAAATTAGTGGTGAAGTTAATGAAGTATATGAGTTCTACATGGGTGCAGAAGGTAGCACCGATGCACATTGAATGATGGTGCTGCGTCAAATGGCCTACTTCTGCATCTATTGTCTATTGTCTATAGAGGTTTGGAAGATTATGGCTAGAGCCTCTATAGATTTCCCCAACATTTCCTTTGCAACTGAGGATCTATTCCTTCTGAACAAAATGATTTATTCACCGAAAGAGCAGAAAACCTTTCTAGTATCTCCTAATTGATAATTTTAGCTGATTCAAAATCCTATTTACATCCTTCTTTGTTGAGTTTCCAGTAGCATCATCTTGCCTGGCAAAGATTGATGTAACGGACTAATTTTGTACCTCAGCCATTCTCTTATTTCCATGAGGATTTTTTTTTTCTTGACCTCTCATTATCCACATCTCTATCGATTTATTTTCTGGGTATATCACGATATATTTGGATTCCCATACCAACGTGGTCACAGGGAGAATGTACAAACTCCACTCAGACAATGCTCAGTCCTGGATCAATGAGACAACAGCATTACTAGCTGGAGTACTGTGCCACCAATTCAAGTACTGCCATTGGCCTTTGCAAGAGGATTTGTACAGAAACAAGGATGTTTTGATTAGCCGTGGGATCCCGCTTATGGAGTTTTGTGTGTAGTTTTGGTCTTGTTATTTAATGATGGATGTTGTTGCCATAAAGGAAGTGCGGTCATAGTTTACTAGAATGACTAGGCTTGGGCTGATAAATGAGGGGAGTTTGGATTTAGCTAACATTCAAAATGTCGCTGCTCTCTATTATCTTGTAAATACATGTTACCATAACAATTGCAGGTTAACCAACTATTTGTCGAGTCACCATGTTATAAATGGTGGAAATTTTAGTTGTGTCTGTCCTTGATATAGTTTCGCTTTTTTCTACCTCAATTGTCTTTTCAGCGGCATGTGTCTTCTAGTGATGATTATTCCGATTATAGTGATGATTCAGACTACAGTCCTGGAGAGAAGGGATACCGTAAATATCGAGAATACAGTCCACCATTTTTGCAGGTATTGCATATAATTTTTTTTATTATTATTATTTATTATTATGTTGTTGTATTTTATATTGCTACCCTTGAAGCATTTTATTTGAAAGGTAGCATAGGTGTATAAACTAATCCAATTTTTGACTTCATTGAGCAGAAGTTGAGTTGCAAAGAAGGGGATTATGTGCGTGTTCACTTTCATTCCACGTTGAAACTGACATCAGCTACATACGCATGTAGTTGGAAAGTTGCTTTTCATTGAATCGGTGCTTGGTTGTCTGCTTTTTTTGCAATCTTTTCTGCCAGAATCAAATTGAATTAGTCAATTGACAAAGAAAATGTATTTCATGAAACATTTTTGTTGTAAGATACCCTGAAAATCTGATACTTAGTTTCATGGGGTGTGAGTTTTTAATGGCGTACCCAGCCACATTACTTCTTCGTAATATCTTCCCTTTATATACATGGACTGTAATTCTCATGAAAGATATTTTAAAATATAATGTTTTTAAATATTATATTTCAATTTAGTTGTTCTTTCATTTCCACCTTGATCACATACTTAACATTTTGTAAAAATGTTCAAGCCAATTAGGTTTCATCCTTTCTGGTTTGCTGCCAGAGAATTATTCTATGTAATTGGCTGGTAGTCAGTTTGATGAGATCATAACTGCTGAACTACTGAGATCCTGTTGAATTAACATCTGGCAGCAAATGATGTAGAAAAAGTCCACGTCACAGAGATCAATAGATTTTTGTGGGCAGCTTTCTTCAAAGTCAGCAAAATGTGAGGTTGCTTTGTCACCAACTGTAAATTCTATCTTTTGTATTGTGTTTTTCATAAGCTCAGTGTCCCAAAATGCTTTGTAGGTAACTAAATACTTTTTGCAGTGTAGACATTATAGTTGCACTGTACAGGAAATATAGTATCCAATTTCTGTCCAACAAGTTCAGCTACATGATAATCACCATCTGACCTATTTTTGGTAATCTTAGTAGAAAGATGACCATTAACTAAGACACTAAGGAAAACTCTCCAACTCCTCTTCTATTGTTACTAGATAGTTTATGATTACCAAAGAGCGCAGATAGGTTTAACATTTCAACTAAAAGATTCAGTCTGAAGAAGGGTCTCGACCTGAAACGTCACCTATTCCTTCGCTCCAAAGATGCTGCCTCACCCGCTGAGTTTCTCCAGCATTTTTGTCTACCTTTGATTTTTCCAGCATCTGCCGTTCTTTCTTAAACCTAAAAGATTCTGCTTCCAATAGTGAAACACTTCCTCAAGGACGGCGAGGGTTCGAATCCACAGCAAATCAGAGACTAGGGAGCTTGTAGCTGTGTGGCAAAGTGGAAGAAATGCATGCATCTACATGTCCTTTCATTGTTGAAGCCCAGTTGAATTTTATCAGGACCATTGAATTCCAGACCTCATAGCATTAATCAAACATGGACCAAAGAGCTAAATTTAAGGGATGCGTGAGAATTACTATCTTACCTGTAAAGGACTGACCAGAAACTCAGCTGAACCAGCTGCCTAAATATTGTGGCTATCAGGGCAAGTCAGAGACTGGGCTATCCTGCAACATTCTTGATCAGTACGGGTATCGGAGGTTATGAGGAGAAGGCAGGAAAATGGGGTTAGGAGGGAGAGACAGATCAGCCATGAATAAATGGTGGAGACCGAATGGCCTAATTCTGCTCCTATCACTCATGATCTTGTGAACAAGTGGTTCACTTGTGAGCCTCCAAGTCTTTCTACCATATACAAGGCACAAGTCTGGTATGTGATGAAAAGTGCTTCATTTGCTTTGAAAAATTCAGCTCCAACAATGCTTGAAGCTCAACATCATCCAAACCAGAGCAGTCCCCTTAAATTGGCACCTCATCAATCACCTTAAACATTCATTCTCTTCATCACTGATGCGCAGGAGCCTAATCCAGCAGCATGTCACAAAGCTGGAAATGTTTTCCAGCAAGGACAGTGGGCAACAGATACATGGGAATGAACCGCACCTGCAGTTTCAGCTCCAAGTTGGACAGTTTCTGCTCTAAGATGAACCTATCCTGATTTGGAAGTAGATCAGGGTCCTTGATCTAAATCCTGGAACCTCCTGCCTAGCAGCACTGTGGAAAAACTTTCACCAGAAGGGCTACAGTGGTTCAAGAAGGTGGCTAACCACCATATTCTCAATGACAGTTTGGAATGGGTAATATGGTCCTGTCAGTAAAACCCAGATCCTGAAAAGGAAAGATAGAAAAACTCTTTGTGTGATATCAGGTAGCTTCTGGACCACAAGAGTGCAGACTGAGTAGAATTGTATGCAGAAAGTTGAAAAGAGCATCACTGTGAAACACATCTGCAGAACTGAAAGAAGGTGCAGCATCATTAAAGGAAGAGTCAAAATTGAAAGAATAGTGTCCAACATTTTTTAGTGTGCAGGACAGAAGCATCATATTTGCTGACATTTTTACTTCTGTATAAGTTTCATGATTGTGCTCAAGATTGCTTAACCTCTTAGCAATGTTAATTCTATTATTAATAGAATTTTATAATTAATGTTTAATGTTTTATGTATCATTCTTAACTGTCACTATGTCATGTTGTCACTTGTGGGCGGAGCACCAAGGCAAATTCCTTGTATGTGAATACTTGGCCAATAAACTTATTCATTCATTCGTTCATTTATTCATTCATTCTATGCCCTTGAGTATCTGTCACTGTTGATTTGTATTAAGCAGGGTCAGGTTATTTTGCTTTGGCGTCAATATATGTACACCCACTGTGGGACCGAAAACTAACATACCAGTCCATTGTGCAATTGTTAGGTCATTTTAATGCTTTAGTAATTGAACACTTCTATTGATTTATTTTCCTTCAGACCTTCAATTAATTACCTGTCTTTTGTTTATGCACCCTAGCCATCTTTCCCCCCATCTTCAGGGGCTCCTTTGTCAAAGAAGACATATATAAAGCCAGAAAATATGAACTACAATATGTATGAGGAGTATGAAGATGATCAGTATGTCGACTATGAGGGGGTGGAGGAGGAGGAAGTACCAGATGAGGAGGATGAAGAATATGATGATTTTGCCAAAGAATTAAGCAAGTACAGGAAAGCAAAAGAAGCTTCTCAGCAGCAGCAGCAGCAACAACAACAAGAGCAGCATCAGCAACAACAGCAGCAGCAACAACAGCAGCAGCAGCAGCAGCAACAACAGCAACAGCAGCAGCAGCAACAACAACAGCAGCAGCAGCAACAACAACAGCAGCAGCAACAACAACCCCACATGCCGATGGGACACCGGGGGTGTGGAACATCAGGTATATATCTGATAGAAAGGTGAACTAGTATTTTTCCTCTTTGTCTTTTTTAAAAAAATCTTCTATGGAATTGACATATTACAATATCTTATCAAACAGTGAAACTATTCTTGATTAATCAATTAATTTTGAATCCACTGAGAAATCCATTTCTATGAGTGTCTCTGACTTGCCCGCATATCTCAATCAAATTATTCAAGGCCCAGTAAGCACCTCACTGGCAAGATTGACCGTGGATCCAGATTAGGTAAGTTCAGGAAAAGGGAAATGGAGCTGTGAATGTGGGCAATGGGCGCGCTCAACAAAATCTGTGCCAGTTTATTTAGCTGAAGCCAAGGATCAAATTGGGTCTACCCAACTGCATATCGTGTGTGGTGCTTCCGCTTCCAGGGGGTATTGTAGGTGATTGCTGAAAGGTTTGCTTTTATTTTTTGAATTGGTTTTATATTGCTAATTGTGCAAACCAAAGCCAAAGTCAATTTTATTCGTCACATACACCCGAAGGTGCAGTGAAATGAATTTGCCAGCAGCGATACACTTAAAAGAACACAATACATCATAAAATTTAACACAAACATCCAATTTCATTGCCAAATTTATTAACTTGTGTATAGATCCCAAAATATTTAGCATTATCATACAACAAAATCTATAGCATTTGTGAAATAAGAATAGATTCATTCTCATCACTGGAATTCTCATTTGAAAGTTATGGATCAAGGTTATATACTATGGATCTGAAGAAGGGTTTCGGACCGAAACGTTGCCCATTTTCTTCGCTCCATAGATGCTGCCTCACCTGCTGAGTTTCTCCAACATTTTTGTCTACCTTATATATTATGGATAAAAGTAATGTATTATTTTGTAGTCTTTTCTTGGCAGCAACTCCCACCCATTTGGTACTTTTTTGGAATTCATCTGCTGATTGCATTTGAAAGCGTTGCTATTGTGATTTCACATTGCCTATTCTAACTTTTTTTTGTGCCTCTTAAACTCTTCTGACTGCAGGTCCTGGTAGAGGCGGCAGCAGAGGTCGCGGTATCCGAGGAAGAGGTGGCCGAGGAAGGGCCAGAGGACGGGGTGGAAGAGGAGGCAGAGGGGGAGTTCATGGTCAGGGCCATGAACCTCCAGAGCATGGACCTCAAGAGCATGGGCCAGGGCCAGGACATGGGCCACCAGGGCATGGGCCACCAGGGCATGGGCATGGACCACCAGAACATGGACCTCCTCAAGGCCACGGATCCGGGCCAGGTCATGGACCCTCTCCGTGTCACAGTTCTGGACCAGGGCAAGGGCATCCAGGTCATGGTCATGGTCAGGGTTCAGGACACAGGCCTAATCCAGGTCACGGGCCACCAGGCCATGGGCACGGACCAGGATATGGCCCTCCTTGTCATGGGCCGGGGCCATTACACGGACCACCAGGACATGGGCACATGATGGATCCTGGAGATGATTGTGACCATGATTTTTACGATGAAGATATGCCGGTAGGTGACATGAAGTATTACTTTTTTTGATTATTTAAATAATGTTTGACATGTCTTTGTAAGAAAAAGAAATATGTAGTAGGATCTGGAGAGTAGTTGATAGGATTATGATGAGGATAAAATGAAATTTGTATGTTGGGCGTAAAGAGTTGGTCAATGATTGGTGTGGACTATAGAGCTCATTAATGTGACTTTGAGTGGTTACCCTCAAAGTTGGATGAGTAATTGTTCCTAAATTCTACCAAAACATATTTGTTAAAGTAAAAAACATCCCGAAGAAAGATTGCACTACAATAGTACTTTGTGCCATTCTACTGTTTTGCATTCATAATTATATTTACTGTTGTATCTATCATTATCATGAGTACAGTATGTTTTATGAGCTTTATCATGCAAACAAAGAATTTCATTGCACCCTGGTGTATTTAACAATCAACTAATCCAAATCTACAGTATATCATGGTTTAAAAGAGTCTTGCATGTATGGTCTATGTAACCATATGGTTAAGAGTTCACTTTGCCATTTGCATTACAGTTATTTTGATGAACTTGTATTCCCCAAAGTATTTCCCATTCAATAATCTTTATTAGTTTGCAACTGATTGAGCAGTTCATCAACCAACTCCCCCTGCCCCCACCTAACCTCCAACCCCAAACATCAGTGGCAGTATTATCATTGTCCTTGCATTTAACTCTCTGCTTGCCATGCAAACTGATCTCTCAATTGTTGCCCGGGATGCACTGTGATCTCGTGGTTGGATCCCTGCTGTAGGCACACTCTGGCTGGAATATATTTAATTACCGCTGCCAATTAATTCCCAGTTGAGTGATTTCTTTGAGCCATATCAGTAGTAAGGAAATTATCAGGGGTTCTTAAGGATGGGATTTATTCACACATGGAAATGCATGGATGTAATAACGATAGCCAACTTGGTTTTGTTTCGGGGAGGTCATGTCCTGCAAACATGATTCCGTTTTTTGAGGAGATGATGGATGAGGATAAAACAGTGGACTTTTATACATGGACTCAAGTAAAGCATTAGACAAGGGTCCCTCATGGTAGATTGACCCAGAAGATGAAAAGACATGGGATTCCTAGAAACTCAGTAGAAACTGGATTTAAAATTGGCTTGGCCATAGTAAACAAAGGAGGGTATTGGAGAGGTGTTACTCTGATTGAATGTCTGTGATTAGTTTAGTTTAGAGATACAGCACGGAAACAGGCCCTTCGGCCCACCGAGTCCACACCGACCAGCGATCCCCGCACATTAACACTATACTGCACACATTAGGGACAATTTACACATACACCAAGCCAATTAACCTACAAACCTGTACCTCTTTGGAGTCTGGGAGGAAACCGAAGATCTCGGAGAAAACCCACGGGGAGAACGTACAAATTCCGTACAGACAGCACCCTTAGTCGTGATCGAACCCAGGTCTCCGGTGCTGCAAGCGCTGTAAAGCAGCAACTCTACCGCTGTGCCACCGTGGCCGCCCACGGATGTCTGTGATCAGTAATGTTTCCCAGGGGTCAGTGATGGAATTTTGTTGTTTGTGATATATATAAATTATTTTGATGAAAATGTAGGTGAGTTGATTATGTTTGCGGACGACGCAAAAATTGGTTTTGTGGATAATGAAAGGATATGAAAAAATACAATATAGATCAGTTGGAATTATGGGCAGATGGCGTTTAATCTAGACCAGTATGACATGTTGCACTTTGGGAGGCCAAATCTTGGAAGGAAGTATACAATAAATGGCGGGACCTTAAGGGGCATTGATGCAGGATCTTTGGGTGCAAGTCCATATGAAAGTGACAGCCTCAGTAGATATGACAAAGAAGTATACAACATGCTTGTCTTTATCGGTCAGGGCATTAAGTGTAAATATTGGGAAGTCGTGGCAGCTGCATGAAAATTTTGTGAGGCCACATTTCGGATATTTGTGGAGTTTTTGTCGCTCCTTTACAGAAAGGATATGAAAACTTTGGGGGGGCTGTACTGAACAGGTTCACCACATTGTGGCCTGGATTAGAGAGCATTAGCTAGCAGGAGATGTTGGACAAATTTGCACTTCTCTGAGGCTAACCTGATAGAAGTATATAAGATGAAATGCACAGAGAGAGTAGATAGAACAGAGATTATACAGTCGGAGTCAATTTTCCAGGGTGACTGTTAAATGCTGGAGAGATAGATTTAAGGTGAGTGGGGGAAATTTTAAGGAGTTTTGCAAGGCATGTTTTTTGCATTTGCTGGAACTCACTGCTAGGAGATATGAAAGAAACAGACACAATAACAGCATTCAAGAAGCATTTAGACAGGTACAAGAACAGGCTATTGAAGGATATGAACCATGTGCAGACAGAATGCATTAGTTTAAATTAACATCATGGTTGGCACAGATGTTATGGGCTCAGGGCAGGGGCGGAAAACCCGGGGGGGGCAGAGGGGACACGTCCCCCCCCCCCCCATGTTTTGAGAGATGGAGGACATCCCCCCCGAGTTTTTGTGATCCGTATTATAAAATCCCCGCTTTCCGCGAGACAGTGGGGGTGGGACTGATGATCGAGGGCACGATGATTGGACGAGAGAGACGTCGGTCAGCAGGCAATGGGGGCGGGACATAATGATTCAGCGCGATGATTGGAGGAGGGAGGAATGGGGGGGTGGGACTGAGGATAGAGTGCGGCGATTGGAGGAGGGAGACGTGGCACAGACCTGCGCCTCATCCACAGGCAGGATCAATCCCGGCCGGGTCTCTGGCGCTGTCCCGAGTGCCCCCCACGGGTGGCCAGAGAGGTCGGGAGTCAGACACAAGCTGTGCCCCCAGGCCCACAGCCAGCGCAGAGAAACAGCACTAAACCCAGCTTAACTCTGCCTGTCCCGCCAGGTGAACTTGCCTGGGCTTGCGGGAAATATGACCAGCGCGGAGAAGCAGCGCTGGTATCCCGTCAGTTCAGCCAGGGCTGTAGTTAACCCGGTGAGACAGGCAGAGTTGAGCTGCATTTAGCGCTGGATTGAGCCTCCGAAGCCTCGCGCGCGTGAGTGTGCACATGCGCGCGTGTGTGTGAGTGTGCGCATGCACGCGCGGCCGCCATAGCAAGCTCCGCTCTTGGCTCAGGGGGCTGTTCCTGTGCTGTAAGTATGGTGCAACATGATACCATTTATTGTATTTATATTTTCCTTCGCATTATCCAGGGCGGGGGTTTCATCCCTCCCATTCATGACCTGAGACAATTGAGGATAAACTACTTTATATTATGCAATTTGAGCTGAAATCAATATGTTGAGCACATTATCTGTTGTATTTTTTGTTGCAAATTTAAAAATAGGGAAGGACGCCAGGGAGGGTTTTCCTAGTCTTCTCCAAACTTGTCCCATTGACGTTTTTCCATTCTTCAGAAAAGTGTGATCAGAACATCAATTAAAATTGCCCCCTGCAGTTGTGGAACTTCTTAAAGCGTAGAAGTAGTAGTCCTACTACATTGGACTGACAGTTTGTATTCGGGCCTCTGGAGTGGCTCTGAAACTCACAAACCTACAGTTTCATTGCTATCATTGGAGCTCTGGCTGATGCACGCAACACGTTAGTGGATTTATATCTACATATGCTGAATTCCAAATCTCACCAAACATTACCCATAGTCCGAGGATGAGATGTTAACTTCAAAAGAACTCCCTCTTCCCCTCTTCTGTAATTGCTTGTATCGTGTAACTCATTTTTGAACAGGGTTTCTGTATCTGTATTTTATAATTCATTAAAATTGCATCTCTAATTTATGCATACCTAATTTTGATCCAAACATGCTAATTAATGAAATTGAAATGATTACCACCTTTACTCCATCTCAGACAGCTTTTTTATGTTTTGTTAGTGTCGTGATGATAGAATGCATATGAGGAACATGCATGATCATGGACATCAGCCTTGCGGAGATAAGAAAGGAAAAGTACTTTGCAAGTTCTTTGTGGAGGGTAGATGTTCAAAGGTGAGAAGTGGAATATTGGTCTTACTAAATTGAATAATTGTCTCATTCGGATTGCTATGTCATTCTATTTTGGTTCATGACATTCAATTATTGCTCTTAAAAATTAGATATTGAGTAAATATTTGCTTTTTAGGCATATGGTTGAATTTATGTTATCAATTTGCATTCATTTTCTTGGAAACTATTCATTATTTTAACTGCTTCACTTAGTCAACTGATTTTTTTTTTTGCATCACATATTCTTGCATTATACCATTTTTCAGTAGGCTGAGGCTGCAGGTTAATAATTTCCAGTGTTCTGTTTTGCTATCACTAGTTATTAGTGCGTGCACTTAACTTGATCTCCAATATTTTCTCGTTTTATTGATCACGAACATCCGGATATGTAAAAATCTGGTAAGACTACAATATTAATCTGTAACAATCACAATACCCACCCCAAAGACCTGCTTAGATGTTTCAATGTTATATTTGTTCTGATCAATAAATTGTCATTGTAAGGTTTTACAATGTCACCCTTGCGCTTGCTGAAGAAATATGGTGTTCCAGATTCCAATAACGTGCATGGCCACAGTAAAGGCCTTCCTCTGGTTCCGAACATCCGACTTGCGGATATCCCTAAAGATGAGCAAGGTCCCATGACATTCAAAAATTGAGAAATCTGATATGGCAGGATTAGTTTCTTCTCTCTCCACTTTTAGTAATTTATATCAGTCTTACGTGCTTTTAGTGCCATTCGTTGCCATACTGTGGAGGTACTTATACTGAAGATTAATACAGTGTGTATTGTGTATTTTCTCCATACGACATCATCATCTTGCAGATCCAAAACAGAACCTGGTCAGGGTTATTTGTGAACACGTAATCAAATTTGCTAATATTTTGGCAGAATAATAAAAATGCAGGCAGCAATGGATGACTTGGAATGTGCAGTGTTAGTTTGGTTGCAATTCATTACGGAAACCAAAAGTTGATGTATCAGTCAGTCTAAAGCATCTAATAGCATCTAAGAGAATAGTTTGTTTTGAAATCATGAAAACTGGAAAAACGCGCCCAAACTGAATTTTAAATTATATGCAAAATTATATGCAAACTTCTTCCAATTTTTTTAGCACAACAGTGAATAGCTTTGCCTATCTTCATGGACTGTGCAGTGAAGAATGAAATTATGGGCATAAATGTATTTATTTTACTGCAAAGTCTAGAATTGGCCCTGCAGCTTGCTTACTTAATCTTTTAATCTGAGTTTTTTTTAATCAATCTCAATAGTATGATAGATTTTCATGTTCCTTCCCTGTCTGGTCTCAGTTGATTCATAAATATTCATTACATTGCTTTTTTTTTAAATGGTTTAGGTAAATTTGAAAATGATGAAGATGTTTTACTTTGTTCTTCTTTCTGCAGGGGGATCAATGCAACTTCAGTCATGATTTGGGACCACCAAGAAAGCGAGAGCTCTGCAGATTTTACTACAATGGATTTTGCGCTAAAGCAGAAAATTGTTTGTACATGCACAATATCTTTTTCTACTACTGAACTGCCAGTATGATTCCTTCCAATTCTTTTTCAAGACAATCTTTATAAATATAACCCTTTTCTCATGGTCTTGTAGCAAAAGGAAAATACCTTCAGTGCATTGTCAAGTCAAATTTAAGAATTAGTTTGATAGTACTTCTTGCACACTTGTTTAAAGGAAACACGTTGATCTGAATCATTTTGTCCTGAGAAGCAAACATTTTTAGCCTTCTAAATATTCTGTAGATCTATCAGTAATTTACTGAGTAGAATCGTACACCATAAATCTCGTAAACCTGTGGTTTAACTAATACTTTTTATGATTCCAGCATGACCTCCCTGCTCATATTGTTTAGGAAAGAACTGCAGATGCTGGTTTAAATCAAAGGTAGAAACAAAATGCTGGAGTACCTCAGCGGGACAGGCAGCATCCCTGGAGAGAAGGAATGGGTGACGTTTCAGGTCGAGACCCTTCTTCAGACTGAAGTCTGAAGAAGGGTCTCGACTCTAAACGTCGCCCATTCCTTCTCTCCAAAGATGCTGCCTGTCCCGCTGAGTTACTCCAGCATTTTGTGTCTACCTCCCTGCTCATATTTCTGTGTCTCATTCAAAAAAACAAATGTATGCCTTTGGCTTGCTATATTCAGGGACATGTCAACGCACTTTCCTAGTTCATTTTACAGTTCTCAGCATGCAAATATTTATTTGGCTTGAACATAAGTAGCATGTTTCCACTGGCCTTTCCAATCAAGTCTGAAAACTGTTCAGTTTCTTGAACTTGCTGCATAAATGGAGCTTTCTTGTCTTATTTTGATTATTGTACTTCTCTCTAAAACTTTCTGCTGACATTCCTGCAGATGCATACAACTGTATCTGTAAAACTCCGTCTTAAACAGCAGAGTTTCATATTGAGCCGCCACACTAAATTCAAGTTACAATCGTTGCTGAACAAATAGACTGTACATTTCTCAACAGAGAAAACATTTTTGTATTGATTCATTGGGATATTTCTTTGGTGCATCAAGTTGGTACTGGATCTCAATCCAATCCCATTTCCCCACTTATTCTCCTGTAACATATTTACTGTCAGTTTACAGTTGCCAATTAACTGAATGACAAGCATGTCTTTGGTATGTGAAAGGAAATGGGGAGAATGTGTAGATTGCATACATCAGCAGCGGTCAGGGTGAAACCCAAGTTGCTTGAGGGAGTGTTTGGTACATTTTTGGTTTAACTTGTTTTATTGGAACGATCTGTTGTCTTATCATGAATATTATTGCCCTTAACATTTCTTACATGAATTTCCATGTAAGTTCTATCATACGACTGGCAATTGTTACCAGGGAGATGATTGCAAGTTTTCCCATAGACATCTAACCGATGAAACCCGAGAGCTACTGGATAAGGTAAAGGAAATCCAGGATTTTATATCCCACTTTTCTCTTGTCGTTCTGAGTTCCAGTTCCAGTGGGGGCTCGCTACATCTACGTTTCGCTATAATTGTGGTTGTAGACTTTGTCTACAGATTATTTTATTGCATGATAGATAACAAATCGGGAGTCTGAAAGCATATCTGATCACATATGTCTGCTTCAATTGTCTGCATAGAATCAGATTAAAACGGGTGATCATTACGCCTCCTGAACCCAAGCAATATCTGGTAGCCTGGAGGTCCATAAATGAAATTATTTGCTCTGCATTGATTGGACAATCAATTGATTCCTCGTCAATCAATCTGAGATTATATCAGTATATTAAGAGCAAAATGGTAACAGATTTTTAGTGTTCACAAACAAACCAGTAACAAGCTTTAGAATAGTTTGGAATCAAGAAAGCATTGCCTGAAATGGAGCTTGAAATGATTACTTGGAGTTAGAAAAGTTAAAAGGGAAAGAAAAGAAAAGGCAAGGGAAAGGAGTAGTAAGTCACTGGCTTTATAGGATTTTTAAAAGTTCTGCGCTGATTTATTCTATAATTCTTTGAACTGATAATTCAACTGTGGATTTAATCTTTTCTAACAGATGTTAGCCAGTGAGGCGGAAGCTGGTGCGGAAGATGAAAAGGAAGTGGAAGAACTAAAGAAACAAGGAATCACGCCCTTACCGAAACCCCCACCCGGAGTAGGGTTATTGCCTACACCTCCTCGACCCTCAATGCCCCCTTCAAATCTTCCTAATGCTCCTCGACCTCCAATGATGGGACCAATGCCTCCTGGTCCTCCTGGTCCTCCACCTGGTCCCCCACCACCAGGTCCTCCACCTCCAGGCCCACCACCACCTGGACCTCCATGTTTACCTGGTCAAAAGAAGATCCCATCTCTCTTTGAGATTGTTGTTCAGCCCACCCCACACCTAGCGCATAAAATGGGAATGAAGTAAGCACTATGATTAATTTATTTTTATTTTGAATTGTTTGTATAGTTAAACTTTTTTCAAAGTGATCTTTGATAGCCAACCATTTTGTGTGATGGGATTGTTAATAGTTCTGTCACCCATAACATATGCCTCTCTGTAATTAAGAAGTCGGGTAAATGCTGGAGTATTTCATGACGCATGTGATAACAGGACCCTTAAAGTCATATCAGTGGGATTAAACAAAATCAGCGTAGAATTACGAAAAATAAATTGCTTGACAAATTTACTGGATTTTTGAAGATGTGACTGGCAGAATAGCAAAGGGGATAAACAGTGGGTGTGGTGCAGTTGGATTGTCAGATCTTTCATTAGATCCAACCTGAGAGGTTAGGGTGCATGATTAAGGACAGGGATTGAAAACTGATGGACAGACCAGAAACAGAGAAGGAATAAATGGGCAGCTGTGGTGTATCACAGGGATCAATACTTGACCCCAGCTATTCAAAATCTGGATGAGGGAATCACAAGAAACAATTTTAAGATGCAAAGATGAAAGATAATGTGGATATATGAAGTTTACCACATTGGTAGGAAAAGCAGAATGGCAATTACTTAAATGGTGACGGATTGGGAAATGTTTATTAGAAAGGGATCTGGGTGTCCTGTTGCACTAGTCACGTGCAGGTGCAAGCAGTTAAGAAGGCAACAGGTATTGGTAGCCTTGTTTGCAAGAAGATTTGATAACAAGAGACTGGATGCTTTGCTGAGACCACACATGGTTATTGTATTCATATTGGTGTTCATACTTAAAATAGGATATACTTGCCATAGACTGCACAATGATAGATTGCTTCCTGTGATGGCCAGTTGTGTATAAAGAGAGATTAGGTCAACAAAGTCCATATTCACCAGAGATCAAATTATACAAAATTCTGACAGATCTTGAGTGGGTGGATGTGCGGTTGAGGACCCGGGCACTGAAGATATTTAGAACTGGGGTGAGGAAAAATTTCTTCACTCGGAGAATTTTAATCTTGTGTAATTTTTTTATCCCGTAAGGCACTAAAAACCAAGTTGCTCAAAATATTTTAATAAGATATCAACAGATATCTAAGCACAAAAGGCATCAAAGTACATGGGGAGAGTGTGGTCATATGGTAATAAGACAGAAAACCTAGCTGTGGTCGTATTGAATGGCAAAGCACACTCAAAGAAGTGGCCTGCTCCTGTTATTACATTTTCAAATTCGTTGGTCAAAATACATTGGCTGTAATAGGACAACTGGTTGCTCCCAAGAAAGAGATTAAAAATTGTGGCTGAAAGTTGGGTTGAACTCAATTAAAAGAGACTGCAAACTTTTGGAGACCTTGGAGGGCATTTCCTTATGTTTTTTTAATGGTGTAGTTTGTAGGCTGTTTGTAGTCGGTATCATATGAAATTATACATTTTAAATGATACTATAGGTTTATCAATTCTACTTTTAAAAAATTGACGTGGCATTGTCAGAGTCATCATGTATCTATACACTGTAAATGGCTCGATTGTAATCATTTTTTTTTTTTTTTTTTTAATTTTTATTTATTAGAAGTACATTACATTACAACCACATACATTAATACTCGTCATTTATATCTTCTTACAATTAATGTACTCCCTTTATTTATTTTTTTACACTAGAGAAAGAAAAGATTGAAAGAGAGAAGAAAGTGAAGGAAAAAGTGCAAGTGTAGAAAAGTGTAGAAAATGTAACAACAAAAAAGGACGAAGACCCTATAAGAGCGAAATTAAAAACAAAAAGAAAAATAGTTAAGAAATAGGCCCTAAGAAAAGAAAAGAGAAAGAGAAAAAAAGAGAAACAAATGTTTTTTTTTTTTGAGCATCACGTAAATAGGACATACCAACTCTTCAACTATCATCCCCCCTTACCCGACCTCAATTTTTTATTTTTTTAAAGTACTTTTGCACCCTATGTTTGTAATAATTCTATAAATGCAGACCACGTCAGGTGGAAGTGATCTGGTTTACCTGCTAGGAGGAGTCTTATCTCTTCAAGGTGTAATGTTTCAAACATATTTGAAATCCACATATTTATAGTTGGTATTGGAGCCTTCTTCTAAAATTTTAGAATTAGCTTTTTTCCAGTTATTAACCCATAATCCATTAATTTCTTTTGAAACACATTTAGTTCTGGATCATCTTCCGTTATTCCGAAGATAATCCATTCTGCTTTGGGTATCAGTCTTGTTTTAAATAACTTTGTAAAGATTTCAAAAATTTCATTCCAAAATTTTTGAATTTTTGTACAGAAGACAAATGAGTGCGCTATAGTTGCTTCTTGGGATTGACATTTATCACACATAGATGATACGTTTGGGAAAATTTTATGAATTTTAGTTTTTGAATAATATAATCTATGTAAAATTTTAAATTGTATTAAAGTGTGTCTTACATTAATCGAGCATTTATGCACTTTTAATAAGTATTCATTCCAACTTTCCTTTGAAATTTTAATAGCTAACTCTTGTTCCCAGTCTCTTCTGATACCCTCCGTAGATGGTATTTGTGCATTTAAGATAATATTGTACAAATATGATATTAAGTTTGCTGATTCCGCTTTTATCTGCATTGCCTCGTCCAGTGCATCTGCTGGGTTATTATGATGATCTTTTGTATATTTTTTCAAATAGTCGCATATTTGAAAGTATTTAAAATATTGATTATTTCCGAGTTTATATTTTATTTGTAATTGTTGAAATGAAAGTAATTTTCCAGTTTCATACAAGTCACCAAGCGTTTTAATTCCTAGTCTATCCCATTGTGTATAAGCTTTATCTATAATAGAAGGACTAAACGAAGGGTTATTGACTATAGGTAATAAAAGTGATAAGTTTCTTAATTTTAAATTTTGTTTTATTTGTTTCCAAATACGGATTGTACTATGAATAATTGGGTTCTTATTATAGTTTATGTTATTCAATTTCATTGGAGAGAGGAGGATCGCTCCAATGTTTCTAGAGGAGCAATCCTCTTTCTCCATTACAATCCAGTCTATCATGTATTGTCTTTCCACTGACTGGTTGGCAGGCAACCAAAGCTTTTCACTGTACTTCGGTACACGTGACAGTAAACTGAACTGTCACCTATTTTAGAGAACATTAAAAGTTTGAGATTCGTGAATAGGTTTTATTTTAAACAGAAGATTTCTTGAAAAAGATTCTCCCAATATCAAGTGAGACCAGGGGAGCTTTTATTTTGCTTTGCTGAAGTTTATAACATCTCCTGAGTCCTCCTTGTGGCTTTCCTCTCCATGGTTGCTCCACGGTGATACCAATGAAACTGTCTTCAAATAAAATGAATACATGTTACATAGAAACATAGAAAATAGGTGCAGGAGTAGGCCATTCACCCCATCGAGCCTGCACCGCCATTCAATATGATCATGGCTGATCATCCAACTCAGTATCCTGTACCTGCCTTCTCTCCATACCCCCTGATCCCTTTAGCCACAAGGGCCCCATCTAATTCCCTCTTATACATATAGCCAATGAACTGGCCTCAACCACCCTCTGTGGCAGAGAATTCCACAGATTCACCACTCTCTGTGTGGAAAAAAAAATTCTTATCTCGGTCCTAAAAGACTTCCCCCTCGGTTCTAAAAGACTTCCCCCAATGTTAGATTGTGATGAGTTAGAAAGAACTGCAGATGCTGGTTTAAATCGAAGGTAGACATAAAATGCTGGCGTAACTCAGCGGGTGAGGCAGCATGTCTGGAGAGAAGGAATGGGTGATGTTTCGGGTCGAGACCCTTCTTCAGATGAATTCACACAATCCAATGCAACTATGATTTGTTTTGAAACGGAAGTAATGCTAATGTTCCTAAATTTTGTTTGAGTAGTTTGAAAACCAAGCATGTGTTTGAGAATAAATTCAAGTGTTCTTTTTCCAAGTAGGCCACGGTTCCCGCCACCGCCTCCTAGGTTCCCAGGGCCTCCGGGACCTCCTGGACCATCAGGGCCTCCCATAGGTCCAGGATCTGGGCCTGGTATTGGACCTGGATCAGGTCCCATGCCAGGCCCAATGCCTGGACCCATGCCAGGCCCTGGTCCAGAAGAGATCCCAGGAGGGCCTGGAATGAACCCAGGACCACAAGCAGGACCGGGCCCACCAGTACCACCATTCATGCAAGGAGATCCAGGAATGATGCCACCTATTCCTTCTGCACCCAATTTCTATGACGGCTATTATCAACAGCAGGGAATGCCAATGGACTCTGGTCCAAATGGAGAAGAAGGTAAAACATCACCAATATACATACCTTTACCCATTCACCACCACACACTGCATTCAATTCTTGCAAGTGTCCTTTCCCATAAAAATCTAAAATCAAAACGTGCAAATAGAAAATGTTACAAAAATCTTAAAAGTACATCACAGATTATCAACCACTTCAGAGCAATTTATTCTGTTTTCACCAGGAGTGGTATCTGTCCATTCAAGAAACAAACAAAGATTTAATTAAGTAAATGAATATGATGAATGCTACTTTAAACATTTTCAGACAGCCTAAATAAGTCACCAAGGTTTTTAAGAATACGGTCACTGGATGACTGGTACGTTGAGGAAGGTGACAACTAATCGTTTACTACTGGTCAGCAAGGGCTTATGGCACTATATGCAAATTGTTGTTCATTTGCATCATAAACATGTACAATACTTACAGTTTTAGAACATCTTCCATCTATCATGGAACAGTGATGGGTTTCCTTACATATTGAGCTATTTTATTATCCTTGAGTGAGATTATTCCCAGTTTGTATGACGTTAGTGGTTGTGTCCGTGATAGACCATCAGAACTAAGTTCAATCTCTGCAAAAGTTTCTCATTTTGGAATATGGCAATGGTCTGAGATGGCTGTTTCTTTTAAAAAAAATGTCAAAAGTCTTTCAGACTAGAGTCAAATATTGCAAGAGAGAATACTGTAAATCTTCATATCTTAGTTATCAATTGGGTATCGTGCACTAGTTCTGTAATCTTACCCAGACCAGCACTGGATGTAGACCATTGTAGTAGTCATTTTTTATAGCTGAGATGGTGGAGAAATGCACTAAGATTGAATCTCCAACCCTGGCATCACTACAGATTGCACACAGAAGAAAAGGTAATATAAGTGTAGTAGTTACAAGATATTTAAAAGTTAGGGCATTGAAGGATATTTCCAATTCTCAGTTTTCAGTTATTTTCTTGGTGCTGCTGCTAGGTAACAGTATCGTTAACTAACAATCTTGAATGGACATTGTTTCAAGATATTGGATTGTCATCCATATTGGAGCATTAGAAAGGTTCTTCAAGGGTAAATATTTTTATAAAGGACCTCATGACAGCGATTTCAGGATTAACTATCCAGTGCCACGTGCTACCAAGAATAGAAACAGAATGGTCGCCTCAATTAATACCAGGCTGAAGATTTGGTGTATTCGGGATAGTTTTGGATCTTTAATTTATTTGGATTTATTATCCTGTGAAAAAGAATGACGAAAAGAATGAAAAAGGGGTCCAAATTGTCAACGTCTGAACTGTTGTGAAACTAAATTAGAGGATGACCTTGTCTGTGTGTCCTTATATATTGATAATTCTCATACATTTCACCAAATGTAACCTTAATGTTTCTTCAAAATAAAACAAACTCTTTAATATTGCAGAAATGTTGGTGAATGTGTGAGTATATCACAAGAGTAAACCTCTCACTTCAATGCCTTTTATTACTTGTGTGCCAGGGAATAATGAAGAGCTGGATGAAGGAGATAACCAGCAAGTTCTGCTACAACAGATTGATGAACTGGAGGCCGAGGAGAATGAAGGTGCCCCTTCCGGTCAGAAGACAACAGCAAACATCCCTGACTTCCTTCCTGCAGCCCAACGAGCGCTCTTCTTGCGTATTCAGCAAAAGCAACAGGAAGAGGAGGAGAAGGCAAAGAGGAGGGCAGACAGCAGTCAGCAGGAAAAGGACAATGAGGAGGGCAAGTTAGCCTCATATATTGTGAAGTTTGTGAAACTAATATTTTTTTAATATCCCATTTTAAGCCGGAATTAGAGAAACAAGTAAGGATATATATTTTTTCCCAATCATCCTTGAGTATTGTGTGGGGTGATGCCCGCAATATTTGAACGTTTATTCTGCATACTATGACTATGCCATGCATCGTGCAAAGCAAACGGGACCTACTGTTTTCCGATCGATGCTTAATTTGTGCAACAAATAATCAAAATTGAAATCCAACTTAAAGGCAATAGACATCTTGATTATTTATGTCAGCTCTAAGATGTGCAGTGGTACACGTTGCAACTGAGACTATTGCACCACTTTGTGCCCCATTCAGGGCAACAGGAACATTATTACGTTCATGTTTTTCCAAGACATTCATGGAGGAAACAAAATATTTACTTCATTAATCTCTCTCCTCTTCCTTCACCATTATAATAACCAACCATTTGTAAGAGCAGTTTAAAAATCCGACCCACACAGTTAATACTGTATGAATGGAGATCTTCCTGTTATTGGTCAACATTTACTTTCCTCCAACTTGAACATCTAACTTCTTGTAATAATTTCTAGGACGTAACAGTGTACCAATACTTTTTCTTTAATATCTGTTTTCTGATAGACGTGTCACAAAGCACTCCCTATTTTGCGGTTTCACACTGATTGTTTGACTGGGTGCAGAAGTGTAGAGAAAATGGGTGTTGGGTAATAAAGTCATAAGTGATAGGAGCAGAATTAGGCAATTCGGCTCATCAGGTCTACTCTGCCATTCAATCATGGCTGACCTATCTCTCCCTCCTAACCCCATTCTCCTGCCTTCTCCGCATAACCCCTGACACCCATACTGATCAAGAAATATGTAAATCACAGTAAGTGAGAAGCCTGTGCACTTTTTTAAAATTTAAGTGTAGTTATTGCACATCAAATTAAGATAAGCCTTGCAGTATAAAGTAATCTGCTGTGTGTTTTATAGGTGGTGATAATTGGTACTCGAGTGATGAAGACGAAGGCGGAAGTAGTATGAGCTACATATTAAAAACACTCCGTCAGCAGTCTGCTAAAAAACCACAGGTGCAAGGACAATGGACGGCACAAAACAAGAATGGTAGCAGTCAGAGTTCTGCTGATCCACGCCTAAAAAAGGAGAGGACGCAGAATGCAAATCGACCAGTGGACCCTCGGATCTCACGGGACCCCAGGCTATCTCGAAGCACAGAGAACACCTTGGGGAGCTCTGGATCTGAGACAGCTGCTGCAGAAAGCAGAACGATAACTATACCTAAAGCAGAAGCTGTTCTTCAAACTCTCCCCAGCGGTGCAAAATCTCAAGCGGTTATCAATGAGGAAGAAGGAGAGAGGATCCTGAGGGAAAAGGTAGTGACTATTCCTCTTGATCCCCTGCCTGGTTCCTCACTCCGAGATCCCAGATCTCAGCTTAAACAGTTTAGCCACATTAAAATGGACATCTCTCTTGGAAAGCCTCATTTTGCTAAAAGTATCTTGTGGAGCCCAGAGGATTTGATCCCACTACCCATTCCGAAGCCAGATCCTGTTGCTGTCCCTGCACCCTTCCCTGCATTGGACCCCAGACTGAACCGTTCTCCACAAGCTGCGCCTTCAGATCCCAGGCAGCGCGTTCCTGACTCGGCAGCAGAGCCCCCACAGCCAGCACCAATGTCTGCCCTTCCAGATATTGGATTGCTTTCAAGAATACTGAAGACTGTTGACGCATCAGCAACTAAGGTGACTGGGCAAAATGACAAGCCTTCTGATCCCAGGATGCGAAAGATACCTGCAGATCCTAGACTGCAGAAGTCCACTGGTGGACTCCAAACCTCCAACCCCCAATCAGGAAAGCCCTCCGAGCAAATTGACCCCCCGGCTGGCCCTGCGTTGAAGGATGTGGGTGGCGGTCTTGCACCGTATGATCCCAGGGTGGTTACTGCTGGTGGCCAGAGCAGAGGTGGAGGGCAGAGCACTATGCTAAGTGGCATCAGTTTATATGATCCAAGAACTCCAAGCAACCACAGTGGAAATGTTAAAAATACAGAGTCTTCCAGTGAAGGTAACAACATTCAGCCTAAAGGGTCGGATGTCCCAAAAGGTACAACCAGACAAAAAGAACCGTTGTTTGTAAGAAAATCGACATTGGAACAACTGGAAAATGAGAAATCAAGTTCAGACACTCCCGCAGGCCGATATAATAGTTACAACAGACCCAGGCCAAAGTCTGCCGCTTCTGCTGCCTCCACACCGGAGACGGGTCAAACGGGAGTACACAGCCTCCCAGTGCCGTCTCTCTTTGGATTGGTTCACCCACAGTTCTCTGAGGTGAAACAGGCCAGTAAATCTGGCTCAGGCAGCCCTTTTGGTGGGAACAGTCCTCTTGAGGAGAATGAGCAAGATGCAACCTCGTTGAAGGAAGTTTTTAAAGGGTTCGATCCCACTGCGTCACCCTTTTGTCAGTAAAGGACATTGAATGCTGCATTAACCTTGTTTATTTAACCGCGCAGCAGGGGCTGGACGCAGTGTTGGGCAACATTTTATCATATTCTTTAACTTTGTAATTTAATACGGTAATAAATGTGAATATGCTTAGAAGCCAGGTGATCAAAATCGCCAAACCGAACTTTAGTTTAGCTGAGACCATTATCTGAATCCAATGTGATTCCAGCAGTTATTGGCTCTAATGCATTCTGTCTAAACAACGAGTTGGTCTGTCTGATGAAAGTGGCCCGTGCAAAGAGCTTGTCTGTGACAAGATACGGAGTTCCTACTAATGCTGGAAAATTCACAAAGGCATGAATTTTTCTTTGGCAGGACACAGCCTTTTGGAAATGTTCATATTAATTATATGTAGAAGTGTGTAATTGATCTTGAAAGTGGATGTAATACGATATAAGTTGAATGGTGTGTTTGTTGTAGTGACATAATGAATTAGCTAAGTATCTTGTTCTGTGGATTCCTGAATTTACTCTTTCCTACGAGATTATTCAGATGGAGAGGGCTGAGGCTGGATTATATTGTGTAACCTCTATATTACCAGACTTCCCCATTGTGAGGCAGGTGGCCATTAAACATGACATGTGTAAGGGTATAAAACTTCCTAGATTTAACCAAAAACCATGCTAGAAATGTTGAATGTTGTGAACATGTATTTTAAAAATACACACATTTGTACATACGCCACACTAAGGGACCGAGAATCTTTTTCATTTAAAAAAATGTTTAGAAAAAAAGCACCTCCTGTTACCTGCTTGCTGGAAACTACTATGAACAAGCCACTGTTTTTCATTCCGAGAACATGCCCAATCTGGACATGTATGTCTTCCAACTCACCATGGTTTTCTTAACTTAAGAATTCCACTATCCATGATATAGTCCCAAATATCTTTATATTGAAGAATTTCTTCTGTGGAGAAATCGTACACAAGGTGCTGTTTTGTTTACTTTTGTTTTAATATCTTTACCTGGTAAATGTGTACAAAAAGCAAAGAAAAAGTCAAGCTTTCATAATTCTAGGTCTGTTTGTACCTGCGGTTTTGGCACTAAAGAATCAGAGACTGATGGATTAGTGTAGAATAATCTGTTTGATGAAAATAAAATGCTTTTTTTCTGTCATAAGGCTGCCACATTTCCTGAAATTCAGGTCGGATGCACAGTGATAAGTTCTTTTTTATGTATAGTCCTGGTATATTTGTAGGGATTGCAGTTTAAGTTAAAAATGTAACATGATTTTTCCATTAACACAACTAACTTCAGTGAAAGAGATAGAATATTTTTGTATATTTTCTGTAGGCGCTTATGTGCATGGATTGTAACAGTACTGATGGACATTGCTTTACCCTTAATGCTGTGTAGGGATGAACTGCAGATGCTGGTTTAAACTGAAGATAGTCACAAAATGCTGGAGTAACTCAGTGGGACAGGCAGTATCTCTGGAGAGGGGTCAAGACTGAAGAATTAGTCTCGTCCTGAAACCATGTGGCCTGTCTCACTGAGTTACTCCACCATTTTGTGTTTATCTACCCTTAATGCTGTGATTGCTGGTTACATGCATATAAACTTCCAAAGTCATCCATCAAGTTGAGATATAAACGGGGCTATACCGCAGAATATCAGAGTTAAAATCCCTGTTGCTGCTAGTCATCCAGAATAAAATTTGTTGACAGACCTAGCATATAAATTTTTGACAGCTCGGAAATATAGCAGTGGCCCAGTCAAGCACCTGATAATAACCTCATAAGGCCATAAGTGATAGTAACAGAATTAGGCCATCAAGTCTACTCTGCCATTCAATCATGGCTGATCTATCTCTCCCTCCTAACCCCATTTTCCAGCCTTCTCCCCATAACCCCCTGACACTCGTACTAATCAAGAATCGATCTACAGTGCCCTCCATAATGTTTGGGACAAAGGCCCATAATTTATTTATTTGCCTCTGCATTCCATAATTTGAGATTTGTAATAGAAGAAATCACATGTGGTTAAAGCCCACATTGTCAGATTTTATTAAAGGCCATTTTTATACATTTTGGTTTCACCATGTAGAAATTACAGCTGTCTTTCCTCCAGTCTTTCCATCACCTTTGGAAACTTTTATTGCTGTTTATCAACATGAGGACCAAAAATCCCCAAACACCTGTCCGGTAGATCAGAAGCACTCTTTAGGAGTCAGGTGTGGATTTGTCAATGACCACTGTCTGCAGAAGACTTCATGAACAGAAATACAGAGGCTACACTGCATGATGCAAACCACTGGTTAGCCGTAAAAATAGGATGGCCATGTAATTTCTACATGGTGAAATCAAAATGTGTAAAAATGGCCTTTATTAAAATCTGACAAGTGCACTTTAACCACATGTGATTTTTTTCTATTACAAATCTCAAATTGTGGAGTACAGAGGCAAATAAATAAACAATAGGTCTTTGTCCCAAACTTATGGAGGGCACTGTATCTCTGCCTTAAAAATATCCATTGACTTGGCCTCCACAGCCTTCTGCGTCAAAGAATTCCACAGATTCACCACCCTCTGACTAAAAAAACTTCTCCACATCTCCTCCCGAAAGGAATGTCCGTTAATTCTGAGGCTATGACTTCTAGTCCTAGACTCTCCCACTCGTGGAAACATTTGCAAAATGTCATTGTTTTTATTTGGACATGACTGGAAAGCTGACACGTTCAGTACTGGCGTTAGGAGTTGACATTGGGTGTCATCACAGGGTTTGGAAATCACATGTGGAATTGAAGTAATGTGATGTATAGTTATGATTAGAATGTGGTGGAGACTTCTTCTTGCGTATGGCGTGCACCGCCTAAAGTTGTAGGTCAAGGGTAGACATCCAAGCCAGGACAGCATCAGTTACTGGGTGGATGGCTTTGATGCCACCAGGAAAAAGCCTCAGTGGGCTGTCATTCAGACCATGTGTGGGATGGTCTGGTCTGGATGTCCGCAGTCGCAAGCAGGGCTGTCTGTCAATGTGGTGGAGAAGGGATGAAACATTGTACATCCACAGTCAAAGTAGGAATTAAATATATGAATGGGGCCAAAGAGGGTGAGGACTGGTTTTGTGCGGAATCTGGATAGGTTTGTCATAGGTTCATGTAATAATTTTTACTTATGTTATTTTAAATAGCATGGAAGGAGTGAGTTTGTGAAGTTTACTTCACAATGATGCTCTTTAGAAAAGATGGTGCTCTACATTTCATAGGATAACAATGATCCGATGTGATTCAGGCAAATATATTTTCATTATATTTATGTATATCTTATACAGCAAATAACCCCGGGGTGTAATCCATCAATAATTATTAAACACTGTTTTAACGTGATTTTAAAACACAAAATGCTAGAAAAACCCAGATCTGGCAGCATCTGTGAAGAAAATATGAATGGTCTTTGATTTGAGGAATGTGGAGCACTAACCATGGTTTGTTATTGTTTCACAATGATACTGTATTCTATATTAACAGTCCATAAAACATACAATAACCATGATTTTGAATGTTTAATAAATCCGGAGGTTCAAAGTGTTAAGGAATGTTGGCGCTCCAATACCTTTAGAACCTGCTTCCCTGACATTTAATCTACTTACAAGGTATTTGTTCTATGTTAACTCTTCATAGGTCATGTTCTTTTTTAATGAGACGTATTTATATCCTTTTGTGCA
Organism: Malacoraja senta; assembly: GCA_038087875.1. Classification (NCBI taxonomy): domain Eukaryota; kingdom Metazoa; phylum Chordata; class Chondrichthyes; order Rajiformes; family Rajidae; genus Malacoraja; species Malacoraja senta. Next base: position 3,423,306 of record CM075997.1, on the reverse strand, counting down.
AATTGCAAACAAACTGTATAAATTAATTCCTTTCCTACATTTCATAAAGTACATGAGATGTTGAGATCTACTATTACTGCAACACTAGAGCATTGTAACCAGCAGGTTATTATACACTGGGAACAATCTTAGGCTGGGGTTCAGTAAATACGTTATTCTTTGCATGTCCAACTCATAATTATGGTGGGGGGGGGGGGTTTAAATGTTAATGCTTTCTGTTTTAAAATGTTTCTTATTTTTACAAAAAGTTGTCAAAGAACTGTGATATGATGTACCTGTAATATCATTGATTCCTTTCCTTTAAATGTTGAAGACAAGTACAGTCACCATACCACCTTATTTATGCTAATTATAGAAATGGAAAGCAAGGTGTCAACAGTTGGATGTTCTATCTACTGATCACATCAGATATGGATTTTTAGATTTTCTTGTTTTTAGCTGCCAAAGGTAGACATCCCCTTTTGCAAACTGCATTAACTCTTGAGATTTATAAGAATGGCACTTGAAATAGATGTAGTGTAGATTATGGATGGATTTGGAATTTACATCATACTTCACTCATTATGAAGATCTTATTACAATTTGGCTGCATTGCCCAGATGTTGAATTGGGATCAATTCAAGTCTAATCTTCTTCTTGCGTATGGCGTGCACAGCCTAAAGTTGGAGGACAACTTGATCTATTTGATCTTATTTGATTGTGCACGCCAGGTTGATTGCACTCGTTGAAACCGGGTGGACCACGTGAAGGTTACAATCTCCCACCCCAATTCAAATCTAATGAAACATTACATATCTGTTAATATATAAACAATATAGATGTCAAGAAAAGTCCAAGTGAAATTGAGCAACAGTTTAATGATTGGGTTGGCTGTGGTCTAAGTGACAGTTTTCTTCTTGGTTTCTTGGTCCCTCAAAATATTCCAAATGGAATTTAAACTGGAAGAATTTAAACTGGAGTTTTCATTAAGTCTGAGACTTCTGATATCCCAGGGTGTGATTTGTTCAATGCAATTGCTAAAAAGATAAAATAAGTTAACATTATTCATACTTTATTCATGTTTTAATGGAATGGGGTTAATTGAGGCTCATTTTTTTGTCTCACGATGGATCTAAATTGTATCTCATTCATATTTCAATATCGGACAACATGTTGGATTGTATATTTTGTGATTCGACCTAGAGTTCCTCATTGGTGCTTGGGTACAATTGGTTGCCAAAGGGAAGAAAAAGGTCATATGGAGGGAGGTTAGATTCAAATTTGCAAAGTGAAAGTTATTCTTTGTACAGATTTCGTATCATTTTATTTTCATGAATTTGAAAAGAACATCTGGAGTAATTTTCAAATACAAATACATGCATGTGAGTAGATATGGGGTGGGAGGGAAATGGATGGTAAAAATGTTGATGCTGCAAAATATATTTTAAGCAACTTATTTTTAGGTTATGATTATTCATTTGGTTTGAAATTGGAAAGGAATGAAGTGTCATCATAGCCCTGTTTTCTCTGAAATGTTTCCATTTTAGCTGAGTAGTCAACCCATGCAAATGGTCTTGTTAAAGTAATGGTTAAAAAATATTATCATAGTATATTTTGCAGGATTATAACCGTTGAAACACGCTTTATTACAATGTCAATGTTCATTAAACAGTGGGATGTTTGATAGTTTTATATATCAAATTGAACTTGTAATGGATTTAAACAGAAGCAGAGAAGTAAGACACAAAATGCTGGAGTAACTCAGCAGTAGGAGGCAGCAACTCTGGATAGAAGGGATGGGTGGCGTTTCGGGTCGAGACCCTTCAGACTGAGAGTCTGGAGAGGGAGACACAAAGATAAGGAAGGGTAAGGTGTGAAGACGAGACATCAAAAGAGATGGAAAATCAAGGAACATGTAGAATAGATCATTGTTAGCTAGGAGAAGGTGACAAAGCAAACAGATAAAATGTAATCGGGGACAGTCAGACTGTTTGGAGAACAGGGAAAGGGGAGGGATGGAGAGCGGGAAAGCAATGGTTACTTCAAGGTTTCAAGGTCAGTTTATTGTCACATGTACCAATTAAGGTACAGTGAAATTTGAGTTTCCATACAGCCATACTAAGTGAAAAGCAACAAGACACAACCACATAAAAGTTAACATAAACATCTTCCACATTCCTCACAGTGATGGAAGACAATAAAGTTCACTTCTCTTCCTCTTGTTGTCCCGCTGTCAGGGCGGTCAAACCATCCGCAGTCGGGGCATTCAAAGCCCCCGCAGCCGACGATTGAAGCCCCCGTCGGGGTGATCGAAACTCCCGTGTTGGGGGCAGTTGAAACACTCTGTGGCATTTTACTTTTTTTTTTACACTTGCTTAAAATAACAAAAAGAAAGGACTGTTGGTGAGGCAGCCACTGCTGGTGGTGCCACAATATTCACACCACTGGGGTATAAGCTGCCTCGGCGAAATATGAGGTGCTTCCTTCAATTTACGCTTGGTCTCACTTGGACAATGGAGGAGGCCTGGGACAGGAAGGTCAGTGTGGAAATGGGAGGGGGAGTTGAAGTGTTTAGCAACCGGGAGATCAGGAACACCTGAAATGTTGACACTTCTCTTTCCACAGACGCTGCACGGCTTGTTGAGGCTTCCCAGCACTTTATTTAAATTTCGGATTTCCAGTATCTGCGTAATTTCTTTATTTTTCTACTTGATTGACTGTACACTGTTTTGAAGCTCTGAGGTGAGTAAAACCTTTTGTGTGTGTATATATACAGGACTGGAATGACTTTTTACCTGATTTTATTGTCATTACACAAAAGAGTTCAATGTTTTATGGGGGACTAATGCACATTTATAAAAAAACGATTGAAGACAAGGTTGTTGGTTAATTGGTTTACAGGACAATTCAGATTGCTCCGTAGCACCAGTGCTAACCTTCATGCTGCTCATCCTTCTGTTTACGCCTGTATTTGGAATCCTGAAATTAGCTTTATGCTTGGGTAGGGTGGAGGTCTGTGGCGAGCTGCTTTGTCCAATGTTAGTCAAACCAAAAGTGGTTCTGCTGCTCCAATCCAGACCTACCCTTCCCAATGGTGTCCTGTTCTCAAATGTTCGACCCACTGAAAGATGTCCTTCCTTCCTTTTCCTTCGGAGTTTCCACTCAGTTCCCATTCCTAACTTGAATTTGGGGTCTCCATCTCTTACTACTCCATCTCCCCCACCCCCACCCCACGGCCATCAGAGCCAGGTTTCTGTTGTATCTCTGCAAGCTGAAACTTGCCACCTGAACACTTTTTTTCTTACTGTCACTGCTGGAGAAGAGTGCTCATTTGTAAAAGTCCAATTGGTAAAAGCGTACTGGACTGTTCTATATATGCAGCAGTATGAAAACTGAACTCTGAGATGGTAAATTCCTTGACTACAACCAATGGCACAATCATAAAATTCAGTTGCAAAAGCCCAAGCATAAACTTATGCTTGGGCTTTCTAATGCAGATTAAACAGATTCCTGCAGGTCTATCACAAGACTTACTACTTTCGACTGCCCCTCTAATATTACATGATGAAAATCACAACTTTATTGAATTCTCTCAATTACTTTTTTTCTGCAATTGCCAGAGGATAGATCTTTAATCTTGTGACTACAAGCCACTTGAAAGAGGTTAGTCACTTCCTAGATGTAGTCCCACTTACCCCCACTGAATATTGCCAGCAATAGGAGTTTATGTATGTGCGTGTGGCTGCAATTACTGCAATTTATAGAATAAAATCATACAGAACTTCCCCTGGCCACTCTGCGTTTGTAAAGTTGATGCTGGGCTAAATAGGTTGTAGACTATTAAAATTCATGTAACTCAAATGGAAATAAAATCTTCGATTGGGTCCTTGCTACACAATGGAACAAAAACCTTGTTTAATTTGGCATAACGTGTTTAATAATTTTGAGTATTTTCAACCTAAAACCAGTAGTTAAAGAAATCCAGGGCTAAGTTATTTTTATTCCATTACCTTCTTCTAGCCCAAGCGTGAAAAACAACATTGAATATTTCTTATTCCTCTGTGCTTGCATGTTTAAACCCAAAGCATATTTATTGTGAGACAATGGTAGTCACAAGTACCCACTTACAAAAGTTAAAGAAGCATGATGTACAGAGGCAGTGGAAGAGAGAATTGACTGGTGTTTTAAGAAATCTCATTATTTATAAAATGCTCAAGTACCATTTGGTTTTATTTTAAATCAAATCGTTAACCCTTGCTGTAGGAAGATTTGTTGTGCTGGCCATTCCTGCTGTCTTAAGCAGTCATGCCATGGTTTGCTGGCTCTTCAGACACTGTCTGTTCAATACAATGCATCTTTGACCTCATCAGGTTCATCCTGGAGGCAAAAAAGAGATAAATGTCAATATCTTCATGCATGAGGTTTCAGTTGGAGAGACTTGATGCATTATAAACATGAGTTCTTCCAGTGTAACCGTGTCACAGGGCAATTTCAGTTGCTGCCAAGTAGTGATCGATTCAAAGATTGCATTTACCACAGTACTCTTTAAATTAGCTTTCAGGATTATTCATAGAAAATACTGTTTAATTTGGCAAAGTTTTAAAGACACTAAATTAATGTGCCATTATATGAGTTGCTTGTCACCGACTACAACTATGAAAAAACATTATCCTTCACAACCCATCAAACAGAGTAAAGCAGCACATTGGTTTGAAGTTTCACCTGGTCATTATCGCTGTCCGTGGCTGCTACTGTCTTCGCAACATCGGGGGCTACAAGGCTGCACTCACTCCTGTATGTGATGTGATAACTAGAAAAATGGAAGACATAATTATAGTGGTGGGTTAGTAAATTATGGGTTTAAGAGTCCAAATGCAATGATTAATTTATTGGGCTGTGATGTAAATAAAACTTGACAGTCCTGTTGGTCAGCCTTCCACTGAGCCAGTCCTCCTCGATGTTGTCCAACAATGTTCCAAGGACAACCTAGTGAAATAATGCCAGGATTCTCCGCTGGTGATATACTGGAGTTCTTTCCCCAACCCTTGTGAAAGCAATGACATCCCATGGGCTCAATGGATGTGGTGTATTTAGATATTCAGAGGGCTTAGCGTTGTCACACTCGACCAAAAACAAAAAATTGCAGCGCATGAGATAATGCACTGGAATGGATTGAGGAATAGTTAACGGTCGGAGAGCAGAGCAGGAATGAAGAGGTTATTTTCATGTTGGGAGGCTGTGACAAAAAGGGGATACTGCAGCTGCTCAAAATCTAAACCAATGATCTGGATGAAGGGACCAAGTGTATTACATCCACGTTCGCAGATGGTACAAATTATAGAGGTAGCATGGGCTGTGATGATAATATGTATAAGGTTCAAGGGGAAAGGTGAAGGCGAAGTGACTGGATAAGGCCAAGGCACATGGAATGCAATGTGGAAAACTGGTATGAAGGGATTATGTATACTGGGTCTATACACTGAAGTTTAGGGGAATGAGAGTTGTGGAGGCCAGGCACTGAATATAGTCAACAATAATACATTTTTAGTTATTAAAGGCCACTGACATAGATGAAAGATTAGCTATTATCTTGATGAATGGCAGATCAGATCTGAGGACGTCAAATTTACAGCAACTTGAAGGGACTTTGGCTGATTTTGGCAAATGGGAAAGTTTTGTTAGAATGTTGGTGAGGCCACACCTGGAATACGGTGCAGTTTTGGTCCCCTTAGCTGAAAGATTCAGTAACATTGGAGGCAGTCTATAATAGGTGAACCAGGTTAATTCCTGGGATGGAGAGGATCGTCCTTCCAAGGGAAGCTAAGCAGGTTGTGTCTGTATTCTTTGGAGTTTAGATGGATGAAGGGCGATCTTGTTGAAACATTTAACATCTTGCATGGGTGAGGGAATGTTGGGGCTTGACAGGATAGCTTGAATATTTTCACAAGTGCAAGAGTTTTGAACGAAGGGACATAGTTTCAAGTTAAGAAGTTTGCCATTTACAACTGAGGTAGGTAAAATGTCTTCAAGCAAGGATATCGGATCTTTGCAATTAACTGCCCAGAGTTTGGAGTTTAGTTCACTAGGAACATCTGCAATGAAGCGAGATACATACATGGACGATCTGTGGATTGAGGACGATAGGGTTCCGGTGAAGATGGAGGCTTGGGTAGAGCAGCCATAATTGTATTGAGTGATGGGCAGGCTTGGGGGTCAGGTGGGCTACGCCAGCTATTATTTTCTTGTTTATTTTCCCGGCTCAGACCCTCTGCAATCTGTTTCGATGCTTGACAAAACACCACTATACTGAGCTAAGCCAGAATCAACCAGGAATCGATTCAGACACTGGACACGATCACCAGGGCACTTGTTACACTTTGGGTTTATGATAAGCTCACCCATCGATGAATTCAACCATCAGATTTGCTTCATCTAGCGCCTTCATGTCCTGTAATGAGAGATAGAAATCTCATAGGGGGACTATGTATAAACACGGCTGTCATTTCTACATGGTGAAACCAAAATGTATAAAAATGGCCTTTATTAAAATCTGACAATGTGCACTTTAACCACATGTGATTTTTTTTTCTATTGCAAATCTCAAATTGCGGAGTACAGAGGCAAATAAATAAATGATGGGTCTTTGTCCCAAACATTATGGATGCCACTGTGTTCATGTTCTCCAGAGATTCTGCCTAACATGCTGAGTTATTCTGGCACTTTATGTTCTTTTGTGTATTAACTAGCATCTGGAATTCTTTGCTTCTATCCTTCATCCTGATCACTTACTGGCACCGGAAAATTGGACAATTCTTTTCCTGCCTTAAAAGCCATTTGACCCACTGAGTTCTTCCAACAGTTTGTTTTTTTACTCCTGTAATTATACCTTTTTTCTTGAAGGAAATTGAGTCAAAGGAGAAAAACTCAATGAGTACGTCCACTGAGTGAAGTGGGATGGCAGTGGACAGGGGCTGCTTGGGATTTGTAAAAGCAAGAAATGACGGTCACTCAGAAAATAGAGGATGCTGGAAGTGTAGACGTCCTGGACTGGTATGTAAAGGCCCTGTCCCACTTTCATGAGTTATTCACGAATTCTCCCGAGTTTTCCCCTTGATTCAAACTCGCAGAATGTTCGTTAGGAGGTCGTAGGAGTTCGTAAATATATCGTAGCGGCTCGTTATGCCAGCCGTAGGTACTCGTGGCATCAGGTAAGTCGGGACGTTTTTTCCAGCCTGATAAAAAATGTCCACGAGTAAAAAAAATGGTCGGGATGAAATAAATTGCAACTTTTTACTCGTAAGGAGGGCATCGAAATAGTCGTTGGAATTTGTAGACATACTCATAGGAGTTCATGGAAGGTCGTAGGAGTTTGTGGATTACCACGATCTTGATTTTTTTTTTCTTAGGTCCTTTAAACTCGGCAGAGGTTTTGAATTAAGTCATGAAAGTGGGACCAGGAAATTGGAAACAGCTTAAGTGCAGATTATGCCAAAGACTGAATGAATGTTGGGAAAAGAACAGACGAGAAGAAAAAGATCATATGGAACATGAACATGGTAAAAACATTCCTGCTTGTAGATCACGGGGAGAAAAGAGATGAAGGCTATATGGTTTTGGGATGTGGAGGGGAAAATCTTCAGATAAGATTCATGGGCTGCATGGTGGTACAGCGTTAGAGTTGCTGCCTTACAGCGCTCGATCCTGACTATGGGTGCTGTCGGTACGGAGTTTGTACGTTCACCCTGTGACCGTGTGTTTTTTCTGAGATCTTCGGTTGCCCCCCCCACATCCAAAGACATACAGGTTTGTAGGTTAATTGGCTTGGGTTTGTATACTTGGTATCAGTATAAATTGTTCCTAGTGTGTGTAAGCTTGTGTTAATGTGCGGGGATCGCTGGTCGGTGCGGACTCAGTGGGCCGAAGGGCCTGATTCCATGCTGTATCTCTAAACTAAAACTAAGATGAGGTTTCTGGCTATCTTGGAATATTGGGCAGATATCTAATGATGGGATTATGATCTAGAGGGCGGCTAGGATGATGCATCAGAGATGTTGTCGCTTTGCCTACAACATAAATATGCTTCATCACATAACGGTCCTTGTCTGTGGATTTATTGACAATATTGGGTTCAGTTAGTGAATAATGTAGATTAGGATGAGTGAGGCACTTTGATTGGAAGCACAAGTGGAGATAGGGCACAAGATTGATAATCGAGGCTTATGCTGCCAGCTCCTAGCAACCCCATATGTATTTTCAAGTCTTAAATCTGAAACATAACTCTGCTTCTCTCTCTCCACAGATGCTGCCAGACCTGCTGAATATTTCCATCGTTTTATTTTTAGAATATTTTGTTTTATTCCACAGTTGCAGCCTCAACTGTATTTTACTTAAGGAATAATGTTCCTCAAGTTTCAACCATTTGTTGTCAATTTTTTTAATTACTCTTTCATGAAGACATTTGGACACACCAGAGTCCCAGTGGGATGACTGACATTGGTGCATAGTGGACATGATGGAGCACCTTGTAAAAATTCAACAATAGTGAAAATCAAGGGAAATCTTCAATTGTCCAAGTTCAAAATTGATCCCCAATTACCAAAGTGGAATTGAAGGCAAATAAAGGATTTGAAGGAAATTTCAAGAGGATGAGTGGTAGAAATGTAATTGAAAAGTATTGAAGAACTTCCTTATTTCTTATTTATGTGCACTGAACATAAATAATGCAAAGACTTGAGATCCACATTTGTGGTTCTGTAGTTGGCTGATTGCTAGAACCATTTTGAATATATAATTTATGTCCTAGTAATGGAATTTTGACTAAAAAATAATGAATAAATGCTACCATATTTTGTGTAATTACATTCACAAGAAACAATTTTATTTTACCTGTTGTATGTTTCTGTCCACTATATCCACTATCTCGGTTGAATCGGCAATAGAACTGGCACCACGCTGCAAGAGTGCAGTGTCACAACTGTGGAAATATGGAAATGTTTAGCAATTCTTATTCACACAGGTCATTCTTCTTTACCTTTCTCGTGCATTGACACTCAGTTACTGGGATGTAATTACAGGTCCTGCCCAGGTTATGGCAGGGTTCCATTCCTGAGCTCTGTTGTAACCTGAATTGTGTTTGCAAGTCAGAAATACAGTTGTGAATGGAGTTCCCACCCGGCAGAAGATATCCACAGTCCCCACATTTGGGAGACCGGCACATCCATCCTGCCAGTCTCCCAAATGTTCATTCGCATACGCAGGCTGTGCAGGAGTCGGGCATTAAGGTGGGGAAGAGCTGTTGATGAGTGTCTCTGGAGCTATTCCACTGATCATTGCCGTGTGAACTGAGATGATGGGTGTCTTCACGCTCTTTGACAAGAAGGGCAAGCGTTTGATAGAGAAGCACAATCCTGTTGTCCACATACTCTTTGATATTGGATAACAATCCAGAATGGGAAGCCTAATTGATGTTTCTCCTAGCACTGAGGCCAATAACACCTCCATGTAGCCCATCCAAGAGCAGTAACTCAATATGATTCAGGTGCATGGCATTCTCAATTCTTTTATTACCACTTTTTTTAAACAGCGTTCGTTCTTGTTAGCTGGTAGCATTTTTTGCAGTGTCTCAAATTCTGGTCACATATAAAGATTCTAAACATTTAGAACACAGTTTTCAAAAAACCTTTTTAAATGCTCTTGGGTGTTTCAATCAGTCCAAATCTGGATGACTTCCCATCAGTAAGTCCAACATTAACTTTAACTGAGACAAATGTGAGATAATATACTTTGGTGACAAAAATTAAAATATTGCCCGTAATAATATATACAATTCAGATTCCTATGTCATAATCATCTAGAGATGGAAATGATAAAATCATTAAAGCATCATAGGTCAGCAAAAGATATATAATGAGAACAAAGCACAAGGATTCATGGCAAGATGTTTAGAATTGAATGAAAGTCGGTTAAACATACAGAATCCTATTCAGTCCACAAAAGAATACTGGGTCTCTGCATTATATTAAAAAAAGAACAAAGAAACAGAAGGAAGCGTATGGGTTACAATAAAGGGATTAGAACAGAGATTGCAGATACTGGGGAAGATTGAGGAAATGTTATTAAAGAGAAAATGTAAAGATGACCTTAAAGATCTTCAAGGTATTGGATAAGGTCGATATAGAAAGAATTCAATTATAGAAAAATCCCAAATCATAAATACAAACTGCCTTTATACGTGGGTCAAGGAACAGAAAAGAAAGCAGAAATCAAGCGTGGTGCTTTCCACCAGCTGGGATGAAAAATGCATGAATCACAGGGGAAGCACACGTTAGTTTTAGTATGATGTGATTCTATTGTCGGCTTACCTGTTAATCACTTCGACTAAAATGTTACTTGCATGTCGCGACTGCACGCCCTACAAGAAAAGGAATTTATAGTTATCGATTTCAACATCATACACAAATTTCCATCATCTGCTTATGGTCTGTTCATGAGTAAAAATGCCTGGTTAGGATCCGAAAGCTTTGGCAGATGAATGAGCCATAATCCACAACACGTTGACACAGAGTCAGAGACAATTCATACAGAGTGCAACATTTACACAAACACTCAAAAAAGGTCTTGTTTGTGATTCCATGAAGGTCGGCCCCTTAGAAGCATTGATGTACAGAGGGATCTCGGGGTACAAATCCATAGTTCACTGAAAGTAGCAACACTGATCAATTGGGTGGTAATGAGGGCATATGACATACATGCTTTCACTGATTGGGGCATTGAAGATAACATTTGGCAAAAGATAGACAAAGTGCTGGAAAAACTCAGCGGGTCAGGCAGCAAATCTGGAGCAAAAGGATGGGTGACGTTTCAGGTGGGGACCCTTCTTCAGACTGACAATAGAGGGAAGGGAACTAACGGTAGGAAGATGCCAGAACAAAGCAGTACAGGCAACATGGCACATCTGAAGTCTCATTACTTCACATCTCAATAATGATACATTTTAATTTCACGTTTTAAAATTATTTTGTGTTACCTGTTCTTCAACTTTGTCTGTGGCCTCTGCCGTTTCAGGTGCATCATCAAGAGGGACATCAGGAGTTTTTATGTTGTCTAAACTATAAAAATAGAAAGACAAGTCCAGATATTGATTGATTGAAAAGTACCGCATGGAAACAGGCCCGTCAGCCCAACAAGTCCACGCCGACCATCCATCTCCTGCTCACACTAGTTCTGTGTTATCCCACTTGCGCATCCACTGCCTACACACTAGGGAGTGGATGTGAAAGTGGAATAACATACAGAACTGTACACAATTTACAGAGTAGCCTATTAACCTATAAACCCAAACACCAGGAGGAAACCCACGTGGTCACAGGGAGAACATACAAACTCCACACATCCGAGGTCAGGATCAAACCCAGGTCTCCAGCAGCTCCACCAGGTGTGCCACTCTTGTAACATGTTCCACCTTATCTGCAACCTACTGCAGTGCTGGGTCCATAGGTCTCTGTTGTTTTTCAATTTGAGATCTGACACTGCCCATACCCAGGCTGATCAACCCAGCATGCATTATAACTGAATGCAATCTTGTCATGACTATTCACACAACACAGGACTGGAAGCCTTGGTTTGTTTACCACAACTAACCATCTAATCTGTTCACTACATGCCTCAACCCCACTTCACAATCCAGAAGTATTGTAACATCCTGCCCAGCATCCCAGCTAAGATCAGTGATTCAACACAAACCTGCCATTGGCCATGGGATGCTTAACTTATTGAATTAAGCATTTCAAGATTCCTAACTTGTCATGGTAACATTATGACTCGTACCTTTTCACGATTACTTTGAACGTTCAACTAAAAAGGAGTGCAATTGTATCGGAGGGCACATAATTCACTACAAAACACATAGTCATTGAGTCATACAGCATGGAAACAGGCCCTTCGGCCCAACTTGCCCACACCGAACAACATGTCCAGACTACATTAGTCCCACTTTGGACCATATCACTCTAAACTTTTCCTAACCATGTATCTCTCTAATTGCTTCTTAATTGTTAATCCATGCCTCAACTATCTCCTTGGCAGCTCGTTCCATACACCCACCATCCTTTGTGTGATAAAGTTACCCCTCAGATTCTTATAAGAATAAGGGGTAAGCCATTTAGAACGGAAATGAGGAAACACTTTTTCACAGAGAGTTGTGAGTCTGTGGAATTCTCTGCCTCAGAGGGCGGTGAAGGCCTGTTCTCTGGATACTTTCAAGAGAGAGCAAGATAGGGCTCTTGAAGATAGCGGAGTCAGGGGATATGGGGAGAAGGCAGGAACGGGGTACTGATTGTGGATGATCAGCCATGATCACATTGAATGGCGGTGCTGGTTCGAAGGGCCGAATGGCCGCCTCCTGTCGATTGTCTAAAATGTTTTCCCCCTAAACATGTTAGCCTTTGATGTAAATAAGTATTGGCCTTATTTTACCTTTGATAGTATTAGCTCATTCTCTTGAGCTATGTCTACTCATTCTGTTGCTTTCGGTTACACTAAAAATATCAAATTTATTATGTTTATATTTATTTGCTTTGCATTTCATAGAGTTGCCTTCCATTCACCATTAACGGGATACACACGGCTGTATAGTTGGAGGCTGCAGGGTTCTTAACTGCTGCTGCTGCTGCTGAAATCACCAGGGGGCAGTCTCAGTGACTAAAATGGCCCAATGTGTAGGAAGGAACTGCAGATGCTGGTTTAACCCGAAGACAGACACAAAAGGCTGGAGTAACTCAGCGTGTCAGACAGCATCTCTGGAGAAAAGGAATAGGTGACCTGTTTCCTTTACTGTTACGCTTTTGCATATCTTTCATTTGTTTGTTCTATATCTCTATACCTCTCTACATCACTGTCCATATTTCTTGTTTCCCTTTCCCCTGACTCTCATTCTGAAGGGTCTCGACACAAAAGGTCACTAATTCCTTTTCTCCAGAGATGCTGTCTGACCCGCTGAGAATGTCCTAATGTGGTTATTGGGCAGCATAACATTTAATGTCCCTGTGTTTAGTTTAGAGATACAGCGCGGAAACAGGCCCTTCGGTCCACAGAGTCCGCACCAACCAGCGATCCTCGCACATTAACACTATCCTACGCACACTAGGGACAATTTACACTTATACCAGGCCAATTAACCTACAAACCTGTACATCTTTGGAGTGTGGGAGGAAAGCCGCGTGGTCACGGGGAGAACGTACAAACTCCGTACAGCACCTGTAGTCGGGATTGAACCCAGGTCTCTGGCACTGCAAGTGCTGTAAGGCAGCAACTCTACCGCTGCACCACCGTGCTGCCCTTACCACTGCGCCATGCCCCATATGATGTGAATGTATGATCAACTTGCCTGCTAGTGAGTTCAATGAGCACACCAGCCTCATCTTCTATCTCCTGCAAGAGATGGAATTCACATTTAGCAATTAATATTTGAATGTAGATTGCTTTGCTTATTTTTTTTAATCTAGTTCTAGAATGTACAAGAGTAGCACAGTCTAAGCTGAGGAACCTGCGCTTTATTTAATGCTGTCAATATTGTCACATATATTAAGTGTGAAGTGACCCGACTTGTTAATAATTTTCCATGATAGCCATTCTGTACCCATAATAAAACAACAATGCATTGTATGTATAAGAAGGAACTGCAGATGCTGGAAAATCAAAGGTAGACAAAAATGCTGGAGAAACTCAGCGGGTGAGGCAGCATCTATGCAGCGAAGGAATAGGTGACTTTTCGGGTCGAGACCCGAAGAAGGGTCGAGACTCTGAAGAAGGGTCTCGACCCAAAACGTCACCTATTCATTCGCTCCATAGATACTGCCTCACCCGCTAAGTTTCTCCAGCATTTTTGTCTACCGTGCATTGTGTGTATGTCAAGATAGACATTAAGGATAACTAAAATAATATTTTTCTCACCTTGAGTTCTTCATTTCCTTCAGACCTATCCTCTGCTTCGTGTTCATCCAGATACCCACTCACAATCGCAAGCCTTCGTCACGGGGAAAGAAACCAACAGGTATTAAACTGGTGATAACAATGACTAATCTTGAATGAAGCAGGCATCATTAAGTGCATGGAGGATGACCACGTTCATTCTTAGAATCTGTCATGGCTGGCAAGACCAGCATTTATTGTCCATCCCTAATTTCCCATGAATGTACCACCTTCCTGAAGAGCCGCAGTCTTTCTGATTAAGTTCTTTCTGCTACAGTGTTCTTGGGAAGGGAATTTCAGGGTTTAGACCTAATGACAGTGAAGGAACAGCAATGTATTTCCAGGTTAACAGTTTGTGTCTTGGAGGGGAACTTGCAAGTAACGATGTACCCATGCATGTGAGACCAATGGCTTTCTTGCTAGTATTGGTTATGAGTTTGAGAAGTGCTGTTGAGTCTCCCTCAACAGACTCTGGACTCTCTCTAATGCCTCCACATGCTTCTTATTACAGAACCAGAAGTGAACACAATATTCCAGCTGCGGAATTGTATTTTATGAAGGTTCAGAACGACTTCCTTGCTCTTATACCCTATGCCTCTATTGATAAAGCACCTGTCTTATTAACTGCTCTGTCAAGGGTTATAGACCTATACAGACTGGCAATGAGGTTTTTAGCCAAACTTGTCTATGCCAAGTCTGACCAAGATGTCATTCTGGGCTAGTCTCATTTGCCTGCATTTGGCCAAATCCTTCTAAACCAGGGGTGGGGAACCTGTGGCCTTAAGGCCATTATGAATCTAGGCCATTAAGTGCGGCCTTTTGAATGAATCCAAATTTTGTAGAACAAATCCTTTTATTTTTATTAATATGTTTTTGTTCATCTTATTATATTTATTTTAATCTTAAAATGAACGTATTTAAAATACCAAAGAGTAAAAGAAGATTCAACGAAATAATACTCCCCGACTGACGGCCACAACTAAAACATTAGTAAGTCATGAGGGCTATTATAACAAAATAATGTACATTTTGAAGTGTATCTAATTGAAGTTTCTTGGATGCAGCCTTATAGATCACAGCTAACTTAATGTGGCATTCCAACATGAAAAGGTTCCCCACCCCTGTTCTAAACCTTTCCTATCCAAATAACTTCCTCTGGCAGATCCTTCCTAATATCGATTACACTCCAAATGAAAAAGTTAAACCCGATGTCCCTCTTAAAACTCTCCCCTCTCCCCTAAAGCATATGAACTCTAGTTTTGGAATCCTCTAACCTGGAAAACAAGACTGAGCACTCACGTTATCCATGTCCCTCATGATTTTGTGTTTCATAAGCTCACTCCTCAGCCTTCTACGCTCCAAAGAAATTGTCCCATCCTTTCCAGCCTCTCCCTATAACACAAGCCCACAAGTCCAGGCAACATCCTGGTGAATTTCTTTTGCATCCTTTACAACTTGATAACATCCTTCCTATAGCTGGGTGACCAGAGCTGCAAACAGTACTCTATGTGTGATCTCACCAAGGACTTGTCCAGCTGTATCATAATGTCTTATTTTTTGTACTCAATACCTTACCCAATGAAGGCAAGTGTGCCAAACGCCTTTCTCACCATCCTTTCCACCTGAACTGCCACTTTCAGGAAACTATGCACATGTACTCATAGATCTCCCTATTCCACAACACTCTATAAGGCTCTAACATTTACTGTCTAAGCCCTGTTCCGTTTTGACACACCAAAGTGCAACTCATCACACTTGCCGAGCTAAATTTCATCTGCCATTCCTTGGCCCACCTTCCAAACTGATCTAGATCCTGTTGTAAAGTTAGATATCCTTCCTGACTGTCCATTATACCACTAATTTTGGAGTAATGTGCAAATTTACGAACGATGTTAACCATATTGTTATCTAAGTCATTAATATTGATAACAGCAGTGGACGCAGAACTGACTCCTGCAGCACTCCACTGCTCACAGGCAACTCTCCACAAATACCCTTTGACTCCTCCCTCCAAGCCAATTTTGAATTCCAAATGGATTCCATGTGGTCTAACCTTCCATGAGGGACCTTGTCAAAGGCCTTGCCAAAGTCCACATAGACAGGGATAGGGTGAGAAAGCAGGAAAGGAGTACTGATTTTCGAGCCAGCTGCGCCATTCATATTGAATGGCGGTGCTGGCTCGAAGGGCCGAATGGCCTACTCATGCAGCTATTTTCTATGTTTCTATGACCTGAAACGTCACACATTCCTTCTCACCAGAGATGCTGCCTGTCCCGCTGAGTTACTCCAGATTTTTTATCTATCTTCAGTTTAAACCAGCATCTGCAGTTCCTTCCTGCACATGGCCATTTTAAATGTCCCATATCAACAGCATCTTATCAAAATCCTTCTGGAAGTCCATAGAGTTTGACATTAAATAGATATGCTTCTAGCTATCAGACCTAACTTTGTGTTGAGTTTCATTGCCAATGGAGCAATTTCTTCAATCTCATGTGGACATTGATAATAGTTTTGCTATTTGTTCCAGAGGCTAAAAGGGAATGGAACAAACGTCCAGCAATGTGGTGATTCACTATTCACAGCAGTTTTTATTGTACCACACTTTGGTAGATTATTTGTAAACTGTGGGTCCGCAACATTATTTTGGCAGTTAAATCTGCTCTAATGTTTTTCATATATGTTACAACTGGCATGCAGGGAATCTATTCCTTCACTAATTTATTATCTATTTTTAATTAACCCTATTTGTACTGATCTGTCATTCCATATAACAGAGTAAAATAGTTTATTGAGATACTAGGTTAATAGCATTGGACTGGAACAAAATGAATAATTTCATACCAAATTTGGCATTCTATGCTCTCCGCATGGTCCTTCAAACTGGCATTTCCTTCATCTCTTCCTGTGTAAAATGAGGGAACAGTGGATTAAAATACTTGCAAGTAAAAGCTAAATGATACAAAATAAAATTACTGACCTGCTTGCTGGTCACCATTTCATTTTAAAACTTCAAAAAGAAAGCTGATACATTTTAGAATTTGCTGCCTAATTGCATTCTTAATTTCGAATATTTGGCTGAAAATTCGGCAGTAATCTTTATTTAGTATTAAGTAAAAAACAAAATTTAACTTTACTTTAGAGATACAGTGTGGAAAAAGGCCCTTTGTCCTGAGTCCGCACTGACCATCAATCTCCTGTACACCAGTTTGATGTTATTCCACCCTCGCTCCCTACACACTAGGGGCAATTTCCAGCAGCCAATTAACCTACAAACTTTATCGTCTTTGGAGTGACGAGAAACAAAACCATCTGAAGAAAACCCACCTGGTCACAGGGAGAACGCTCAAACTCTGTACAGACAGCACCCATAGTTCAGATAGAACCCGGGTCTCTCACGTGAGGCAGCATCTACTGCTCTGAGTTTATGTGAACTTATAAACTTGCTCTTGCAAACAAACAAACACGTTTTGCATCCTCTGCAGCAAAAGTGCTATTTAAATCTTTAAATTACAGGTTTCAGTGCTTGAGAAGTTAGGGGTGGCACAGTGGCAGAGCAGTAGAGTTGCTGCCTTACAACGCCAGAGACCAGGGTTCGATCCTGACTTTGGTTGCTGTTTGTACTGAATTGGTACGTTCTCCATGTGACCACATAGGTTTTCTTCGGGTGCCCTGGTTTCCACCCACATTCCAAATATGTGCAGGTTTGTAGGTTAATTAGCTTCTGTAAATTTTCCCTTCGTGTGTAGGATAGAACCAGGGTACGGGTAATCGATGGTCGTCACAGACTGTTTCCACGCTGTATCTCTATACTAACCTAAACTAAACAACAATGGAGAAAAAAGGAATGTCTTTGTTTCTACCCAGTCTTTGACCACACTGGCCAATTGTAAGTAATCTTACTAGGCTATTCATATTCAGCAGGGAGATGATACTGTTGGATCTTAAATTTACAGAAATAAAATTCCTACCGGCCAAAGCATAGCATTTCTGTGTTTCTTTATCCTCTGTCAGCTGGAACATGTCACTGTAGGCACGAATCATTCGCCAGCAGAACTCCTTTCTCTTGCCATACTGTAAGTTACGATAAAGCTAATTCAAACACCATTGCTGAGGTATGACTCCATCAAAAACAATATGGATACCTGCTTTTAACAGTGTAAAACGATTAGCTGACTCTTAACGATTACTCATCATATACAATAAATGCAGAAATATTGAACCAAAAGTCCTGGAAGACAATCACCATTTGGAAAAAACATTTCTATGGATTGCTGGAGGGGACCTAAAATGTGAAGATAGACACAAAAAGCTGGAGTAATTCAGCGGGACAGGCAGCACCTCTGGAGAGAAGGAATGGGTGACGTTTCGGTCGAGACCTTTCTTCAGACTCAAAGTCATGGGAAAGGGAAACAAAAGTTATAGACGATGATGTAGTAGATAAAGAACAATGAATTAAAGATATGCAAAAAAGTAGTGATAATAAAGGAAACAGGCCATTGTTGGGTGAAAACGAGAAGCTGGTGCGACCAAGACCAAGGTGGGGGGGGGGATAGAGAGAGAGGGAATGCCGGGGTTCCTTGAAGTTCGAGAAATCAATAGTCATATCACTGGGCTGTAAGCTGCCCAAGCGAAATATGAGATGCTGTCCTTCTAAAATATGACAGTTGACCTCAATCACAACATTATTAGCATTTCCTTTGTGGTAGCCCATATCCATCGACTAAAATGTTGGCAAAAAATATCATCGTGATTCATTTATAGTAGTGACCAAAAGTTGAGTTTCATAAAGCTGCAAAGGAACTGCTTAAGCAAAGTATATGTTGAGGTCAAGCATTATATAAAGGATGAAATGTTCCTCTGTATGATTTTATTTGCTCACAGTGGAACTACATGAAACTTTGTAATTTAAAGGATCAACACTTAAATTGCAATCTTGTGGTCACTGTGAACTCCTACACATAACCTTTCTGCATGTACTTCTTCACCTTAAAGTGTGGTCTCACCAACGATTTGTACATTTGCAACATGGCAGCCCAACTCCAGTAATCAATACAGGCACAAAAAGCTGGAGTAACTCAGCTGGTCAGACAACATCTCTACCCTGACTGATGAAGGCAAGCGTGCAACACATCTTCTTCACTACCCTGTCTACCTATGTTACCACTTTTAGCACCTCCATTTACTGTATATGTCCTACCCGGTTTAACTTACCGAATTGTAACACTTTGCACTTGCCCAAGTTAAATTACACCTGCCATTACTTGACGCCTCCCCGTTGGATTGCAACCTTGTCGTGGTCGGGGAGCTTGTGTGTCTCAGTGACCCCCAGAGCTATGCCAGCGGGAGAGTCATCTCCTGTTAGGGTCTCCCATGCTGGACAGGGTAGAGGCGAGACGAAGAGCGATCCACTGGTCCTCCAGGTTGGAGGTTGAGCACAGGGCTAACAACCCTGTCTCGTAAAACAAATATGTTACGGAAACAGCAACTGAAGGAATCAACACTGGAGGACCTTTGTTGCTGCCCTACATGCCAGGAGGCATAATAGGCAGAAAGTAAGTATTACTTGACGCAGTTAGCCAAGGAAGTAGGCTCCTGTTGTAATCTTAGATAACATTCTTGATTACCCACTAAACCACCAATTTTGGTGTCATCTGCAAACCTACCTACCATGTTACCAACATAGTCATCCAAATCGTTAATACTGACAACGAACAATAGTGGACTCAGTACCGAACCCTGTGGTACATCAATGGTCAATGGCCTTTTATCTGAATAAAAGCTCCTCACAGCCACCCTCTGTATTTTTCCACAAAACCAATTTTGTATCCACTTCATTATTTCACCCTGGATCCCATGTGATCTAACCTTCCAGATTATCCTACCACGTCAGACATTGCTGAGTTACATGTGGACAACATCTACCACTCTGTCCTTATCAATCTTCTTCATCACTTCTTCAAAAAAACTCAATTAAATTTATGTTCCACAATGGAACTCTAACACCATTAAAATGTAGTAAAGCAATTTCTAAGCCCATTGACTGAGGTAGGTGAGCCTGCCAAGTTTCATTTAATTTGAAACTTGGAGAATATTTGTGCAGAATAAAAATGAAATTATAAATTGCAATAATGTAGTGGAATTGATTCTGCTAAAGACAGGAATATTTTTTTCTTAAACAGACTTTGGTCACTGCTGTTTGCATTAGTCTTCATAGCACGCCCCTGATACTGGCTCTTGGTGTGTAGGTCGAGTTTAGTTTGAGTTTGGTTCATTCTCACGTGTACCGAGGTACAGTGAAAAACTGTGGTTGCCTGCTAAGTTGGTTGGTTAGCGGAAAGACAATACAAGATTACAATCAAACCACCCACAGTGTACAGATGCGGATAACGGATAAAGGAATGTCACTTTGCTAGACTCATGAAGACCAGCTGCTGAGAAAAGGCATTATTTTTGGAAGACTCGGATACAGAAATGTTATTATTGCAGATTTCTAAACAGCTCCTGAACATGGACAAGGTTCTTTATCAATGTATTTTGAAACTGCGATGATCTATTTATTCTTATATCAGATTTATAACACTTTGCTATTTCCTACAGTAAAAATAGAAAATCCTCGCCCAGGAATTATCAGTGGAAAGAAAAACAGTGTTCACAATTCTGGAAAATGACCCTTCATCTTATGACCCCATCTTTTTAAACTAGCTTACACATTTTAACTGCAATAACTGCATCTCTTATTTTATATCAATCTTAACTCGTTGTGCTATACTACGTTGCCAATTGTATGTTTTATTGTTGATTTTGTAATTACTGGTGCTTTGTTGCTTATTGTATGTTTATTACTGATATTGTGTGATGTAAGGTGACCTTGAATGTCTTGAAAGGCGCCATTAAATAAAATGTATTATTATTATGTTTAGACTATTGCTTCCCTTCTCCATAATCAGGTGAACATTTTGTGAATTTGGAGTTGGTCCAACAATGGGAAAAATTGGCTTTGCCCCAACAAAATGTAGTTAAAAGGTAATTTCTCCAGAAATTCAAGGAATCAATGTTGAAGAAATCATGGACAGGATGTTGATTTTACTTGCTATTAATGTTCGGTGTTCCGAGAATGGTGACAGGGCTGCTTTTTTACTTCCCATGCCATGATTTACGACTGGATGACTTTAGAAGCCAATTACAGAGTATGGATTAAAAATTCCACTTAAGACAGGTGTCAGGGGAAAAAAAGTGGGCCAATGGAAATGAAAATATTAAGGCTAGAAACCTTAAATTAAACCACTTAAACAAACATTTTTAGCATTGAGCCAGTTTATCACAGCATTACTCTTCTGCATTTATCTGTGTTTCCGTGGGCACTACAAGCATTGCTAAGGCATCGAGTAAATAAAATAAGATAGACACAAAATGCTGGAGTAACTCATCGACCCAAAACGTCACCTGTTCCTTATCTCCACAGACGCTGACTCCAGCATTTTGTGTCTATCTTCGGTTCATACCAGCATCTTCTACACAGAGCAAATAAAATATTTTGTTTAAGAAAGAACTGCAGATGCCGGAAAAATCAAAGATAGACAAAAATGCTGGAGAAACTCAGCGGGTGAGACAGCATCTATGGAGCATCTATATAATATAAAATATTTTGATTTGTTTTTACCTTATTTTTATTGTCCAAAAGGACTTTGAATCCTTGTTCTTGCTCCTCTTTCGTCCCATCGTGTAGTATGTCTACTTGTTGCAGGAGTGAATTAATTTCACTTTCATCATCTATGGGGGTTTTCAAAGACTGTATAGAGGAGTCAGCCTCTGGTTCCGTGGGAGGGGAGAAATTCAGAACCTGCACCAAATCGCTGACCTCTTCTTCGTCCTTCTCTATTTCTGTTTCATTACTTGGTATTGTAAAACTGGAATACACGAAGTTCAGTAGTTGTAAGTTTTTTTTAACGTAAAACATGTCAATAGAGTTGGGAGAAAACCTTGGCATACCAAAGGCACTTTTTGTGGACGGGAGAAATCAGGGATTGCTATTGCCAACATACAAAGAACAGGAGAGCGTTCCAATATTGTGGATGGTGAACAGATTGGCTAACCATTACATGAACAGAAAAAAGATAGAGAATCACAAGTAAAACTATGGATAGACACAAAATGCTGGAGTAACTGAGTGGACAGGCAGCAGCTCTGGATGGAAGGAATGATGATTCCAGTCGAGACCTTTCTTCAGATTGTGAGTCGGGGAGAGGGAAACACTATAGAATGTAAAAAATGGGATAACATTCTGAAAAAGTGTGCTATCTGCTGTCTTTAAATATCGCCGACTTATAAGTGACCTTCAGCTGGTACTCCTTTCACTACTGTGAAAAATTGTAATAAAAAAGTGAAAAGAGATTTTAAAAAGCTGTAGGTAGACAAAAATGCTGGAGAGACTCAGCGGGTGAGGCAGCATCTATGGAGCGAAGGAAATAGGCTATGTTTCAGGTCGAAACCCTTCTTCAGAGAAAAAAACTGTATCTACTGCTTCAGTAAATGACCCTTTTACATTGCTTGGCAATCCACAGAATGGTGTAAGAATAACAATAAATGCAATCCATTACCCAATCTCCTGTTGAAATTGAAGAATTGACGAGTCCGCCTCCGGGCCAGCCCTATCATCTGTGAACGATGCAGCTGCGAATGCCAGCATGGAACAGTCCAATCCTGCAGGGATTTCTATTTGTCTGTTGATTGTAAAGGAAATATAAATTCTTGCTTTCAAACTTACTAAAAGATTTACAAAGTTCAGATACAGTTAAGTTTCCTTAAATCATAAGGGTTATAGAGCACAGAAACAGGCCCATCAGCCTAACTCGTTTACACCAACCAAATTGTTTAACAAGGCTAATCCGATTTCCATGCACCTGGCCTATATCGATCCAAACCTTTCCTATCTGTGTACCTGTTCAAGTGTCTTATAAATCTCATAGCTGTACCCAAGGAAAAATGCTGGAGTAACTCAGCGGGACAGGCAGTATCTCTGGAGAGAAGGAATGTGTGACGTTTCGGGTCGAGGCCTTTCTTCAGACCCTATCTGTACCTGTTCTACCACTTTGTCTGGCAGCACTTTATTTTACACTGCTCCCTTCTGTGTGAACACTTTACCCCTCAGGTTCCAGCTAGTAGAACTTATCTCACAGCGCTAGAGACCCATGCTCGATCCTGGCCTTGGGTGCTGTCAGTGTGGAGTTTGCATGTTCTTTGTGACCACGTGGATTTTCTCTAGGTGCTCCGGTTTTCTCCCACAACCCAAAGACGTGTGGGTTTGTAGGTCAGTTGGCCTCTGTAAAATTGCCCCATATTTGTTAGGAGTGGATGAGAAAGTAGAATAACATAGAACTATTGTGAATGGGTGATCGATAGTCAGCGTGGACTCAGTGGGCTGTTTCCAAGCTGTATCTCTAAACTCTAAATCTTTCCCCTCTTAGCTTAAACCCCTGCCTTCAAAAAGTTTTTGATTGCCGTCCCCTGGGAAAAAGACTATGACCATTCACCTTATGTATGTCCCTCATGATTTTATACACCTATTTTTTTTTATTTTTTTTAAATATTTTTTTATTGGAGATGCGTACACAACCTAGTTACATCATTACAGTCCTACATTATTAAATTGATAATATTGTTAAATATTATTACAATGTCTCCAATACCTTTTGCTTTTTTTTTTAAGCTAAATAGAACTAAAGAGAAAGGTGAAGTAAAGAAAGAGAAAAAAGAGAAGAAAAATAAAAAAATAAAAAAATTTTTTTTTAAAAAACAAAACAAAAACAAAAACAAAAACAAAAAAATGAAAAAAAGATAGTTAAAGAAGAATGGAAAAATTTATTAAAATAGAAAACTTCATTCGAGATATATTCGTACATTTCTAGATATAGCGTTTCATCCATTCTTTAGCCCGGGTGCTAGTCAGGTTCCTGTGCTGAACTGTTCTGGCCCTTTAGGTAGTCAATAAAAGGAGACCATGTTCCAACGAATAATTCCTGTTTATCCAACAGGGAGAGTCTGATTCTTTCCACATTTAAGGTCTCCGTCATTTCTATAATCCACATTTTAATTGTGGGGGTCGTAGGGCCTTTCCAAAATTTTAGAATTAATTTTTTTCCTGTTATTAAACTATAATCAATAAAGTTTCTTTGTGTTATTCTAAATGTTTGATTTAATTCTAATATTCCAAGTATTATTAATTTTGGATCTGGGTCCACTTTTGTGCTGGTTACTTTAGATATTATACTGAAATTATTTACCCAGAATTGTTTAATTTTTATACAGTTTGCAAACATATGAGATAAGGTAGCTTCTAAATGTTGACATTTATCACATATAGGTGAGATATGTTGAAAAATTTTATGTAGTTTTGTTTTGGAATAATGTAACCTATGTATTACTTTGAATTGTATTAGAGAATGTCTGGCGTTTAATGAACATTGATGTATGTGTTGCAAACTTTCTTCCCAAGTATCTTTCGTTATTATTTGATTTAATTCTTTTTCCCATGTTTGTCTATGTAAGTCCGTCGATGGAATGTCACTGTCTAATAAGATATTATATATATAAGATATTAATTTTTCTGTATGAGGATGTTTGTTCCAACATTCATCAAGAATTTCTGAATTTCTAATTCGAAAATTTTGAGTATTTGATTTTACATAATCTCTAAGTTGAAGATATCTGAAGTAATCATTTCCTCGAAGTCCGTAAGTCTGTTGCAACTCCTGAAATGTCAGAAAAGTGCCTTCCTTGTAAAGTTGTCCCATATTTTTAATTCCATAATTCTTCCATTGTGTAAAACCCCCGTCCAACCATGAAGGCTTAAACAAAGGGTTATTCACAATTGGAAGAAAAAGTGATAAATTATCTAATTTTAATGTCTTTTTTAATTGTTTCCAAATTCGTATAGCACTAAATATTATAGGGTTTTCCCTATAAATTTTTTTGTTTAATTTAGACGTAGCAAATAAAATCGAACCGATATCAAAAGGTAAACAATCTTCCTTTTCCATTTTTAACCAGTCTGGCTGATGATCTATTTCTTCCAACCAGAAATTCATATTTTTAATATTAACTGCCCAGAAATAAAACAAAAAGTTGGGTAAAACCAAGCCTCCATTCATTTTTGATTTACACAAATGTCTTTTGTTTATCCTATGATTCTTATAATCCCAGATGAAATCATTAATAGAATCCAGTTTTTTAAAAAAGGTTTTTGCCAGATATATCGGAATTGTCTGAAAAAGGTATAATATTTGTGGTAAAAAAATCATTTTTATGGCATTAATTTTGCCTACCATTGAGATAGGAAGTGTTTTCCAGTATTGAATATTCTTATGTAGTTTATTTAGTAATGGTGGAAAATTTGCTTTAAATAATGATGTATATTTCTTAGTTATATAAATACCTAGATATTTAAATTTTTCCTTTACTATTTTAAATGGAAATTGTTGTATTATCTGTTTGTTATGTTCCCTTATTGGCATAATTTCACTTTTATTCCAATTTATTCTGTATCCTGAAAGTGAACCAAATTGGGTTATTAGCTTTAATAAGTTTGGAATACTAATTTCTGGTTTTGTAATGTAAATTAATACATCATCTGCGTATAAAGAAATTTTATTCACTGTATCCTTTGTGTTATATCCGTGTATTTCCGGATGCCCCCTGACTCTTTCTGCAAGTGGCTCAATAGCAAGCGCAAATAATAATGGAGATAACGGGCATCCTTGTCTACAACCTCTAGATAGACTAAATTTAGATGACAACCTTTGGTTTGTAAATATTCTAGCCATGGGATTTGTATATAACAGTTTTATCCATGTACAGAATTTCTCCCCTAACTGCATATTTTCCATCACCGAAAATAAATAAGACCATTCGACCTGATCAAATGCTTTTTCAGCGTCAAGTGAGATTATTGCTAGATCTTCCTTAATATTTCTCTTGGAATATATAATATTAAATAATCTTCTTAGATTATAATATGAGTACCGCTTCTGAATAAAGCCTGTTTGGTCAGGGTGTATTAATTTATTCATCACTGTACTTAATCTATTCGCTAGTATTTTAGTTAATATTTTCTGATCTGTATTTAAAAGTGCGATTGCTCTATATGATCCCGGGTCTTCCGGATCTTAACAGCTTTAGGAATAAGTGTTATTATAGATTCATTTAAAGTGTCTGGAAGTTTCTGTTGAGTATAGATATACTCATACAATCTTTGTAAACGTGGGCAAAGTCATGAAATTTTTTATAAAATTCGGAGCCTAAACCATCTGGTCCTACTGCTTTACCATTTTTTAAAGAGCCGATAGACTCCTCAATATCTTTTATGGTAATCTCCTTTTCTAATAATTCTCTATCGTTTGAATCTAAACCTTTTAAATTACATTTTAGTAAAAAATCTGCTATTTCTTCTGATTGTCCTACGGTTTTAGTTGAATAAAGGTTATGATAGTATTGGAGAAATCTATCATTTATGTCCTTAGGCATTTTTAATAATTCTCCTGTCTCTGTTCTAATTTTATGAATTATTTTTTCCCCTTCCATTTTTCGTAACTGATGTGATAATAGTTTTTGTGGTTTGTCTCCAAATTCAAAATGTAATTGTTTGGTTTTTTGATAAAGTTTTATTACTTGTTCTGAATACATTTTATTTAATTTATATTTTAATACAGCAATTTTATTATGTTTTAAAATAGATGGCATTCTCGCATTTTCTATATCTAGTTGCTTGATTTCACTTTCCAATGTTTGTTGTTTAATCCTGTTCTCTTTATTATAAAATGCTTGAGCGGAAATTAATGTACCACGAACAAACGCTTTAAACGTTTCCCACATAAGAGGTAGGTGTGTCAGGGTTGTCATTTACCTCATTATACACCTATTTTAAATATTAATTTAATCCAATTAATTTGCATGAAAGTGATGTGATTATCATTGTGCCAAAAATAGTCAAACAAATATGATTATTATTAATCTGAAGGTCTACTTGGATAAGAAGGAGATGGAGGCACATGGATCACACCCGTGCACAGATGAGATTAGTTTAAATTGGCATCATGTTTGGCTGAAGGACTTGTTCCTGTGCAATACTCTTCTATGTTCTGTTACAATCCAATTAAAAGTTTTAGATTGGAAATGAATCCATCTTGTTTGATTCTGAAATAGCAAAGCCTCCCTTTATGGTGCTACATAGAACAGTACACAGCCATATGCTTACATAAATAATATGAGTGTGTCTCCAAAATTGGAATGTTTAGGTATATGAAAGGTCCAAACCAGCTAATGAACAAATATACGTGTTCGGGTACTGAGAGGGAGTATTGGAATATATGCCAACAGGATATTATCTTAAACTGCAATGTCTGGAACATGTGGGTACAGTATTTGGAAAGGAGTTGTACATTTAGAATTGAAATAATATTTCTTTCCCAAAGGATTGTAAATCTGGAATTCTCTTCTCCAGGGAATTACAAGTTCATTCATTCCGTGTATTAGAATATGAAATTAGGAGATATTTGGTCACTGAAGAAAAAAAACATTTATAGGAATTGGGCAGGAAAGCTAAATTGAGGGGCAGGATCAGTCTTCCATTGGCCGAGGGAAACAAGTCTACTACTATTTCTAATGTTTCTATGTTAATAATGTGTGCCAAGCTAAGTTAGTCACAATGGGTGGAAGCCCTTGGACCAAAGGTTCATGACTAACCCTGCTTCACTCTCACTGTCTGAGGGTTTCCCAGCATTTGCTGTGAAGTAGATGGAGACAGATTCTGCGGAATCATCGCTGTCTCTCTTGGATTCATATCTCCTCTTCTTCCTCCTGGCAGTCTTGTATTTCTTCAGGCTAACCTGCTTCTCTACAATGCCCTGGATGCAGCCTCTCAGGGAGGACACCTCATCCTTCAGGCCATTCAAGCAGGTTTGTATGGAGTCGAGATGCCACCGGATTTCAGCCTGCTCCTCTGAGATCCCACTGGGGGCTTCTTGGTCCTCAGGCAGGAACAGCTCTTCTGACTTGAATGTGGGCCACACCAACTCCTGCCGCTCCAGGGCATCCAAGAGAAGGGGACCCTTGTGGTGTCTCCATAAGTAGTAGATCCCCAAGGCCCCCGAGGCCACCCCAGCCCCTGCCAGCAAGGCTACGGCCTTGAAGCTCTCCTTGCTGAACATTGGCCTTGCCCCAGTCACGCCATGCCGCCCATTGACACCCCGCTTGTGCTCACGTGACGCCGCGCCGCCGTTGCTAGGGACGCGCGAGCCGGGTCACATCCCGCGCGGCTGCGCAGACTCACGACCCTCGGGGGCGGGGGGGGGGGGGGCGCTGGAACAGTGCCCGCCGCGTCGTCACGGCAACGAGGGAGGACCAACGTCGTCACGGCAACGAGGGAGGAGCAACGTCGTCACGGCAACGCGGGGAGCCGCGTCGTCACGGCAACGAGGAGGATCATCGTTGTCACGGCAACGCGGGATCAGCGACGTCCTGGCAACGGGACCGATCAGTGTCGTCATGGCAACGAGAGAGCACCGTCGCCATTGCAATGGGGGGAAGCATCGTCGTCGTGGCAACGAGGGAAGACGGCGGCTGACCTTCTTGTATGTATGTCCATCATCACTTCCAGACACAATTACACACTTGACTCTAACCTTTCTGCCATCTGCTAACCTTTTACTGATGCATTACTCCTTTTGATATTCATGTTTGCAAGGCATAGAATGGAGGCACTGGCGGTGAACACAGGATCCCCCATCTGCCCTCTCCTTCACAACTTGGAGCAGCTTTCAATGTCCAACTTTTACCAATTCTGATCAATAAGCTGCCTGGCCTGCTGAGTATTGCATTCCCAGTGTTTTCTGTTTTATAATGATTGCAGAGTTGCCCATCGCAATATTGGCAGAAAACACAGAGATAACTTTGCAGTGATACCTTTCACATACAGGCAGAGATGACCAAGTGATATCTGCAGAGACCACCGTGCATAATTACACATTTCCTCCAGGCCAAAACATCTTAATTTGCAAGCATATGGTCATTCCCTCATTGCCTTTGGTGGAAAACCCTTGGAACTACTTCACTACTACACTCCTTCCTGCACCAGAAGGGCTGCTGAGGTTCAAGACTGTCTCACCATAACCTTCTCAATGGCAACTAGAATGAGCAATACATTTAGGCTTTGCTTGAAATGGGTACTATCAAGTCCATGATGGAGTGCTAGTCTTCAGAGGTGCAAGGGACTTGAGGGTGATCTTATAGAGGTGTATACAATCACGAGGGAAATAGATAGAGTGATTGCACAGAGCCTTTTACCCAGGATAGGGGAATCAAAAACAAGAGGACATATGTTTAAGGAGAGAGGGGCAAGATTTAGCAACTTGTTCACTCACAGTGAGTGGGTATAGATAATAAGTTGCCAGATGAGGTAGTTAAGGCAGATACTATAACAGCATTTGAAAAGTACTTGGACAGGTACATGGATTGGAGAGATTTAGAGGGATATGAGCCAAACATGGACAAATGGAACCAGCTTGGATGGGGCATCTTGGTCAGCATGGTCGATTCTGTTATTAATTGAAAAGGCCAGAAGATGGCGCTCTTTGAATACCTACTAAATACACTCCTGAATACAGTTGGTTTATCAGAAGTCAAGAGTCAAGAGAATTTTATTGTCATGTGTCCCAGATTGGACAATGAAATTCTTGCTTACTGCAGCACAACAGAATATGTAAACATAATACAGAACAGGAGATAAAAGTTCAGTGTGCCTATATACCATAGATCATATATGTACACAATAAATAAAATGATAAAGTGCAATAGACTGTTATTGTTCAGAGCTTGTTTGATGTTGTATTTTGTGGCCTGATGGCTGTGGGGAAGAAACTGGTCTTGAACCTGGATGTTCCAGATTTCAAGCTCCTGTACCTTCTTCCCGATGGCAACGGAGAGATGAGTGTGTGGCCAGGATGGTGTGGGTCTTTGATGATGCTGGCTGCCTTATTGAGGCAGTGACTGCGATAGATCCCTTCGATGGTGGGGAAGTCAGAGCCGATGATGGACTGGGCAGTGGTCACAACTTTGATGGTCTACAGGTTCATTGTGTCCAAATTATGAAAATGAAAAAAATGAAAGACTGATGACGTAGAACAATTACTAAAGGTGGAGAGAGAGTGAGGAAACTAGTTCTGCCATTTGTATGAACAAACATATGTAGATACGTCAGACTTTTGAATTTAATAATATTATGGGAGCTCGTATGTAGGGGTGTCCATCTGTAAACCAGGGATGGCCTGTTGTTTTGACTTGGATTTTAGAGTGAATTGCTTTATTATTTACACTTGATTGGGGATAGAACTGGGGATTGTCAATGATCTGGTCTAAAGGTTGCATTAAAAATGCTCACTTTAGCTCGTTTTACTGTTGAGTTGAGAGTACAGTTAATATAATAGATGTAAAAGATATCCGAATTGGAGGAGCAGGGAGACGATGGAAGGCTGTAGGTTTTGAGATAGCGAGGAATGATGTCATGGAGAGATTTTACAGGTTAGGGATTTTAATGTAAGGTTTTGTTGAGTTGTTTTAGCTAATATAGGACCGAACATGACAGTGATGAACCTGGGGTGCCTGTTAGGGTAATGTAGGCATCATAATATTGCCACAGACAGCTGTAGAGGATATTTTAAGGCGGATATTGACAGATTCTTGATTAGTACGGGTGTCAGAGGTTATGGTGAGAATGGTGTTGAGAGGGAAAGATAGATCAGCCATGATTGAATGGTGGTAGACTTGATGGGCCGAATGGCCTAGAATTTATGAATTTATCATGTCATCTTTAATCTGAAGATTGGAGTTTGATACATTTATAAATTAGTACACAACATTAGTACACAAAATTTACTACACAACATTGCAATTGAATGATGCTTCCTTAATTCAACTGATATTACATAGCATTGCAGATGTCAATAATAGTATGCATTGATGGTTCACCTGTATTCTGTAGTCCCTGTATTCTGTATTCTGTAGTCACCTGTATTCTGCAGTTTCAAATTATGAAATTGAAGTTATACAACAGCTGCAAAACAGGCTTTGTGTAATTGTAAAACGATTTTACTTTTACAATCCCTTTGCAACTGTGTGGAGTAATTAAGTGATTACTCAGGTTTCAACTATTTAGTTCATTTACGTAGCTGTCAGCATTTTACAATCGGTGGCTTGTCCTTCTCATTTATTACATTATTAATTTACACCCAATTGAACAATATGTATATGTAATGAACACTCAGAAATGAATCAAAAGGAATGCTTAGGATTCCTGTACCATTCAGCATGAAATGCAATGGAATTCAGGCCCCATATTTAATGATGGAAGTGAACCAGAGGAGGCTTACGAGAATGATCCCAGGGATGATTGGGTTAGCAAATGAGGAGAGGGTTCAATGGCTCTAGGCCTGTACTTGCTGGAGTTTAGAAGGATGAGGGGGAAATCTCATTGAAACCTACCAAATAATGAATGACCCAGATGGAATGGATGTGGAGAGAATGATTGCAGTAGTGGGAGAGTCTAGGACCAGAGGGCACAGACTCATAATAAAATGACGGACCATTAGAGTGCAGATGAGAAGCAATTTCTTTAGCCAGAGGGTGGTGAATCT
This sequence comes from Malacoraja senta, assembly GCA_038087875.1. Lineage (NCBI taxonomy): Eukaryota > Metazoa > Chordata > Chondrichthyes > Rajiformes > Rajidae > Malacoraja > Malacoraja senta. The sequence goes on along the minus strand of CM075997.1, from coordinate 3,391,678 downwards.
GTGGAATCCATTGATACAGACAACTGTGGAGGCCTAGTCATTGGGTATTTTTAAAGCAAAGATTGATAGGTTCTTGATTAGTGAAGGCACCAAAGGTTACGGGGAGAAGGTAGCAGAATAAGGGTTGACAGAAAAGTAGATCAGCCAACATCCCATCCTCTGGTTCTCCATTTCACTCTCCACCTCCCTCCTTTCCTCTGCACCCTTTTGGCTTCTGTACTTATCACCCCCAGCCTTAGATACTATCTCTTCTCTTCTCCACCTGAATCATCTTCAGTCTACCTCTTCTCGTCTAGCTCTTGCCCTAATCCCTTCCCTTCACCTCTTTCTACCAACTATCTCCCCTCTACTCCATCGACCTGGTCCGACCTGAATCACCATCTGTCCATTTCCCTCATTGATGCTGCTTACCTGCTGAATTCCTCCAGCAGTTTGTTTTTTACTCATGAACTGCAGTCGCTTTTGATATAATGGGGACAATTTTAATTGTACCCGCTCTTTGAAAAACTGATGTGAATGGTTACCAAGCTGATTTTGTGTCTGATTTTAGTTAGTGGAGAAAAACCTTGGCTGAAATCCAGAGTTCTACCTAATCCTGCCTGGGGAACTAGGTTAAAATTAACCCCAAAGGATGTAATATGGCACTAGTCTGTCTGGGCAGGCAGCCAACACACATGGATACCTGCACCTGGAATAGCAGGGATGGATTGTTCATCTGAAGATTACAGACTATATGAAATGTAGACTCAAAGATTAAATTGATTAGCGGTTGGGGGCAGGATATTTTCTTGTAATTGCTGTCATAACTTTTCAGGATTTCTGCTGCTTCTGATTCCTCATACAATGTGCATAGGCCTTCCTGTGGTTTGCCATGTTGAACTTTAGACTTAAGAAATACAGCGTGGGAAAAGGGCCTTTGGCCCACCGAGTCCGCGCCGACCAGTGATCACCCAGTACACTAACGCCATCCTATATACTGGGGACAATTTACCCCTTTTACCAAAGCCAATTAATGTACAAACTTGTTCGTTTTTGGAGTGTGGGGGGAAACCAGTGCACCTGGCGAAAACCCACAAGGTCGCAGGGAGAACGTACAAACTCTGTACAGACAGCACCTGTAGTCGGGATCGAAACCAGGCCTCTGGGGATGTAAGGCAGCAGCTCTACCATTATGCCACTGTGCCACCTTGAACAGTTGCCATGAAGCTACAGAAAGTGAAAGGACTCCAGGGAAATGAAAACTAACTAAGGTCTGTTCTCTGTTGACCTCTCCAGAATGGCATGTTCTAATGCAATCGACACAAGAAATTTGAGTGATACCATAATAACAGCATGCAGATTTTTAGTATATGTTTATGTACCTGTAAGTTTCACAAAGAATCTTGAGTAAAACTCAACTCAATCAAAGAACAACTGTAGTGAGGAGAAACATTAACATCAGTAAGTACATGACAACAGCATTGTGTGTCAAAATGTTAAAGGTTCCTGGCCTGAGTGAAATTGGAAAAACTGAATATTTCAATGGCCTGTTTATCAGCTTTATGAAGTAAGGGTGAGATTATTTACAGGATATTCTCACAATACTAATAAGGAAAAGGAACTCAGCTATGACGTAAAGGACTTTTATCCTTTTGGGTAAACCCTGGTATATTATCTGATTTATGAAAATAGAACATCCTCTCCAGAATTTAAAAAAAACAACTCAGGCACCAAGGACTCCACCTTGTTGTGGGGCATCAAAGTTGCTTGCTGTTTTTCATAATGTTTGAATTAGTCAAAAATGATGGAGAAACTCAGCGGGTGAGGCAGTCTTAGTCAAGTTTATTTTACTATCCCTTAAGGTTTAAAAGTTTAAATCTTTTACAATAGACTAACTAAATTTTGCTGAGTTATTACGTTGACAAACCATGACTTATTCTAATTTCCAGGATCAAATCTTTGCTGGGAGTTACACTGGTCCATCCATAACCTCTTTCCAGTTGAAGTTTGACAATAATATGTTGTTTGAATCTCTTACACAAATCTGTCACTTTTCACCTTGATTTTCTAATTAAGAGAAAAGTTATTTGTGTATTTTCATGTATTAATTTTTCAAGATCGGGGCATTATTGACAAAGCCAGTATTTATTGCCCATCCTCAAAGCCCCTTAAGAAGGTGATACTGAGATGCCCTCTTGAACTACAGCAATCTTTCTGGTAAAAATGTCGCGCAGTGTTGTTTGTGCACCTGAACAGAGTCACCACAATCTCTTTCCTCCAAGCAAAACAGCATCATGACTTGAGAATATATTGTTGTTTCTTTAATGCCAGTCTAAATTTCTGGAACTCTGTGCACCTGAAATCTTTGTCTATCGTGTCCAAAGACCTATGATCTTTCATGTTTAAGAAAGAACTGCAGATGCTGGAAAAATCAAAGGTAGACAAAAATACTGGAGAAACTCAGCAGGTGAGGCAGCATTTATAGAGCGAAGGAAATAGGCAACGTTTCGGGTCGAGACCCTTCTTCAGACTCACGCCCATCTCAGAGGAAGTGGTTGTGAACAAAGATACTTGGGAGATGCTGTCAGAGTAGCCAAGGCTAATAACTGCAGTCTATTTTTCTAGAAGGGAACAACGCAACCTTCGTGCACACTGATGAAGAGAGTAAATGTTTAGGCTGCATTGTCCTAAATGGTGTCAGGTTTCTTGAGAATTGTCGGAGCTGTACTAATCCAAGTGAAGAGTATTCCACCGTGCTCCTACCCTCTTCTCGCTGCTACTGTGAAGCAGGAAGTACAGAAGCCCGATGTCCCACGCCACCAGTCTACTTTTCTACAACTAGCCGGTTCTTGAACCGACCTGCACAACCCTAATGTTTAAAAAGGAACTGCAGATGCTGGAAAAATCGAAGGTCGATAAAAATGCTGGAGAAACTCAGCGGGTGAGGCAGTATCTATGGAGGTGACGTTTTGGGTCGAGACCCGAAACAACACCTATTTCCTTCGCTCCATAGATGCTGCCTCACCCACTGAGTTTCTCCAGTATTTGTATCTACCTGCACAACCCAGAAATCCTGGGAATACTCGGCAGCTCAGGTAGCATCTATGGAAATCAATCAAGGACGAGTCTCACCCTGGTCACTCCCTCTTCTCCCCTCTCCCATCAGGCAAAAGGTATAGAAGTGTGAAAACTCACACCTCCAGATTCAGGGACAGTTTCTTCCCAGTTGTTATCGGGCAACTGAACCATCCTACCACATCCAGAGAGCAGTGCTGACCTGCTATCTACCTCTTTGGTGACCCTCGGACTATCCTTGATCGGACTTTGCTGGCTTTACCTTGAACCAAATGTTATTCCCTTATCATGTATAAGAAGGAACTGCAGATGCAGGTTTAAACTGAAGATAGACACAAAAAGCGGGAGTAACTCAGCGGGACAGGTAGCATCTCTGGAGAGAAGGCATGGGTAAAGTTTCAGGTGGTGTCTCAACCTGAAACATCACTCATTCCTTCTCTACAGAGATGCTGCCTGTCCCGCTGAGTTATTCCAGCTTTTTGTGTCTATCTTCCCTTATCATGTATCTATACACTGTAAATGGATCAATTGTAATCATGTATTGTCATTCTGCTGACTGGTTAGCACGCGACAAAAGCTTTTCACTGTACCTCGGTACACGTGACAATAAACTAAACCGACCTGGATTCTGGTGTGCAGACACCATTAGTTGATCAGTTTCCAACTAGTCCTGAAGATTTGCTCAACACCCACAGGAAGTGAGATATAGCTTGCAGCAAGAAAGATAGAAAAAAGTGTCATTATAATGTTATGATGGACATAGATTATTAAAGGAATTCTTGTCCATGCATCTGTTACATTCTGTTGACGGTCCAAGGTCGATAGCTGTGATATAACATACTAACATAAACAATCATGCCAAGTCTTGAAATCCTAGTGACTGAAACAGTATAAAGAGGCCAATTGAAGAAGGGTCTCGACCCGAAACATCACCCATTCCTTCTCTCCAGAGATGCTGCCTGTCCCGCTGAGTTACTCCAGCATTTTGTGTCTATCTAAAGAGGCCAACAGGTCTTTATGGAGACTACCCATGTGGAAAATATAGCTATGGCTACTGCTAGCATTGCTGCAGAGGACACATTTTAAAGCCACTGGGAAAAGCAAAGACTAATACTCGGCTATAAATAGATGATTTATTGTTAATCATCTTACAGTTTGACCAGGTTAAACACGTAGTCCGATTGGAATTAATGAATAGATGTCCTCTGACTAGAAGTATTATCCACATTGTTGCTAAAAGCTATCTCAGATATTCTCTTCTCCAAATTTCTAGAAGAATAAAAACAAGTCTGTACTTTGTTTGCATCTTTACCATCTCAGAATGTCCCAGAGTTGCTGTAACATGGGAAATACCATGGCTATTGGGTAGAGAGGATTTAAACTAGCGTGACAGGAGGCTGGGAAGCAAAGCAATGATTCAGGCAGCAGAATTGGAAATGGAGGGAAATAAATGAAACAGAGCAAGTTTGAAAGGCAGAGCAAACATTCTTGCCAAAAGCATCTGTCTCTGCTTAATAGTATTGTGAATAAGGCTGTTGCGTTGAGGACAATGATAGGTGTAGTATGACATTATAGTGTTAATGTAAATGTGATTTAAGGTTGGGCTGGGCGGTCAGTTTCAGTTTCAGTTTAGTTTATTGTCACATGTACCGAGGTACAGTGAAAAGCTTTTGTTGCATGCTAACCAGTCAGCGGAAAGACAATACCTGATTACAATCGAGCCGTTTACACTGTACAGATACATAATAAGGGAATAACATGTAATGCAAGGTAAAGCCAGAATAAATGTTGCTGTGGGACTAGAGATTTAAGAGTGTGGAGCGATTGTAATATGTGTTTGTCGATCTGTTTCTGTAACTAGTTGCGTGGGATGAGCACCATCAGAAGCTTAATGTTGCTGCTTATAAGGCTTTCAGGTGAGATAGAAGGGATCAAGGGGGAAGGAAGCACTACTGGTGAGGATTTGAGTATAGGAGCAAGGAGGTCCTACTGCAGTTGTACAGGGCCCTGGTGAGACCGCTCCTGGAGTATTGTGTGCAGTTTTTGTCTCCTAATTTGAGGAAGGACATTCTTGCTATTGAGGGAGTGCAGCGTAGGTTCACCAGGTTAATTCCCAGGATGGCGGAACTGACATATGACGAAACAATGGATCGACTGGGCTTACGTTCACTGGAATTAAGAAGGATGAGTGGGAATATTATAGAAACATATAAAATTCTTAAGGGGTTGGACAGGCTAGATGCAGGAAAAATGTTCCTGATGTTGGGGGAGTCCAGAACCAGGGGTCACAGTTTAAGAATAAGGGCTAGGCCATTTAGGACTGAGATGAGGACAAACTTTTTCACCCAAAGAGTTGTGAATCTGTGGAATTCTCTGCCACAGAAGGCAGTGGGGGGCAATTCACTGAATTCAAGAGAGAGTTAGATATAGCTTTTAGGGCTAACAGAATCAAGGGATATGGGGAGAAAGCAGGAACGGTTACTGATTTTGGATGGATGATCAGCCATGATCATATTGAATGGTGGTGCTGGCTCGGGTCAAATGGCTATTTCCTATGTTTCTCGGATCAGAAACAATCACAGATATGAGAAGCAGTGTGTTAGAAGGAGCATCACATGAGCAACAAAAAAAAGATTAGCAGCATTAGGCCATTCAGGCCCCGGCCCACTCAACCAGTCTACACAATGAAGGTGTATCATCCACATCTGTACCCTGTTTCCACCTTGTCACCCTATCCCTTCAGCATGAAGCAATATATCTACCTCTATTAATATTTTTAATAACTTCACCTGCCCTGTGGTAGAGAATTCCACAGGTTCCCATCCTCTGGGAGAAGAACATGTCTTCTGATCTTAGTTCGCAATGGAGTACTCCATAAACTGAGGCTGTGATCCATGGCTCTGAATTCTCTAGCCACAGTTTGCAGAGTTATTCTATCGAGTCTGCCAAGTCTTGTCATAGTTGTATTGATTTCAATGGGATTCCTTATTATTATTCTCAACTCCTGTAAATATAGACCTATCAACCCAAATTCTGCTCATACATCACAGTCAAATAATTTTTTGTTGCACTCCCTCCTTTTCAAGAACATACTTCCTCAAGTCAGGAGACCAAAACTTCTCACTAAGATCCCGTGACGCTGCAAAACATTCTTGCACCTGTACTTAAATTTTAAATTACAACAGACTTCCCCACAGTCTAAGACAGATGGAATAAATTTGTAAACAAATTTCTGTCATGCAAAAATGTTAGCGTTGTACTAGTGGGAGATTTTATTAACTAGGATACACTCAAGAGTGAAAGGTATAGTTTAGAGATACAGTGTGGAAACAGGCCCTTCAGCCCACTGAGTCCACGCCAACACTAGTTCTATCCTTCACTCCTACAAACCTGCAGGTCTTTGGAGTGTGGGATGAAACCAGAGCACCCGGCGAAAACCCACGCGGTCACAGGGAGAACGTGCAAACTCCGTACAGACAGCACCCATTGTCAAGATTGAACCCAGCTCTCTGGCGCTGTAAGGCAGCAACTCTACCACTGTGCTGCCCTGTAGAGAGGTCACAGAATTCCTAAACTATATTCAGGCGTATATTTATCTGGTATGTATCAAGCTATCTGGTATATTTTATGCAAGATCACTGTGTCCTTCCGATATATGGCCTTGAGATTCTCAATGCTGCACTAAATGCTCATTCTTCACGGAGCAGTCAAGGGCCAGAGATTCCCTGGAGTCAGTGGGAATGTTGCATTTCTTCAAGAAATCTTTGACAATATTCTCAAATCTTTTCTTCTTTCTCCAAACTAATCTCTTTCCACGACAAATCTTTGGAATAAAGTGTCTACTTCAAGAGTCCAGTGTTAGGAATGCAAACAATATGGCTTGCCCAACATAGTTGCCTGAGTGCACCTAGGATCTCAATACTGGGGATTTTGGCGTGGGAAAGGACACTGATGTTAGTTCACTTAATTTTCCAATAAATTTGGAGGAGTTTGCAGAGAAAGTTTTAGTTTAGTTTAGTTTGGAGATACAACGCGGAAACAGGCCCTCCGGCCCACCAAGTCCGCACCGACCAGCGATACCGTGGTGATATATTTCTTGTATATTGAGATGTCCATGTAGGTTCTCCAATTCTCAGAAGTATATCAAAGGGCAAGGATGAGGTCTTCATTGAGTGGATGTGAACGTGGGACAAACAAAGAACTAGTGTGAATGGGTGTTCGATGGTCAACGTGGACTCTGCAGACCCAAGGGGCTGTTTCAATGCTCTAAACTAAAAACCAAAGGTTGTGCTGGTGCATTGAAGGAGAATTTAATCATTGATATCTGCATTTGCGGAGGAGTGGCTCCAAAGATATGGGAAATGGTCCGTGCTTTCCGTGGTGGATACTTTTACTGCCTGAGTATAGTGTGCTGCAGCAGGGGCAGATTAGTAGAGAGAGGCCCCTGTCCTTGATTTTGAGTGTAAGGTCCATCATTTTGTTTACTTCACAGAGTCTTGGAGCTCGGCTTGTATGCATGCGCAAAACGTTTGGTCTTAACCTCCTGAGATTAATCATATCCAACTTCAGTAAACAAAGATAAATCATTCACACGGACTGGAGAGATGATAATCTACACAATGAGTAAAGGTTAGAAAGAGCAGGAAATAGACTAAAGCGGCAGCTAGTTCTTACAAAGATCCAGCACAATTAGTCAAATGGGCCTCTTCCCATTGCTAAATAATTCAACAAGATAATGATAGGAGGTAACCGACCTGCTAAACTTCAACATTAATAAGCCTTGCTTTACTTTTTGCTTTTAATTTTTGGTTTTATTAGTATTTGGCAGAATTGCACATTTTAGTCAACTGTATAAAGCTCATTTAAATCAAAATGAATAGTAATTGGCAGACAAGTTCAGAATTTAATGTGATTTTTTTTCCCACAAACATACAGTCTTTCATATAGTGAAGAACATGTTCATCCCGTGACAGTGCCCCTCCCTCAAATGCCGCTATGATTCCTATCACTGGCTAACAACCAGGGATGGCCAACTTCATTGGGAAAAGCTGGGTCCAATTAACTGTCTGAAGAAGGGTTTCGGCCCGAAACGTTGCCTATTTCCTTTGCTCCATAGATGCTGCTGCACCCGCTGAGTTTCTCCAGCATTTTTGTCTTCCTCCAATTAACTGATATTGGTTTGGCCATCTGAATCTTGTCAGCTTACTCCCTATAAACTCAGGTATTCCAGCCAGAGGTGAGAAAAGAAGCAGAAGTTTAAAAATGTAATAATAATAATAATAATAATAATATTTTAAAAACGATAAATAAATAAATAAATGATGGCTTTTTAGAAAGAAAAAAGAAAGAAAGAAAGAAAGAGGATGAAGAAAGGGAAGTGAGAGATGAAGGGAGAGAAAGTGGGGCACCTCCCTGCTAGCTGTCCTCTCCTGTTGCAGGTTCGAGGAAGACAGACCAACTGGGACAAGCCCGAGACCACCAGTGCTACTGTGTGGTGAAGACTGGGCTGCCAGGAAGAAGCTCCAGACAGCCAGTGCCTCTACTGAGGCCAAGACTGGCTGGTCAGGGCAAGCCTGAGACGGCAGTACCTCTTCCTGCCTGTGAACAATGAGGGACTGTGCTCACACACACAGGCAAAGCCTGAGCCGCCAGGATAAACCTGCGATCGCAGTGTCTCCTCCTGAGGCAAGGGTGAACTGCAGGGAGAAACTGGAGATCACCGCGTCTTCTCCTTCGAAGATCAGGACTGAGCTGCCGGGATAAGACCGAGATCGCCAGCGCCACAACACATGTGCCCTGATGGTGAGGGACAGTGCCCCCCCCCTGTGGTCCTGGACTTTCTTACCATTGTAAATAAAATATATCATGAGTTCACCCGACTGCGAGTGTCGGTGTGGCCATGGCCGGACCATAGCATTATCCCTGATGCCACAATCTTTTCACACCATTTTCACCCAGACTTTTGCTCCTTATCACCACCATCTCTCCCAACCCCAACACGACTCATAAACAGTGTTTGTTTTGACCTTATGAAAGCCACATGCAGCATTCTTAAAGCAAACTGCATTTATTGTTGATGTGTAGTTTTATCATTGGAATAAGCCAATTGTCAGAAGAAAACACTGTAACTTCATTTTTCAGGGAACACTTCGGAGTTTTTTTTAAATGGTACTTTCAAAACCAAAGAATTCCAAACTAAGCATTAACTGGACAGCTCCAGTAATAATTTCTTCAGTTATTAAATGCCACAACAATAACTGATCTGGTCAGGACCTACAAGGTACCAAGTCTATTTAGATGGTAGACAAAAATGCTGGAGCAACTCAGCGGGTGAGGTAGCATCTATGGAGCGATGGAATAGGTCACATTTCGGGTCATGACCCTTCGTCTGAAGAAGGGTCTCAACCTGAAACATCACCTATTCCTTCACTCCTATGTTGCCTCACCCGCTGAGTTTCTCCAGCATTTTTGTCTACCTTTGATTTTTCCAGCATCTGCAGTTCTTTCTTAAACAACTCAATTTAGATGCATCTTCACACATCAAAAAGGAAAGGTCTATGCTAGAATGTGGTGTAACTAGTTGCATTCAGGGCCATAGTTGCAGGAGCAATCATTTCAGGTGCCATCGAGAATAAGTCAAGCAAAATGGATGAAAATAAATGGGAGTAGTCATTTATGATTAATTTTTCAAAATGTATTTTAGAATACATTTAGGAATGAAGACCTGGATGAATCTGATTAAATCTAGCAAAATGGATGAAAATAAACGAGGGAGCATCATTTTAGAGTAATTTTTCAAAATGTATTTTAGAATACACTTTGGAATTAAGACCTAGATGAAGCTGATTAAATCTAGTTTCAACAGACCAATGTCAGTCTTCAGTTCCCACTGACTTAAACACAGACCAGATGGTTTCATTATGGTTGTACTTTCCTCGGAAGGGCCTCTTCCGAAATCCTAACCCCATGTGGGTAAAGAATTTGTCATTCTCAAGTCATTTGGCAGTGAAGCAAATTCATTTTTCTGGCCAAATATGGAGCCAAGGCAGAAAGCCAAGATAAACTCAAATCAATTAGGTCACAGGAATGCCTCCATCAAAACGGGGTTAACCCTATCAGAGCTAAATCTATTTTGCCACTTGAGATTTAAAAAAACGTATTTTAATAATTCCCATGTGCCTAATTACTATTGACCCCTGAGCAAACTCTCTGGAGACAACAAAGTTGTACAGCACCAGTTATGAGTGGTGTTTTAGGGGGCAGGAATCCTGTCTTAAATCTCATTCCAGGGATGGCTGGACCATCTCTGAGGAATGTGATTAAAAAAAAAACATGGCACTTTTTTGAGGAAGAGCAGGGGATTCTTCCCAGTGTCTGGCCAATTCTTATCCCTGAAGCAACATTATCAAAACAGGTCATTTATCATGTCGTTGTTTGTGAGAGCTAGCTGGGTTTCTTGAATTCTGGAAGTTTACAACCCCTGTGAACGAAGATGAAAATAAATCATTGGGTGTTGAATAGAGAGCTCTCTTATTATATTTGTGCACAGTTGCGTGCTGATTATAAAAGTCGTGCAAGTAGCAAGAATGAGATGGTGGAGTGGGGATTGCCGGGTTAGTGGGATACTTTAGAAAGCTTTTTTGAGCACTGGTGATGAACTGTTCAATTGCATAAAGGAAAGTTGGTATAGTATCCAGATAAGAATGATAGCCATTGAGCTGTGAAGTTAGATGGGTTAGGCAAGCAATAACAATAGTGTACGAGAATGATTCCAGGAATTAATAGGTTAACATAAGATGAGCGTTTGATGGCACTGGGCCTGTACTCGCTGGAGCTTAGAAGGATGAGGGGACACCTCATTGAAACTTACCAAATAGTAAAAGCCCTGGATACAATGGATATGGAGAGGATGTTTCCACTATTGGGAGAGTCTAGGAACAGAGGGCGTAACCTCAAAATAAAAGGACATATCTTTAGAAAGGAGAGGAGCAGGAATTTCTTTAGTCAGAGGGTGGTGAATCTGTGGAATTCATTGCCACAGAAGGCTGTGAAGGCCAAGTCCATGATTATTATTAACGCGGAGATTGACGGATTCTTGATTTGTTCGGGTGTCAGAGGTTATGGGGAGAAGGCAGGGTTGAGAGGGACAGATAGATAAGCCATGATGGAGTAGACTTGATGGGTCGAATGGCTTAATTCTGCTCCAATAACGTATGTGTTTTGTGGCAGGCTGGTTGGAGATCTTGTGGTGATACCTCCTGGAACATGTGTAATGACATGTCCTATACTGAAGCCTTTCACCTTCTGGTTGCAAACTCGTTTGCAAAAGAGAGTGCAGACTAAACATTCACCAAGATGTGCAGAAAAGAGTGCAAACCTTGGCTAATGTTTAGTCTGCAAAGCCTAGAGGTACCTCAACCAACTGTAGCTTCTCAGTAGCTTCTGTGGGTAAGTTCTGCTTATTTCGTACACACCAGCACTGGAATTCTTTTTAAACGTATTCATTTTCTGGAATCTGGCAGCCACGTGTAAGACCACTATCAATTGCTTCTCCATAAGTCCTTCAATGAATGGTTCTTTAAGCTGCTGCATTCCTTTTAGTGAAGGTGCTCTTACAGATGCAGCAGGGATCACTCCAGGAGCCATCTTTAAATAGAATTAAGCAAAATGGATAGAAATGATCAAAAATGAATTTAAAATATTTTTCACAATTTTAGAAAAGCCTGAACAACGATGATTATATCTTAGATAGACACAAAATGCTGGAGTAACTCAGCGGGTCAGGCAGCATCTCTGCAGAGAGAAGGAATGGGTGATGTTTTGGGTCAACAGGTCAATGTCAGCCTTCACATCCCACTAACTGAAGCACAGCCTGATGGCATTTTATTCCTCACATAACCTTTGACTATTGAACAATATACTTTTCCTGGATGATGGATATGTGATTTCTCATCACAATAGAAACTTGACTGAGCCTTTCTGGGTATCATTCAAGTCAAGTCAAGTCAAGAGAGTTTTATTGTCATGTGTCCCAGATAGGACAATGAAATTCTTGCTTGCTGCAGCACAACAGAATATTGTAAGCATAATACAGAACAGTTCAGTGTGTCTATATAGCATAGACCATATATATACACATAAATAATCAGATAAAGTGCAATAGGCTGTTATAGTTCAGAGTTTGTTTGATGTCATCTTTAATAGCCTGATGGCTGTGGGGAAGAAGCTGTTCCTGAACCTGGATGTTCCAGATTTCAGGCTCCTGTACCTTCTTCCCGATGGTAGCGGAGAGATGGGTGTGTGGCCAGGATGGTGTGGGTCTTTGATGATGTTGGCAGCCTTTTTGAGGCAGCCACTGCGATAGATCCCCTCGATGGTGGGGAGGTCATAGCCAATGATGGACTGGGCAGTGGTCACAACTTTCTGCATTCTTTTCCGCTCCTGGACGTTCAAGTTGCCGAACCAAGCCACGATGCAGCCAGTCAGCATGCTCTCTACAGTGCACCTGTAGAAGTTCGAGAGAGTCCTCCTTGACATACCGACTCTCCGTAATCTTGTGTAACTGATGCAATCTTATGAGGCCCACCATGAAGTGACAGAATATATCCATGATATAGTTCAGGAACACCCTTAACTATTCAGCACTAAGCCTGATGAACCACTTGAAGATTGGTTCCTCTAGATCCCACTGATCAGCTGCCCATCAGCCACTTTGGAGACCCTAAAAAATAGTGCAGTTCAATATCAAAATGTTATCATTACAATCGGACAATTTCCAGCCATGGGGAAGATCTACACTTAATAATTTCAGATAAAATGAATGAGCAAATAGACTCGTAATTTGCAGTGAGGAGGAGATACCCAAGAACTGTGAGCCCGCCCAATTTCCAGCTTGGTAGGAAGGAACTGCAGATGCTGCTTCACAATGAAGATAGACACAAAATGCTGGAGTAACTCAGCGGGTGAGGGAGCATCTCTGGAGTAAAGAAATAGGTGATGTTTCGGGTCAAGACCCTTCCTTTAGCATGGTAGGCTTAACCAGATGGTTAGAACACAGAGGATACAAGATCAGCTTGCCAATTGGATGCAAAGTTGGCTTGGAGGTAAGAGACAGAGTGTGGTAGTTGAGGTTGTTTTTCAGATCGAAGACCTGTGATCAGTGGCGTGATGTTTCCACTGGCTGCAGTCTCGGGCCAGGGATAAGACTCAAAATAAGGTGTCATTCAAGACCGAAATGAGAAGCAGTTTGTTTATCCAGAGGGTAAGGAATCTGGAATTATGGAGGATCTGTCATTGGGTGCGCTAAAGACAGAGATTGCTAGATTTTTGGATATTTAAAAAAATCAAGGGATCATAAGATCATAAGTGATAGGAGTAGAATTAGGCTATTCAGCCCATCAAGTCTACTCCGCCATTCCATGTTGCCTTTGCTACCCAATAGAATATGCACATCACCAATTTTGTTACTATTTAAGACATTCTAATACTATATGATATGAAAAGCAGATAGCCAGTAATGAACATCTGAAACATTTTGGGGACAGCACAGTGGCGCAGCGGCAGAGTTGCTGCCTTACAGCGCCGGAGACCTAGGTTTGATCTGTCTATTTGTGCTGTCTGTATGAAGTTTATACGTTCTCCCCGTGAGTTTTCCCTGGGTGCTCTGGTTTCCGCCTGCACTCCAAAGTCGGTTAATTGGCTTCGGTAAAGATTGTAAAATTGTCCCTATAGATAGCATTAATAGTGTTACTGTACGGGAATCGCTGGTCAGCGTGGACTCGGTGGGCCGTAGGGCCTGGTTTCCGTGCTGTATCTCTAAACTAAACTAAACTAATTTCTTTCTCCATAGAGAACATTTCAGAATTTTTCCGCATAGGTAGAATTTTTCTAATGCGTTAAAATTAGCCATGATCACATTGAATGGCGGTGCTGGCCAAATGGCCTACTCCTGCACCTATTGTCTACTGTCTATTATCTATTGTTTGTTTATACTATTCTGATAACAAATGTAAAGCACTTTGGCCAACGAGAGTTGTTTTTTAAATGTGCTATATAAATAAATTTGACTTGACTATTGTCTATTATATAAAAGTTCTCAGAATTGACAGAGTTTTTCTTAAAAGTTTTATTTTAAATTCCTGCTTCTCTTCCAACCATCAATCTTTTTTTCACACAACTTTCTTGGATTTAAAGCAACAAACAATCTTTCAGCAGAGATCTGGAGCAGCAAAAATGAAATCCAGAAGTCTTTCCTGGATTTAATACTGCACCGCGCCTGACTACAATTACTTGGCTAAAATTCATTACCCAGCTCAAGCCCTCCAAGTTAGAACTACAGCGTTAAAGTATTGATTGGTTTGATTAGAATGGATAAACACAAAAAGTTGGAGTAACTCAGCAGGTCAGGCAGCATCACTGGAGAGAAGCAATAGGTGACATTTCAGGTCGAGACCCTTCTTCAGACTGAGAGTCAGGGGAAAGGGAAACGAGAGATATAGATGATGATGTAGAGAGACATAGAACAACTGAATGAAAGATATGCAAAAAAGTAATGATGATAAAGGAAACAGGCCATTGTTAGCTGTGTGTTAGGTGAGAACATGTTACAGACAATGAGACTCAACAAGACGACTTTGAAGTGAACTGGAACTGAGTGAGGATAGTGCCATAGACTAATCAGATGAGAGGGATTGGTCAATGATTTGTCAGATTGAATTTTTATTTTACTACAGGGTGGCAGTAGAGCCTTACAGCGCCAGAGACCCGGATTAGATCCTGACTAGAGGTGCTTGTCTGTACGGAGTTTGCAAGTTTTCCTTATGACCTGCCTGTGTTTTCTCCAAGCTTTTCAGTTTCCTCCCACACTCCAAAGACACACATGTTTGTAGGTTAATTGGCTTGGTATAAATGTAAATTGTCCCTAGTGTGTGTAGGAAAGTGTTAGTTTGCGCAGAGTGCTGATCGACGCGGACCCGGTGGGCCGAAGGGCCTGTTTCCACGCTGTATCTCTAAACTAAACTAAACCTCCAGGTTTGTATGTTAATTGGCTTCGGTAAAGATTGTAAATTGTGCCTAGTATGTAGTGTGTAGGATAGTGCTAGAATATGGGGATCGCTATTCGGCACGGACTCAGTGGGCTGAAGGGCCTGTTTCCGTGCTGTATCTCTAAACTAAACTACTGAAAGATTTAGGTAAGTATAAAGAATTTGATTTATTTTTGACTGCTTTATTCCATCGTCCAGATTGCTTTCAGTCACACCTTCTAACAGAATGCAACTATTCTTAACCTGAAATATACCTGTTCCTCAAATCTTTCTCTGTCACCACTAGCTCTCAGTCTGAAGAAGGATCTCGACCCGAAATTTCACCTATTCCTTTTCTCCAGAGATTCTGCCTGACCCGCTGAGTTACTCCAGCTTTTTGTGTCTGTCCCTCTTCACCATACCTTAATGTTTCCTCACCTCAAAGGCACCACAGAGTACGGGCTGAAGATAGACACAAAAAGCCGGGGTAACTCAGCGGGACAGGTAGCATCTCTGGAGAGAAGGAATGGGTGAGGTTTTGGGTCGAGACCTTTCTTCAGGGTCTCGACCCGAAACATCACCCATTCTTTCTCTCCAGTGATGCTGCCTGTCCTGCTGAGTTGCTCCATCTTTTTTTGTGTCTATCTTCGGTTTAAACCAGCATCTGATTCAGATTCAGATTCAGATTCTGATTCAGATTCAACTTTATTGTCATTGTGCAATGTACAGTACAGAGACAACGAAATGCAGTTAGCATCTCCCTAGAAGAGCGACATAAATATGAGCAATAAATAAATCTATTTACGTGCATACAGTCATAGTATTTTTCCTGGTGGGAGGAGTGTCCGGGGGGGGTGACTGGCAGTCACCGAGGTACAGTGTTGAGTAGTAATAATAATAATAATGGATTGGATTTATATAGCGCCTTTCTAATACTCAAGGCGCTTTACATCGCATTATTCATTCACTCCTCAGTCACACTCGGTGGTGGTGAGCTACTTCTGTAGCCACAGCTGCCCTGGGGCAGACTGACGGAAGCGTGGCTGCTAATTTGCGCCTACGGCCCCTCCGACCACCACCAATCACTCACACACATTCACACACATTCACACACAGGCAAAGGTGGGTGAAGTGTCTTGCCCAAGGACACAACGACAGTATGCACTCCAAGCGGGATTCGAACCGGCTACCTTCCGGTTGCCAGCCGAACACTTAGCCCATTGCGCCATCTGGTCCGGCAACGGAGAGACCTGTAGCGCCTCCCGGATGGTAGGAGGGTAAACAGTCTGTGGTTGGGGTGAGAGCAGTCCTTGGCGATGCTGAGCGCCCTTCGCAGACAACGCTTGCTTTGGACAGACTCAATGGAGGGGAGTGAGGAACCGGAGATGCATTGGGCAATTTTCACCACCCTCTGCAGTGCTTTCCGGTCAGAGACAGAGCAGTTGCCATACCATACTGTGATACAGTTGGTAAGGATGCTCTCGATGGTGCAGCGGTAGAAGTTCACCAGAATCTGAGGAGACAGATGGACCTTCCTTAGTCTCCTCAGGAAGAAGAGATGCTGGTGAGCCTTCTTGACCAGAGTTGAGGTATTGTGGGTCCAAGAGAGGTCATCGGAGATATTGACCCCCCAGGAACCTGAAGCTGGAAACACGTTCCACCTCCGTCCCGTTAATGTGGATGGGGGTGTGCGTGCCGCCCCCAGACTTCCTGAAGTCTACAATGAGCTCCTTGGTCTTCTTGGAGTTAAGGGCCAGGTTGTTGTCAGCGCACCATGCTGCTAGGAGCTGGACCTCCTCCCTATAGGCCGACTCATCGTTGTTGCTGATGAGGCCAATCACCGTTGTATCATCTGCATACTTGATGATGGTGTTAGTACCATGTACAGGTGTGCAGTCGTAGGTGAAGAGGGAGTAGAGGAGGGGGCTCAGCACACAGCCCTGTGGAACGCCGGTGTTCAGGGTGAGGGTTGAAGAGGTGTGCTTGTCTAACCTAACAGACTGGGGTCTGTTGGTTAGAAAGTCCAATATCCAGTTGCAGAGGGAGGGGTCGATGCCCAGGTCACCGAGTTTGGTGATCAGTTTAGAGGGTATGATGGTGTTGAATACTGAGCTGTAATCGATGAACAGCATTCTTACGTAAGTGTCTCTGTTGTCGAGGTGGGAGAGGGCGGAGTGAAGTGCCGTTGAGATGGCATCCTCCGTACTCCTGTTCTTGAGGTAGCCAAACTGATAGGGATCCAATGTGGGGGGTAGGCAGCCTTTGAGGTGTGCCAGGACCAGCCTCTCGAAGCACTTGGCGATGATGGGAGTAAGTGCAACTGGGCGGAAGTCGTTGAGGCTTGCCGCAGTGGAGTGTTTTGGCACCGGCACGATGGAGGTGGATTTAAGGCACGTGGGCACAACTGCTTGGGCAAGTGACAGGTTGAAGATGTCAGTCCAGACGTCTGTCAGCTGCGTAGCACAGGCCCTGAGGACGCGCCCGGGGATGCCGTCAGGGCCAGCAGCCTTACGTGCATTAGTCCTACTCAGTGCCACGTACACGTCGTAGGGGGTGAGTGTGAGGGGCTGGTGATCGGCAGGGAGCACCGCCTTGATGGCCAACTCTAGATTGTCCCTGTCAAAGCGCCAGAAGTGGTTAAGCTCCTCAAGGAAGGAGGCGTTGCTGGATGTGGGGGTGGTGTTGGTGGGTCTAAAGTCCGTGATGGCCTGGATGCCTTGCCACATGCGTCGGGTTCCTTCCTACAGAGAGTAGGGGCTGTTTTAATAGCATCTTGATCACTCACAAGAAAAAAATCAACCCCTGGCTCTGATTAGATTTTTTTGAATAGGCTGTACTCTGTTACGGTAAACATTAAAAAACAGGAGACAGTCACCCAGCTGGGTCAGTCAGCAATGGTGAGACATAATCCAAATGGGAGATAGCATTTTCCAGCGTCTCAGGAAGGGACAGCTGTGGATAAGCTTAGGCAAAGTTGCCATTCTGACGTCAGTATTTCCTGAGTCTGTTGAAGCTGCAGTGTGTTAACCTTCCCTCCCCTCCCCTCTCCATTCCTTCTCACTGCACACACTCTCACACTTCAAGGCAGATGCCGGAGTGACTGCTTGACGTTAAGAATTCTTCTCGATACTCCAGCTGTGTGCTGCCTGCTCGGGATCTAGTGACTACAGAACACTCTGTGCTGATACACACACAGAATCTCCAGCTTTTCTTTTCATCAATTTATCTCAGTTGGAGAAGAAACAAAAAGGACAAAAGCTGTTTAGAATCTGAATGGACAGTTTATTCTGGTAAGAAATCTCTGATTACTTCTGCAGAAAAAGTTATTTTGGAAATTTGCTGTTGAGCTGGAGAACATTGTATTCATATGATAAATATTTCACATTTTTTCTCTTTAAAGCATCGTTTTTTTTGTGTTGGTACATAAATTCAGCTTTAGAAATTTCTGTACAATGCATTCTCCCCATTCTTCACTCTGTAGTTACCAGTGTTTTTATTATGAATCGCAACTGTGGGAAGCAATATTTTAATCGACAAAAGCTTTTCAATTATGTCCTTTAACATAACATTAAGGACATTTCCACAATTGGTATGCCCATAACTGCTGAATTGCTTTAATAATAAGCTAGGTTTTTCCTGCACCTGGTCATCTGCTTAGTTATACTTCTTTTCTACCGTTTCAGCAGAAACATATTTTTGGCCTACAAATTAATGGAAAAATAAGCTGATGGCAAAAGTCATGGATTATCCAGAACCTTGATGCAGAAAGGCACAAACTATCTTTCTCCTTGGATAATAAGATACTGAATTAATATGGAAAACAAAACTGAATTAAAATGAGACAGAAAAAAAGGACAGAAAAAGACAATTAACAAAAACACTGCTCCAAACACTGCATATGTGGTTTCACATTGAACTGGAATTTAATTCCACTGGTCTGTGTTTAGTTCTTGTATAAGAGGATACATTTGTCCTCTGTAAAGTTTTCTCAAAAATCTGCTTTATTTATCAGCTGTGGGAATACGATTTCACTGTTTAAGTTGTTCACTGGTTCAGTTGTTATGTTTCTGAGCTTGGAAAGTTGAATATAATTGATAAAGATCAATCACATCATTAAATGGTTCTTAGTTTGCTAAATAACAGTCCTAAAGCCCTGTCCCACTGTGCGAGTTCATTCAAAGAGTTCTCCCGAGTTTGCCCTGATTCGAACTCGGAGATTTACGGTAATAGCCGCTCGTCGGTACTCGGGGCTCTCGTGGACATTTTTCAACATGTTGAAAAATCTTTACGAGTGTTCCCGGGCTTACCGCGTTTCCCGAGTACCTGCCGTTAGCGTTACGAGCCGCTAAGAGACGTCCCCGAGCTCCGACGTACCCGCTACGTTCATTCTACGTGCTTACCACGAGTTTGATTTTTTTTTAAACTCGGGGGAGCACTTGAATGAACGTACAGTGGGACAGGGCCATAAAGCCCCATGATAAGTTTAATTAGGAATTATATTCATCTTTTTGAAGATAAACACTGGGCATTGCGAAGTTAAAGAGTTGGGTGATTGAAACCAAGTGATTTTCCCTTCTTCTTCTTCTTGCGTGTGGCGTGCACAGCCTAAAGTTGTAGGACAACTTGTTCTATTTGATCCTACTTGATTGTGCACGCCAGGTTGATTGCATTCGTCGAAACAGGGCGGACCACGTGAAGGTTGCAATCGTCCACCCCAGTGATTTTCCCTTGTCGATAGACACAAAATGCTGGAATAACTCAGCGGGTCAGGCAGCACGATTTGAGAGAAGGAGTAGGTGACGTTTCAGGTCGAGACCCTTCTTCAGACTAAGAGTCCGGGGAGTGGTACATTAAACGGTACAAAAAAACAAACGAATGAAAGGTATGAAAAGGCAGGTTCTCTGGATGCTTTCAAGAGAGAGCTAGATAGGGCTCTTAAAGATAGCGGAGTCAGGGGATATGGGGAGAAGGCAGGAACGGGGTACTGATTGGGGATGATCAGCCATGATCACATTGAATGGTGGTGCTGGCTCTAAGGGCCGAATGGCCTACTCCTGCACCTATTGTCTATTGTCTATTGAAAAGAACAAATCAACGGCAGCAACAATGATCAAGGAAAGGTGGAGATTTTCCCTTGTCACTGATTTTGCAATATTTTTACACTAATACTGGCTTCTGGCTATTTTGCCATCAAATTCTAAGCCACGGTATGTCACAGCATGTAATACTGTTGTCCTCGAACCCGACCAATGTGACTGCCATTTTTCCCAGTGTCATCCTGTTTGTACCCAGATATTGGCCCATTATACCCACCAAACCCAATGTGACATCTGTGCAGGGGAAATTGTAACAGAGTTAATGAAATCCAGCTGTTTGAAAGAAAGGAGTTGTTTGGATGCAGCACCTCTCAGGGTGTCAGGATTTCCTGAAATATTTCCCATCCAATTAAGTCATTTTCAAGAGCAATTGTAATAAACAAAATCAGCAGGATAGTTCTCGCCAGCATCCACGCAATAATCTACATAACTAAAATAAAGATTATGTGGTTGTGTTCTTAATTGTTTGTGGAATGCCACTATTTACCAATTGCCTTTTATTATTCCTGCGTTACAATAGTGTCTGCACTTTGACAATACTTTGCCTATTAGACCTGCGTTCTAAACATTCGATGTGTAGGAAGGAACTGCAGATGCTGGTTTAAACCAAAGATAGACCTAAAATGCTGGAGTAACTCAGCGGGACAGGCAGCATCTCTGGAGAGAAGGAATGGGTGACGTTTCGGGTCGAGACCCTTCTTCAGACTAAACATTCTATGTACATCTAGTTGACAAGGTACTCATTGAAGTTTAATAATCAAAATACATAATTTAGATTTATATGATACTCAGCAAGTGCTGAATCTATCTCCACATTTTTTAATAAACCAGTCTAAAAATCTCAGGTCTGAAGAAGGTTCGAAACGTCACCCATTCTTCTCTCCAGAGATGCTGCCCGTCCTGCTGATTTACTCCAGCATTTTGTGTCTATCTTCTGACAATCTCAGGACAGTACTGAAGGGATGCTACATTGTTGGTCTGCCTATATAATATTTTAAATTGAGCCTGACTTTTCCTTTCAGGTGAATGCAATAGATCTCATGGTATTATTTCCAAGAATATCAGGGGAACATGTGCAAACTATTCAAACAATACCAAAATCATTCAAACCATAAGGAGCAGGAGTAAGTCATTTAGCCTGACCTGCTCTGCCATTCTAGATTCTCCCACAAGAAGAAGCATCCTCTCCTCATCCACATTGTTACACCCTTCAAGAACTTATTTTCTTATTTATGGGGAGAAGGCAGGAGAGTAGGGTTAGGAGGGAGATGGATCAGCCATGATTGAATGGAGGAATAGACTTGATGGGCCGAATGGTCTAATTCTGCTCCTATCACTTGTGATCTTATGAACTTAAATGTTTCAGTCTTCTCCTCCTACTCTTCCAAACTTCAGCAGATGCATCCTAGTGGGGCCTATTGTCCACATATTCGTCTCAGAAGCCTTCTCTGAACTGACTTCCAATGCATTAATGGCCTTGCTTAAATATGGTCAATGCTGATTTCAATATTCTGGATGCTTTTGCAGCTCTTTATTTGCAAATTGGCCATCTTGCAATGATACACCACTGACAACAAAATGCTTTGGAAATAAATGAGAATAAGAAAGGAACCATTGATGTACTACAATATATAAACAGGGATTTAATGTTGAGGCTCTAGAATATAAAACCAGGGATGTAATGCTGAGGCTCTGGAATATAACAACAGGGATGTAATGCTGAGGCTTTATAAGGCACTGGTCAGACTTCATTTGGAGCATTGTGAGCTGTTTTGAGCCCTATACCTGAGGAAAGTTGTGCTGGCGTTGGGGAGGGTCTGGAGGAGGTTTACGAGAATTATCCCATGAAAGATTGGTTTAACATAAGATGAGCTTTTGATGGCACTGGGCCTGTGCTCGCTGGAGTTTAGAAGGATGAGTGAGGACCTCATTGAGACACACAACAGTGAAAGGCCTGGATAGAGTGGATGTGGAGAGGATGTTTCCACTAATGGGAGTCTAGGACCAGAGGTCACAGCCTCAGAATAAAAGGATGTATCTTCAGAAACTAGATGAGGAGGAATCAAGGAATCTGTGGAATACGTTGCCACAGAAGGCTGTGGAGGCTAAGTCAATGGATATTTTTATGGCGGAGATTGACAGATTCTTGATTAGTAGGGGTGTCAGGGATCAGGGAGAAAGCAGGAGAATGGGGCTGAGAGGGAAAGATAGATCAGCCATGATTGTGGCCACAATCATATTCATCTTGTAGAGAACACTGCTATTTTGAATGTTCAATTCAATTAATGGTTTCAGAGATTTCGGACCATAGGTAGTTTTGCCGCAATGCCTGTTTCCACAAAACAAATTGAATACACGCCAGTGATGACACGTAGAAAAAGCTGTCTTGGATGTAAACAGTATAGGGGGAGAAAACTGTGTCCATATAACATCTTCACAGTAGGTGAAGACACCATGGTTTATTAACAACACAGCTGGTACTTTAACCACAGTGTCCATTGAAAATGAAAAACAATCGCCTCTATTGACACTTGTGTAATGATCTTCTATTAAACAATATAACATGCACCCTTCACTATTTTTAACTTGAGTAACAAAAATGAACTTGTTGCAATTAGAAAGACCATAATTTTAGAAACTCTTGTGGGAAAAATAACTTTGTTATTGTGAGACAGAAACTCTCTAGCCTCTAACCTCCTTTCCCCGTTGACAATACAATATGATTTTCTATAATATTCTTGTCTGAAGAAGGGTTTTGACCTGAAACGTGACCCATTCCTCCTCTCCAGAGATGCTGCCTGTTCCGCTGAGTTACTCCAGTCTATTGTGTCTATTTTCTATAACACGCAGACTCTTATGAACACAACTATTGTATTATAGCAGAACTACCTGTATTAAATCGTAAAGGTAAACCAACAAGCTACAGTTGCTGAAAATCTGAAATAAAACCAGAAACTGATGTACTTACAAAGCAGGTGAGGCAGCATCTATGGAGCGAAGGAATAGGTGAAGTTTCGGGTCGAGAAATGAAGAAGGGTCTCGACCTGAAACGTCACCTATTCCTTCGCTCCATAGATGCTGCCTCAGCCGCTGAGTTTCTCCAGCATTTTTATCTACCTTCGATTTTTCCAGCATCTGCAGTTCCTTCTTAAACAGTTACAAAGCAGGTCAGTCGACATTGGAGAAAGAAACAGATTTTAACATTTCAAGTTATATAATTTATTTTGAGAGGTAATTGACCAGATATTTACTTGATGTCTCCATCCACAGATGCTGACTGACCTGTTAAGCATTTCTAAACCTTTTGTTTCTTAAATCATACAGGAGATTCAGATGTATAATATGTCTGCCTTTCCCCATTTGTCTATCTGAATGTCTGCTCTTCTATCTATCAGACGATGAGTTATAGGCTCGATTCTAATCAAAGACCAAGTTGCACGCAGGCATTTGACCAAAATATGGAGTAAATTATCTGCTTAGCATTGGTGTGTTGCAACCAGGCAGAAGGAATGTATTCCGTTTAGGATTTCTGCCAACAGAGTGTCAAACTGGTGACCTTCCAGCAGCTGCATGGGGTGGGACATCCAGTAAGACGATTTTATCCATTTGGGAATTTTGAGTGCAGATGTTCATCAATAGACATCTGATCTTCGTTCCTAGTCTAGCCTGTGTGGCCCACCAGTGTGGGTAACTGGCCTCTGAAATGGCCCAAGAAGCTTGTTTGTTCAGGGACAATTAAATTATTAAAGGACGTTCTTTTAGAAGAAACTTCTTTAGACAGAGGGTGGTGAATCTGTGGAATTCTTTGCCACAAAAGGCTGTGGAGGACAAGTCAGTGGATATTTTTAAGGCAGAGATGGATAGATTTTTGATTAGTACAGGTGTCAGAGGTTAGTCAAGTCAAGTCAAGTCAAGTGAGTTTATTGTCATGAGATAATGGGGAGAAGGCAGGAGAATGGGGAGAGGAGGGAGAGATAGATCAGCCATGATTGAATGGCAGAGTAGACTTGATGGGCCAAATGGCCTAATTCTACTCCTATTCCTTATGACTTATGGCAATTCACAGTGGGCACTAACTGCAGGTTGCTGCTGCGTTCCTCCAGCACTTTCTCCTTTCCTGAAGATTCCAGCATCGGCAGTCTCTTGTGTTTCCATTTTACCAAGAATGCTCGAGTCAAGAGTGTTTTATTGTCATATGTACAGACTGCAACAATGACATTTTTACTTGCAGCAGCATAGCAGGTTTGTAAACACAGTGCTCAACAGAGAATATAATATACATTGAAAAAGTTCATCAAATAAAAAAATAATATAGTACAAAAAGCAAAACAAAGCTCAAAATTCCTCGTGCAACCCAGGCAGTTTGGAGTTTGGTTGGTGCTCATAGTGTTCAATAGCCCAATGGTTGTTGATAAGAAGCTGTTCTTGAACTTGGACCTCACAGTTTTCAAACTCCCATACCTTCTTCCCAATGGCAAGAGTGAAATGAATCCATGGGCAAGGTGGTGTGGGTTCCTGATGATGCTGGCTGCCCGTCTAAGGCAGTTCCTCCTATAGATCCCTTCAATGGGCAGCACGGTGGTGTAGAGGTAGAGCTACTGACTTACAGCGCCAGAGACCTGGGTTCCATCCTGACAATGGTTGCTTTGTCTGTACGGAGTTTGTATGTTCTCCTGCGTGGGGTTTCTCAGAGATCTTCGGTTTCCTCCCACACTCCAAAGACGTACATGTTTGTAGGTTTGTTTGTAGGTTAATTGGCTTGGTATAAATGTAAATTGTCCCGAGTGTGCGTAGAGCTAGTGTTACTGTGCAGTGCAGATATGGTGGGCCGTAGGGCCTGTATACGCGTTGCATCTCTAAACTAAACTAAACAATGGTGGGAAGGTCAGTACCCGTGATGGACCTGGCTGTGCTCACCACTTTTTGTAGTCTCCTTCGTTCCTGGCCGTTCGAGTTGCTTAGAAAAAACCCTCCACCATTTAGCAGTGTAAGAAGACCAAATTAGAGGTTCACCATGACCAATTCAAAATGTAACCCTCTCTAGGTAGAAATGATGGCTTGGATTTGTGGTTAAGATAAACAAGGCCACCTGCAGAAGAAAGCTAATTGAGACAGGTTAAACAACAAGTTAAATCATGTTCTTATTGGATTTGGCTCCAAATCCTGCTTGCAGACAGATTTATAAAGGAGCCTGCATCCTTCATACACATCATTCATGCACAACAACAACCTATTTAACCTGAACTTTAATACAGTAAATGTTCCACATCACTTTCCAGGGGCAATATCAAATTTAAGACTGAGATTCATAAGGGGATAACAGGATAGATGACCAATAGTGTGGTGGAAGAGAAGGGTTTAAAGTAGCATTGTTAAATGGGAGAAAGAGATCTTCTTCTTGTGTACAGCCTAAAGTTGTAGGACAACTTGTTCTATTTGATCGTACTTGCTTGTGCACGTCGGTTTGATTGCATTCGTCGAAACAGGGCGGACCATGTGAAGGTTGCAATCTCCCACCCCGGTGAAAGAGATGTGAGACAAGGACAATTAGGGAGGAAAATCCAGAGCTCAGGGTCTAGGCAATTAAAGGCGTACTTGCCAATGGTGGAGCAGATACAACTACTCATGAGCACTTAAATGGTGGAGCCAGAAATC
This sequence comes from Malacoraja senta, assembly GCA_038087875.1. Lineage (NCBI taxonomy): Eukaryota > Metazoa > Chordata > Chondrichthyes > Rajiformes > Rajidae > Malacoraja > Malacoraja senta. Next base: position 3,365,850 of record CM075997.1, on the reverse strand, counting down.
TCACGGGGCTGGAGGAGATCATACGAGAATAGGTAGGGATTTGGAAACAGGGTTTAGTTTAGTTTAGAGATACAGCACGGAAACAGGCCCTTCCACACACCAAGTCCACGCCGACCAGCAATCCCCACACATTAGCACTATCCAACACACTAGGGATAATTTACAATCCTTACCGAAGCCAATTAACGTACAAACATGTACATCTTTGGAGTGTGGGAGGAAGCCGGAGCACCCAGGGATAACCCACGCAGTCACAGGGAGAACGTACAAACTCTGTACGGATAGCACCCGTAGTCAGGGTCGAACCCAGGTCTCTGGCGCTGTGAGGCAGCAACTCTACCACCATGCCGCCCAATACTGAAAAATAAGTAAACAGACTTTGAGAGTTTTAAGATTTGGGTGTTACGTAACAAAAAGCCAGTACAGGTCAGGATACATTTTGGGAGAGTTTCGATGGGCAGCAGAGTTTTGAATGACTCTGTCAGAGTGGGAGAAACAGTCTAGAAGTGCATTAATATAGTAGAGATAGCAAAGGCATGCCATAGACTTATATAGCAGAGAAATAGGCCCCTTGGCTCTGTTTGTCCAGGCCAACCAAACTGCCCCATCTTGGCTGCACACTTAAAAGTTGTTTTAGTTTCTGCCTCAACAACCTCCTCTGGCAGCTCATTCCATATACCCACCACTCTCTGTGTGGAAAAAGTTGCCCCACTGATTCTTATTGAATCTTTCCCCTCTCACCTTAATGGATAGGATTTTCTGTTGAACTGAAGGAAGATGGAGAAGTTGAAACGGTAATGAACCAGGAATTATTGTGCAGACATGCTGTTGGGATCTTGCCTTGGGATCAAATGATATCTATGTTGCCAACAGTCTACTGAAGGGTCCTGACCTGAAATGTCATCTGTCCATTCCCTTCTCAGCTGCTGCCTGACCTGCTGGGTTCCTTCAACACTTTACTTTTTTCCAACAGTTTTGTTCAGCCTCAGATGACTGTAAGGAGAGGATTGTTTAGTTGAAGGAAAGTCCTGCTCATCTAGTTGTGGATGTCAGACACGCAGCCTGACGATGTGGAGGCAGTGAAAGGGTTAAGGGAGGTGAAGTTGGGTGGTCGTCAGTGTACAAGGCAAGATGGCGCAGCGGTAGAGTTGCTGCCTTACAGTACAAGAGACCCAGGTTCGATCCTGACTATGGATGCTGTCTGAACGGAGTTTGTATGTTCTCCGGGATCTCCGGTTTCCTCCCACACTCCAAAGAAGTACAAATTGTCGGCTAATCAGCTTGGTATAGAAAATAGAAACATAGAAAATAGGTGCACGAGTAGAACCATTCGGCCCTTTGAGCCTGCACCGCCATTCAATATGATCATGGCTGATCATACAACTCAGTATCCTGTACCTGCTTTCTCTCCATACTCCCTGATCCCTTTAGCCACAAGGGCCACATCTAACTCCCTCTTAAATATAGCCAATGAACTGGCCTCAACTACCTTCTGTGGCAGAGAATTCCAGAGATTCACCACTCTCTGTGTGAAAAATGTTTTCCTCATCTCGGTCCTAAAAGATTTCCCCCTTATCCTTAAACTGTGACCCCTTGTTCTGGACTTCCCCAACATCGGGAACAATCTTCCTGCATCTAGCCTGTCCAACCCCTTAAGAATTTTGTACGTTTCTATAAGATCCCCCCTCAATCTTCTAAATTCTAGCGAGTACTAGAATAATTGTATATAATTGTATAATATAATTGTAAATTGTCCCTAATGTGTGCAGGATAGTGTTAGTGTACGGGGATAGCAGGTTGGCGTGGACTCGGTGGGCTGAAGGGCTTGTTTCCATGCTGTATCTCTATACTATATAGTATACAACGTGGAAACAACCACTTAGTCCTTGGATGAAGTTGTTCGGGGCAGTGACTTGATGGAGAAGAGTTGACCACTGGGAAGATCAGACATGATTGTTTGGTAGCAGAAAGAAAAGCCATGGGGGGGTTATTCTCTGGCCTTAGCTGGAGATATGACATTTGACCCAGAGAGTAGTTTAGGTGGGTTTAGATGGGTTTAGAGTGGTTTAGAGTGGTTTAGAGGGGTTTAGATGGGTTTAGAGGGTTTTAGTGGGGTTAGAGTGCTCATTCCTAACTGTCACTGTATGTCATGTTGTCACTTGCGGGCGGAGCCCCAAGGCAAATTCCTTGTATGTGAATACTTGGCCAATAAACCTATTAATCAGCGAATCAATTAATCAATCAATTAATTAATTGATTGATTGATTAATTATTTCATTGATTCATTCATTCTTTGCAATCCTCACTCTGAGCTTAATGCATTGAAAAGAAGAGTTTGGTGACATGTTCAGATGTAATGTGTCGGAAGGAACTGCAGATGCTGGTTTACACCAAAGATGAGACACAAAATGCTGGAGTAACTCAGCGAGACTGGCAGCATCTCTGGAGGGAAGGAATGGGTGATGGTTTTGGGTCGAGACCCTTCTTCAGACTCTAAGATTCGGTAAACTCTATATCTACCCCTAATTTTCCCTCCTGTTTTTAAAAGGGGTTATTGCCCTACAGGAGGACAGGATTAGGCCTAATGATTCCAGGTTGCCACTTTTGAACAACAGTCCAGTTGGTTCCAACCATTTAACACAAACAAAGTGCTGGAGTAGCTCAGCAAGTCATGCAGCATGTCAGAAGAAGGGTCTCGACCTGAAAATGTCGCCTATCCGTGTTCTCCAGAGGTGCTGCCTGACCTGCTAAGGTACTCCATCACTCTGTTGTTTTTTTTGTAAGCAGCGCCTGCAGTTTCTTGTGTCTCGAATGTGATCCCAACCATTGCTCACATATTCTTCGTGTCTCCCTCTCTCAGTCTGAAGAAGGGTTTCGACCCGAAACGTCGCCCATTCCTTTTCTCCAGAGATGCTGCCTGTCCCGCTGAGTTGCTCCAGCATTTAGTGTCTGTCTTCAGTGCATCTGCAATTCCCTCCCACACATTGCTCTGTTTTCCAGGTCCCCACAGTGTTTTCCTCCCTCGCGTTCCTGCTCGAAAACTACTTTAGTATTTGATTCTATCAACACATCAGACACTTTAAATCCTCACCACGCTTAAGTGAAACCATTTTTCTTCAGATCATAGGCACAAAATGCTGGAGTAACTCAGCAGCACCTCTGGAGAAAAGGAATAAGTGACTTCACAGGTCAAGACCCTTCTTCATGCGGACATTCTGTCCCTCTGTACCTCCATCCCCCCACCAGGAAGGCCTTAAAGCCCTCTGTTTCTTTCTCGACCGCAGAACCAGCCAATTTCCCTCTACTAACACTCTCCTCTGCCTAGCGGAGCTGGTCCAAAAATAAATTCCTTCCTGCACATTTCTTCAGATCATTTCTGGCTCATTTGCCATTTGTCTTAAAACGAAGCCAGTTGTTTTTCCGCCCTTCGCCCATGAGAAACAATTTCACCCCGTTTACTCCATCAAAGGTATTAGATGACACTTCTGAACGTTTCTCATCTTCCGCTCTGCTCAAGCTTGTTGATGCCCTGCATGAGAAGCCTTGACCTTTCACCTAGAGGTTCTCTATATTAATAAGAATATGTGTTACACATGGCAACAATTTGATAAAAATACATTGAACAGAACTCTCTCTCAAAAATGCTGACTATAAACATGAGTGTCTTTGGTTAATTCAGTTTATCTATGACATCTGGAACTGGACAATATAGCCGGAAGGAAGGAACGTATTTATTTCTTCATATGGTCTTTCATTTCTTTTGGGAGCATTCCAAGATGAACTGCAGTCAATGAAATATACCATTATTTCTATGTAAGCAAATATGGTTGTCAAATGTGGACACAAGGAACTGCAGGTGCTGGAATCTTTTCTGGAACACTAGCGGCACAGTGGCACAGCGGTAGAGTTGCTGCCTCACAGCGCCAGAGACCCGGGTTGGATCCTGACCACGGGTGCTGTCTGTACGGAGTTTGCACCTACTCCCCGTGACCATGTCGATTTTCCCTGGGTGCTCTGGTCTTCTCCCACACTCCAAAGACGTACGGGTTTGTAGGTTTGTTCGGCTTTAGTAAAAATTGTAAATTAGACAATAGGTGCAGGAGGAGGCCATTCGGCTCTTTGAGCCAGCACTGCCATTCAATGTGATCATGGCTGATCATCCCCAATCAGTACCCCGTTTATCCCTGGTGTGTAGGACAATGCTACTGGATGGGGTGATCGCTGGTCGTTGCGGACTTGGGGAGCTGTAGGGCCTGTTTCCACACCGTATCGCTAATCTAAACCAACAAAGTGATCGAGTAACTCAGCGGTTCAGTGTGTAACTCAGCAGATCAGGCAGTGTCTCTGGAGGACGTGGATCGGCGATGTTTTGAATTGGGACCCTTGGGACCCCACAGTGGAACAGAAAAATGTAGGAGTCTGAAGAAGGGTAGGAGTCTGAAGAAGCACCGCCATTCAATGTGATCATGGCTGATTATCCCCAATCAGTACCCCATTCCTGCCTTCTCCCCATATCTCCTGGCTCCGCTATCTTTAAGAACCCTAGGGCCTATTTCCATGCTGTGCCCTTAAAACAAAACTAAAAACGAAAACAGGGGAACTGGATATCCTTGGCTCTGCAGTGTTCAAGGATTCCAGTCAGAGTGGAGGGATAATAGACAATAGACAATAGGTGCAGGAGTAGGCCATTCGGCCCTTCGAGCCAGCACCGCCATTCAATGTGATCATGGCTGATCATCCCCAATCAGTACCCCGTTCCTGCCTTCTCCCCATATCCCCTGACTCCGCTATTTTTAAGAGCCCTATCAAGCTCTCTCTTGAAAGCATCCAGAGAACCCGCCCCCACCGCCCATTGAGGCAGAGAATTCCACAGACTCACCACTCTCTGTGAGAAAAAGTGTTTCCTCCAGACCTGCCTGACCTGCCTGATCTTGCGAGGTTGGATTTAAAAAGGATAGGAAGGAATGATAGAAAAAAACTTGAGCCTAAAATTAAAATTTTAAATGTTTTAAACTTTTTTAATTCTCTGGGAAATATTTACAACGTACAGGAATTTGCGAGTCAGCAGTTTAAATTGTTTTCATTAGATGTTGATTGTCATTGCTAGAACAATTATCCCCTGTTTAAGAAGCACTGACTGTTAATTGATATTTCTGCTTGGTCAGTTTATTAGATAATTGATATGTAAATTTGTAAAGCTTTCAGACTAATGGGGTGGCAGAGGGTGAGAAGCCAGGTGTGTAAAACAAATGTGTCGGAAGGAACTGCAGATGCTGGTTTAAACCAAAGGTTAACACAAAAAGCTGGAGTAACTCAACGGGACAGACAGCATCTCTGGAGAAAAGGAATGGGTGACGTTTCGGGTAATTTGTTTATTCATTTGTTCTATATCTCTATATCGCTGTCTGCATTTCTCGTTTCCCTCTCAGTCTGAAGAAAGGTCTCAATCTGAAACGTCACCTATTCCTTTTCTCCAGAGACGCTGCCTGAGTTACCCCAAGTTTTTGTGTCTATCTTCTGTGTAAAAGAAATGTTGGAGCAGCATAAACTGAACCAGAAATGTTGTTGGAAATTGCCAACTTGTGGTGTATACAGTAATATTTAAGAATATTAATAATGTGGATTGTATTGCCATGGAGTTATTGTAACTAAATGCAGACTATCGTAGTTTTAATGGAATAGACGCAATAGATGCTGGAGTAACTCAGCGGGTCAGGCAGCATCTCTGGAGTAAAAGGATAGAAACATAGAAAATAGGTGCAGGGGTAGGCCATTCTGCTCTTCGAGCCAGCATCACCATTCAATATGATCATGGCTGATCATCCAAAATCAGTACCCCGTTCCTGCTTTCTCCCCATATCCCTTGATTCCATTGGCCCTAAGAGCTAAATCTAACTCTCTCTTGAATACATCCAGTGAATTGGCCTCCACTGCCTTCTGTGGCTGAGAATTCCACAGATTCACAAATCTCTGGGTGAAAAAGTTTTTCCTCATCTGGGTCCTAAATGGCCTACCCATTATTTTAAACTGTGACCCCTGGTTCAGGACTCCCCCAACATCGGGAAGATTTTTCCTTCATTTAGCCTGTCCAATCCCTTAATATTTTTATATGTTTCTATAAGATACCCTCTCATCCTTCTAAATTCCAGTGAATATGAGCCCAGTAGATCATTCTTTTGGATGGGTGATGGGTGGTTTGGATGGGCGACGTTTTGGGTTGGGATCCTTCCCCAATCCGAAACGTCACCCATCCTTTTTCTCCAGAGATGCTGCCTGACCCAGAGTTACTCCAGCACTTTGTGTCGATCTTTGGTATAAACCACCATCTGCAGTTCTTTGTTTCAACATAGTTGCATTGGGGTCAGATGAATGACTGAGTAGTGGCAGCACCTCTGGCAATCCTTGAATGAAGTGTCAGACTGCTTTATACGTGACAGTATGTTCTGTTTTAAACCTATTACTGTCTGACAGGAAGGTAAGAATGTTGTTAATGTCAGTTGAGAACTATTAGCTTGAGATTTAAAATTTGCAACAATGTCAACTATTGCCTGGGTTTCAGCAACTAAGTTACAGAGAAAGGTTGAACAAGGTAGGTCTTTATTCTTTGGAGCGCAGAAGGTTAAGGGGGGACTTGATAGAGGTCTTTAAAATTATGAGAGGGATAGACAGAGTTGACGTGGATAAGCTTTTTCCATTGGAGAGTAGGGAAATTCAAACAAGAGGACATGATTTGAGAATTAAGGGACAAAAATTTAGGGGTAACATGAGGGGAACTTCTTTACTCAGAGAGTGGTAGCTGTGTGGAATGAGCTTCCAGTGGAAGTGGTGGAGGCAGGTTCGATTTTATCATTTAAAAATAAATTGGATAGGTATATGGATGGGAAAGGAAGGGAGGGTTATGGTCTGAGTGCAGGTAGATGGGACTAGGTGAGAGTAAGTGTTCGGCACGGACTAGAAGGGCCGAGATGGCCTGTTTCCGTGCTGTAATTGTTATATGGTTGTTATATGGTTATATGATCTATGAAATTTATCCCTTAAGAGAGAAATTATACTAGATTGATACTTCCTTTTACAAAGGCTTCTACTACAGTTAATAGTATTACATTTAATCTCACTAGTCCTGCTGTTTATTGTGGAAACACCACTCTGAAGTTTGTGAACTGGGTGAGGTTAAGAATTTGACCTCTCCGCAGATGTCATTCCTAAATCCTGATGTTAGTTCAGGGGAATTCCAGCCCAGCGTAAGTAAAACAGATTTGATACACAAAGAATAGGAATACTCCCAATAAATTCCAGTAAGTTCAAAGGCACAATATTACTCACAGATTCAAGAAACATTTTTCTAAACTCCCTCATTCTTTGTGTAGGAAGGAAGTGCAGATGCTGGTTTAAACCGAAGATAGACACAAAAAGTAATTCACCAGGTCAGGCAGCATCTCTGGAGAAAAGGAATAGGTGACGTTTCTGATCGAGACCCTTCTTCAGACTTGAGTCTCCTCTTCTCCAGAGATGCTGCCTGACCCGCTGATTTACTCCAGCTTTTTGTGTCCCTTATTCTTTGTGTTCTTCTGAGGTATTATGTCCTGTTTTCATTCTCATTTGTCCTTGATTTTGCACATTTTTATCACTCCATTTGTAACACTCTCCTTTTGCCATCTTTGCTGCCTTCTGTGACTTAAACACAACTTTAATGCATTTACACAATCTCTCAACCAACGGAGCATGTGTATAGGTTCCTCAAGGTGTATTAGATGTAGATGTTATAGCCAAGTTGGATCAATCAATGATGGGTGTTCCTTTTTGAATCTCTGAACTTCCTTTAAGCTGGGGAAACAATATTTTTCAGAATAGTATGATTATTGTTTGTTTTTATTATCAAAAGCTATCTATTGATAGGAGGAACCTACAGATAAAATGAAACAATTACATATTCAGACGACTGTATTGTTGCTGCTTCCTGCTCTTGTACGGAAAAGTTTCATTACCTTAGTCACCAATTTCCACTCTATTTCACATAATCCATCTCTGATTTTTCTTTTCCTTTGTGTAAGAAGGGACTTTACCCGAAATGTCACCCATTCCTTCTCTCCACAGATGCTGCCTGTCCCGCTGAGTTATTCCGGAGTTTTGTGTCCATCTTCTTTTCCTTTTTTTGCCGCCTAGTTTGAAGGGGGACCCAGTGGAGAGGGCCGCCGAGATCAAAGGGGCACCTGGCAGGGGGGGGGGGGGGAGGGCGCCGAGATCAAAGGGGGACCCGACGGGGGGCTGCCGAGACCTAAGGGGGACCCAGTGGGAGGTGGCCACCAAGATCAAAGGGGGGCAGCCAGCTGCCTCATGCAACGGCGGACCTGGTTCACCGCCTAGAAGGCAATATAGACCTTCCAAGGACCTTTATGTAACTGTGTGGGAGCCAGAAACGTGGCGACTCTGTGTACTGCCGAGGTGAGGTCTGCTGTATGATTTTACCGGAATGTATGCAAGTACCAAGAATTTCACTGTACCTAGGCACATGTGAAAATAAAGTATAATTGAATCCTTAAATCTTTACTTCCATCTCCGAGGATTGGTTAGCAAACAATATCTGTTACGAAGCCACAGGTTCTTGACCACGCATCTTCCCACCCAGCTTGTTAGGAAACCATTGCGTTTCTCCAACTGTCCCTGGATCCATTGCATCTGCTCTGAAGAACCTTGCCTTCTCCTCCAATGCAATTAATGGGGTTCTCAACCTATTATCTGTTGCATCTATCAGTCTGAAGAAGGGTCTCCACCTGAAACGTCACCCATTCCTTCTCTCCAGAGATGCTGCCTGTCCCGCTGAGTTACTCCAGCTTTTTGAGTCTATCTTTGGTTTAAACCAGCATCTGCAGTTCCTTCTTGCACATCTATCTGTTCCATCTCCATACCTCAATTCTCATTGCATCCAGATGAGTGATAGTAGAAACAAGGAACTGCAGATGCTGGTTTGTACCAAAGATAGACACAAAGTGCTGGAGTATCTCAGCGAGTCAGGCA